>CM030884.1:13588648-14175684 GCA_018132145.1 Boehmeria nivea var. tenacissima | reverse complement strand
ATAGCATTTAGATTTAATAAGTCTAATCAACTATCTAACCAACTATGTTATTAATTAAGAGAATAGTCTAGAAGTTAAAATGTATCGCATGAGTTGGAAATTTGAATGATAAAATGTGGAGTGAGATCAAATTCTCTTCGTGGGCCACTATATTGTGGGCCACAGATTTGTAGGCCCAAACAAAAGTCAGAAAGCGCTCAAGCCCGTGAAAGCCCATTCCTTCATCAAGGGTGGCATATTCGTGGTTTTCCATTAGCAGAAGGGCTGTTTAGCAAGGTTCGTGATATACATAAGCCTCGCCACATTTGGGGTTCTAGGGTTTCCGCACCAAAAGGACGAACCAGAGACCTCAGCTTTCAGATCAGCCATGGTTCTCAAGTACGTAATTTTAATTATTTTTGTTTTCATTTCTGTCAGAGATCGAATCATAATGATGGCGAAATATCTAGATATTATCGATCGATTGAAGGTGTTTTTTTTTTTGTTTCAAATCGGTGAATATCTTCAATCTTAGCGTCATTTTAGGCTGGTTAAGATGATTTTACTTATATGTGTTTTTTTTTATAGTTTTTATCACTAGATCGTCGAATTCGATTCGTAGAATAGGTGTGAGGAATTTAAGTTGTGAAAAATTATTCAATGCCTGATTCTAGTAAAAGATTTGGGATTTTAGGGTTTAAGGTTTGTTTGAATTAGTATCATTGTGAATATTAATTTGAAAGCTGTTTCTAAGTTTAATGGATTGTTAAGTTTTGCTTAAAAAGAATGGATTTTGGGTGGTCTCTTAAGGGCAATATTTTTAGAACTCAGGAGTTTTTGTTTTCTTTTTTTCAGTCATGGGTTGGTTGGTTCAATCATTAGAGTGAATCTAGATGAATAATGTAACTAAACTTTTTGACAATGTGGACTTGTTTGAGATGTTGGGTGAAATTTGTAGGCTTAATAATTGGTTCTTACTCTCAGTAGTATGAACCATTGAGCTAAATTTCTAAAACTGGATATTGATAATTGGTTTTGGACTGTTAGGACGGAACTTTGCCGGTTTAGCGGGGCCAAGATATACCCCGGGAGAGGCATCAGATTCATTCGCTCTGATTCTCAGGTAAATTGAAACCTAATTTGTCCAGTTTTTACTAATCAAGCCTTCTTACTGTTGGGGATGCTAGGTAAGTGACTTTATTTGTTGCAGATCAGTGATAATTAGTGTGATTGTTCTGTCAAATTTTTAGGTGTTCTTGTTCGCCAATTCCAAATGCAAGAGGTACTTCCACAACCGCTTGAAGCCATCCAAGCTGACCTGGACTGCTATGTACAGGAAGCAGCACAAGAAGGTGGATTTTGGCATCTTTTATCGTCATATGAATTATGACTCACTTGAAAAGGATCATTGGCCTCTGTCCTTGTATAGGCTCGACTGATAGGGCAATACTGATAGTTGTTGAATATTTGGATATCAGTTATGGCCCTTTTACAGTCTGGAAGTAATTTTGTTTATGGTTTGGATGTACTTTTAGGATATTGCCCAAGAGGCAGTGAAGAAGAGGAGGCGCGCTACTAAGAAGCCATACTCTAGGTCTATTGTTGGTGCCACCTTGGAGGTTATCCAGAAGAGGAGAACTGAGAAGCCGGAAGTTCGTGATGCCGCAAGGGAAGCTGCTCTCCGGTTCGTATTCAGACCTCATAATTTTATCCTGTTTTAGCTTGCCCTGTTTTTTATTGTCGTGTTATTTCATTTCCAACGTTTATCTGAAAATGTTGGAGGTCTCATTGAATGGTTCAATTGCTTTGGATATGTTATGTAGTGAGATCAAGGAGCGGATCAAGAAAACAAAGGACGAAAAGAAGGCCAAGAAGGCAGAAGTATTGGCCAAGACACAGAAGACACAGGGCAAGGGCAACGTTAGCAAGGGAGCTGCACCAAAGGGTCCGAAGCTTGGTGGTGGTGGTGGGAAGCGCTGAGCCATTGATTTGGTTTGTCGTCTACTCGTTACGAAGCGAAGTAATAGATAGGAGATATTTGCTAGTTTCCAGTTCGAAGGGTTGTAAGGAGTGATTTGGCCTTGTTTCTTGGCCAAAGCTTTTTGTTTTTTTTTTTTTGGTGTTTATGTTCGAAGATTTTGTGATTTCTATATCAGGTTATGCGAGACGAGTACATTTATTTTTTGCATTTTTGTGCCATTGCTTTTGAAGCTACAATCAAAACACTATTTACCTAATCTAGCCCACTTTAATATGCTTAATGACCAACATTTCTTTGGGAATTGGTAAATAATTTTGATAATTACGACTAATTTTGCATTTTCACTCATTTCCTTCTAAATTATGCTTAAAGTATGATGTGTGTTTCAATTCAAGTGCTCTATCTGCTTAACGTTACCAAAAAAATTAGTGATACTACGATGTGTATATGTGTATTAGTAATAAGTGCTTTTAGCGGTCTTGGGAAACTACAGAGGCAACATGGAATATGATACTCTTAGCACGTCCATATAACAAAAGTCTGTTTTAAGCGCAAAGGTGTTTGGTCATTGAGTTAGAACCTGAAGTTAAACAGTAACTTTTCTTTTCCTTTGGAAAGTTTTGGAGCAGATTGTTGTCTCTCTCTATCTATAAAAGACGAGAGAGTGAGACAAAAGGGACTGAAGAAGAAAAGCCCAAAAGAAGAACAGCATGAGTACATGACTGTGATTTGTGGATCCCAATGCAACTGTTAAAAGTTATATAGATACCTTTCTTGAGGACGTGAATGTATGGTAGTTTCCATGGGGTCAACTCATAATCTAGCCTCAAGTATCAACCCGTGAACCTTCCCTTACGAAACACAAACTGGGCATTTTCACTTGGATGAAAAAAAAAAAAAAAAAAAAAAAGCACAATCTTGAACTTTGCTATCATTTTCATTTTTGAGTTTCTATTAAACTTCTTAATTCCCTTTCGTTTATGTCTAATCTTCATATTAATATAGAGGACATAGTTGAGAAATTAAAAAAAATATCTTTATAGAAAACGTAAAGGGCGAATTCGAATTTGAACTATATTAAAAAGTTCGAAGGTCAAATAAGAGCAAGTTGCAAAGTCAGAAGGTAACTTGATTGAATTTTAGACTTATATTAAAAAGTTTGAAGGTCAAATTAGAGCAAGTTGCAAAATGCAAAGTTTACAAGGTAAGTTAATTTGAAAAAAAAAAAAAAAACACTATATTGACAACTATATTACCAAATCTTATAGTAAAACATTACTTTAGAGAGTAGGAATGAAAATGACTTGTGTCATATACGATTCTGACCGGAGGCCAGCCAGTCCATGCTTGTCCACAGATTCAACATTCATAACTTTTTTTAACGTCCATTTTTGACCAAATTCATCCAAACATAATTATACTTGAGAGAGCCTTGTCTATATATCCGACAAAATACACATGCATGCTTGGTCTTTACCCAAGAGTTGGAACCAAAATATGTATGAAAAAAAAAGTTGATTACGACACACACAGACTCTTTATACTAATTAGAAAGCGAGAGATAAATAACACAATTTTTTCTTTCTAAAGGAAATTTAACATTGGTAAATATTTAGAACCAAAAAAACACTAGCACATCATTAATCAAACTAAAACTTCATTGCTATTCCAATTCTGATCATATTCATACGTTCACGAGCTAGCAAGGGAATTGATCACTGATATTAAGCAAGTAGCATTGGCGTCATCATCATTTCCACCAATTAATAATTAGCTAATAAGTAATTAAGCTAGCTTGGTCTAAGTGATTATTGACAACTAATTAACCCTAATTTGAAATTTAAGGATAGGAAGGGATCATAGGGCCGGGCCAATATGGCGGTGGTGGGGACACATGGTTGTATTGATCCTCCATAGTGGCATTATTGAAAATGTGGCGATGATCATTATGAGCCATGTTTTGAGTATGGTGGTGGTGATGCTGGCTTGTTGTTCCTTGCGACTTGCTCGGTTTTCTGATGGCGCCGGAGGTGCTCTCCACCGTCTCCTCGCCGGAGATTTCTGTGTACCCGCCGCCCGTGGACACTTGCTTCCAATTAACTGCTTGCTCGCTTAGCATGGCTTTCAGTTTCATGACCTGTAACACGAATATATATATATGTATATATATAGCCAAGCCAACTTTACAATAAATAAGAGGAATAATGTTTAAATGACTCAATTTAATGTTTGTGTGCTCAAAAGATCAAGAAGAGAGAGAATGTGCTATATGTATGTATATATATGTGTGTGTAAATATATAGTCTCAAAAGATCCCTAACTTTTGTTTTATTCAAGTATAAAACCCCCTTTTTTTTCATGTCTTCTATAGTAGAATTTATACAAAAATTTTAAAAAATAAAAAGCTCTTTCACGTCTCAAACTCTTGCAAGTCTTACTCCAAGCAACGAAAGATCTTGAAAGTTTGTTAACAACTAACCTTATTAATGTTATTTTGAAGGACATAAATAATTCTATATAGTTGATATATATATCATGTCAAGATCATAATATGTCTATAGTATATAGTACTAGAATTCCTATATAAATATATTAATGTTATTAAGAATTAGAAAAATATTAAAAAAAAGTAACAAAGGAAAAATAGGGAATATAATATATGCATATCTCCTTATGCATGGACTTCGCACTTTGCATGAAAAGAACATAATGTTGCAACCTATCTAGATAGAGCTTTTGGCCTCACACACACACATATAGATATCTTTACACTCTCTCATAGACATATATATAGATATTGATACAGATAAACATACCTCATCTTGGAGTTTCTGCTTCTCTTTAGACATAACATCAAGCTCTTGCTTAAGCGAATCGTACAATCTCTCAAGCTGCTTAGCCTTCCAGCGAGCCCGTCTGTTCTGGAACCAGACTGCGATTTGCCGCGGCTGAAGCCCTAGCTCTCTTGACAGCTTCATTTTCCTGTCAGGGTCAAGTTTTATCTCCTCTTGAAAGCTCTTCTCCAGTGAGTCCAACTGATCTGTGCTTAGTCTCTTCTTCTTGTCCTGAATGTTAATACTAGTGCAACCATAGCTATTAGTACTAATTAGCGAAGAGCTCATATTGTTATTGTTGTTGTTGTTATTGATGTTCTTGATCTCCATTGAAGGGTTGATTAGTGTCCCTTGTGGTAGTCCTAGAGTAGTACTCTCAGCTGAGACCATTCCAGCTTGATGATGCTTCATTTCCATTCCTTAAAAAAAAAAAATTAAGCTATTGACAAGTTTGAAAGTAGACTAAGGAAGACATGTTATATGATGATCAAAGTTATAAAAGTGTAATTTTATAAGTTGATTTTTTTTTTCTCTCTCTTTTGTTGTTTGGTTAAAGTTGATCAACAAAGTACAAATGACTGTCTTTCTGTGTTGGCTGTCCAAGAAGTGATAACTAGGGTTTTGGTGATGTTGAGGCATATATTAACATATTAACTTGAAGTCACCAAAAATTTGAAAAACCGGATAAAAGGGTGTGTTATATATGTGATCAAGTACTCATCATGATTTTATCAAACCTTAGTTGATCCTAATAAGGTTTGCTTTTCTTAAAAAATAGGTTACAAACTCACACAAGAGAGTGAGTGTTTTGAGGTTGTTTTGGGCAAAGTCTACTTTTATACATACGTATTTATAACTGTTTTCTGCGACTTCCCAAAGAAAGAAAACATACATAAGAGGTTGGACTTACTTAGAGAAGTTTACCAAATATGAAGAAACGGTTAAAAGGGTATTTTATGTTAACGAAGCAACCATGTCAAAACCATACAAAAATAGAAGAAAAAACTATTATAAATGAGCAAATAAGATCAAAGAGTGCTTTATTACCTTGATACTGGTCATAGTTATAATTGTAGAGAAAACCATAAGAACATTCAGGTCGAGAAGCAAAGTGTCTCAAGTTGCCATTCCAATCCATACTTTTTTTTTTTTTTGCGTTTCCTTCTTTTGATTCTTCTCTCTTTCCTTTCTATTTGCTTCTGTCTTCGTTTCCCTCAAATCAAATGACTCAAAATATTGTTCTCAGTTATATAGGCGTACAGGGTCCAAAAGAATTGTTGGACCACAAATTAAGAGAGAGAAACTATAGCTAGCTAGGCATAGATGAAGTGACTGGCAAAGGGCGTGGCCAAAGAGAACTTCAAACTTCCTTGAAAGGTTCTATTCTCTCTCTCTCTCTCTCCCCCTATATCACTCTATTTTAAGATACCATAAAAATTTTCAAAGCCCAATTTGTTTTATTTTTCAAAATAAAAGGAAAAATAGTTGGGAGACATGTAACTATATGAGGTTCTTTGCTACTTCACTTTTGGGGTGCAGCAAAGTTTTTATGTTTAATGTGCATATATATATATATACACAAATATATATATTTATAGAGAGAGAAAGATGGTTATAAAAAGAGAGAGAGAGAGTGAAAAAGGAATAGTAGTAGAATAGTGTAGTAATAAGGAGGAGGAGTGAGTAGTGAGGGAGGAGGCGTGAGAAAGGGAAGGCATAAATGTCAGTTTCCAGATCAACCCATCATATGGATATTGCCATTGCTTTGGCTTAGGGTCGGAATGGGGACCATTCCAGATTGAGACCTTTGCTTTGATTCTCTCTCATCTCTATTTACATCACCTTCCAACCGACAACCCCTTCTTTTTCTCTCTCTCTATATCTATATATCTATGTATCTATATATCTATATATCTTCTCTCTGCATGCCCCATGTACATTTATATGCATAAGTACATGTGTGTAAAAAGTGTGTAGAAATATGTATGTACATATATAGGAGTATTTGTAGACGTATATATAATATACGTATGACATGGTTAAGTGTACTTATAGGGGTGGGTGTGTGTGTGTGTATATATATACATCTATGAGTACGTATGTATAGAATCGGTACATATTCCCACACGTATATATGAAGAAAATTAACTAGTGAAGCAATATATATACTATTCTCAAGTACATGACTCTAAACACTTCACTAATAATATTGGTTTAGATAATGTTTTGTATTGCTTGTGAGTACATAATATAACATTGATCCGTATTTACAATATTAATTAAATATTTCTTTCAAACAGAAATTAGGCATATACATACACACACACACACATATATATATACTTGTATCGTAAACGTATCAGAATTAAATAGTATATGCTCGAAGTTATAACCTAGCTTCAAGTTGCACTATGCGTTATCTTTTTCCAATCTTCCAAGAATTGTCCACACACACACACACATATATATATATATATATATATGCATATATATTATATATATATACTTATCTAGGTGAGGGCCAAAATCCAACATAGGAAGGGACGTGGGTCAGCTTAAAGAGAGTGACACACAATGAGTACGTAATCCTGCAACCTCTCTGAACCAAAGAAAAAGACAATTAAAAAGGGGGAAAAAAAAAACTTTGAATCTCATCTCTTCATATTGTTTAAAACCAAAACCCACCTTAATTAATGGGCAGATCAGAGCAGAGAGTAAAAGAAAGCTGAAAAACCTCTATCTCTTAAAAAAAAATGTCTCTATGTGGGGGTTGGGGTTGGAATTTGGCTGTCCTTGTATATATTAATTAATAAATAACAATTTTAATTGTTTTTTTTTTTCACATTTATTTCTTGGTAAATTGCAATTGAATGTGGAGGATAATAAGAGGACTTTGTACTACCTCTGCCCTCTCACTGGCCTGTCCTTCCAAAGGGTATCTTCTCAAAACAAAACGTGAATAACGGTATTATTATTAATATTATTACTATTGTTTTATTATTAATAAGGCATTGAGCCCAAAACGGTGAAAGAGATAGGTGAACACAGAGGTGTTTCTTTGGGAGGGTTTGAAAATTGTTCATATTCTTCTACTTCTTGAGCCATTAATTAATTAAAAGGTTTGTTTATTTATTTATTTATTTTTATTTTGGTCTCAAGACTGATATATATTGATAACAACCCTTCATAATCAATAGCGTCAGCCTCATGGAATTACTGATAATGCCCCTAAATAATTCAAGAGCACCAATATTAATTGGTGGTGCAAAGTTGTTTAACTTAAGCAAGGATACAAAGCATGTAATGCCCACCTCATCGTTTTCTTAGAAGCTAATATATAATAGGCTTTTCTTCTCTTCTCACAAAGGACTGTTTTAGGGTTCTGTGCACCATGAACCATTAAAAAATACAGAGAAATTGCAAAACAAAGTCATTTTTAGTATCACTTAATAATTTATATCACAAGCGGTATACTTCTTTATTTACACTCTTGTGTTTGTAGTGTAAATTAAGAGCATAAATTAAAAATACAACATACATAGGTATAAATTATTATTGTGATAAAAGGGGCACTCCTCAAAATCTCCCTTAAGATATATGTGAAGTTATATCACTTTATTAGTATGTCAGTATAACAATGTGATTTAACGAATCTAAAATAATCATTATATATACGGTTTTTTAAATAAATAGTCATATTTTTATATATATTTTTAACAATTAGCCTATGTTTGCTTTTATTAGCAAAATAGTCATACATTTGCGTCTAGATTTTTTAGATTGCAGTCATTAGTTTTTTGAATTCTGTTTTTATTGTTTGTTGCAGACAATATTGTCTAAAATTTTGTGTCTCTAGTCATGAAATTTGTGACTTCTTTGGCTGCATATTTTTTTGTTATTTATAAGATATTTTTTATTTAGTAATAAGTTTTATGAAATTGATTGTATAGGAAATCATTTATTTGTGAGTTGGTTATTTTGTTAATGGATGTTTAAATTTTTTATTGTGTTTATTTCAAATTTTCTGAAATTTTGTGACTATAGTCACAAATTTTATGACTGTGTATTTTATTTATTTACTCACAAATTTTATTTCTTTCGTCATAGATTTTTATATGTTGACCTGATGGCTATTTTGCTAATATTTCAAAACGTGGGCTATATCTTTAAAACATAGATCGCAAAATGGCTAAATCCTTAACTGACCCTTATATATATACACCTATTTATATTATTATTTTACTTTTTTTTAATTATTATTATATAGCGTATTAATAAGTGGTTTATGATGGATAGAGCCTTAAAATACCTACATGTTTCAACAATTAAAAAATAAAATTTTAAGAAAATAGCCACTGTTTATAAAATAATTTTAAAAAATAACCACAGTTTCAAAAAATTTAAGAACTAGCCATGACAGAAATTTCTGACAAAATTTATAAATAGTGTCAGAAATTTCTTACTGCAATTTTATGTGTATTTTTGTTATTGACAGAAATTTCTTACATATTTTATGGTTAGTTTTTAAATTTTTTAAAACTGTGGCTATTTTTTAAAAACACACGGTCCAAAATAGTTATTTACCTAACTGACCTTTAAAAAAATAAGTCATTTTGTTACTTGACTATTATAAAAATAGTCAATTAATAATTGCAAGTAATTGAATTTTTTTGTGTTTTTTGTTATAATTTTTAAAATATTGGTATTTATTTAAATTAAGTTCCAAATATAAATGATAATTTCTATATTAATAATTATGTTCTATAGCAAAAAAAAAAAACAAAACAAAACAAAAAACAAATATAGTCCTATTCCGTGTATATGGTATTACTCAAAATCATTATTACCAGATTAAAATATTATGACTACGTACAATCAATTTTCGATTAACTATTATTGCTGTTAATGGATGATCACATATATGTGACAATCGTAATGTAATTAATAAACGTGTGAAGTTAAAAAGTGGCAGTATAACATTTGTAATATGTTGCAATAAATCGTGCCGATATTGTTTGCAAAAAAAACAAAAAAATAAAAATAAAAATCGTGCCGATATTTAGCATTTTCCTAAAATTATTATTATTTTTTATATTGGAATCTGAATTGCAGTTCTTTAATCACTCAAAAAGGAAAAAGAGAAAAAAAAAAAGAAAAAAAAGGAAAAAACAGGCACTAGATCCAATAAGACCTAGAGAGTTCTGCTATGGCGGTGCAGCCAAAATTAGTATTCTGTGAAACATTAAAGTCTTCAATAGTTGTTAAAATTTAATTTTCTCCACAAAAAGCAAAAATCTTCTGCTCATTGACATTTCCACCAACTAGAAGTCTAAACCAGCAGATTGGTTATCAATGGAATAAGGAAATATATATTTTGCCAATAAAACTTCGAAGAAAGTCACATTTCTCTGGCAATCAGACCCATCAATTGGGATTTACCAAAAATGGTGTTTAGGTATTTGGATTGTCAGGATTATGAAGATTCCTAATCCATACTTATGCTGAGGTTAGCATTTGAAAAGAGAGGCCATAACGTGACATAATTCATTATTCTAAAAAATAAATTAAAAAGAAAAAGAAAAATGAAAGAAATTGCTCTTCATAGGAGGGGGCAGAAATTTATAGCCTCCTATCCCTAATTTACTTTCACGGGTCAAACTCAAAATTCAGACTATGAAGCTAACAAAGAGAAAACAAAAAAAACAAAACAAAACAAAAAGAAAAATAAAGATGCTATAGAAAGCTATATCATAGGCTAGTGGCTCTTCACATTCTAAATCCTCTCTTTGAGAGGACAAAGAAGAGCTATAGTTGTGGCCTATATTTATGCTATATTGACACCTGCCTCATCTTCTCAGTTCTAAATGAAAAAATGTGTCCTATAAATGAAAAGGAAAAGAATTTAAGAACAATGAGTCTCTCTGGTTTTGGAGAGCTATTAATTTATGTCTAATTCCAAGTTAAAACTTTTATTTTGCTTCTTTTACCATCAACTTTTCTTGGTTTGTCATCATTGTTTTTAGCCAATTAAGAGACCACTTACTATATATTTGCCATGTAACAACTTTAGGAAGCATGAGAAAAACAAATTTCAGATTTAAGGTTCATTGATCTTATGATATGTTTTATAGTGCTAATTAAGTCTAAGAAAAGCATAGAGAAAGGTAACAAATTTGAGTAATTAAGACATTGAGATTCAACTTTCATGCATAGGGTAATAAATATCTTGTTTTGCTTTCTTGAATAGAATATAGGTTGAAGAAAATAGACATCATATTCTCCAACTAACCAACTAACACGGTTGATCTCATTAATTGACGGAGAACAATCAATTTGACGTTTGTAACAAAGAAATATCAAGTCCAACGAGAGCTTTCACATCCTTTAGCTAGCCCGGGACCATCAAACAAATTACTATACTACAATTGGACTAATACTTGTGGATTTCTTAGAGCAAAATTTTGACACATAAATTTGACCGATCGAGGAATTGAAACTTTGCCATTGACATTTCTAGTCCTGATCTAGACATTAATCTGGCTTTTACACCAAGTAAAATTACTTTCAAGTACTGCCACGGACTGAGCCAGCTTGGGTTTGTGTGTGTGTGGTTGGGGGGGGGGGGGGGGGGTTAGCCTCTAGCTCAAGCTGACCCATTGTAATTTCTGGCCCAAAATATGAATTTTTTTATTTCTTTTTAAATTTTTCTTTGAATAACCCCTTTAAATTTTTAAAATTTTACCTTATTATCAATCATTTAAAAATGTATTACCTCAAGCCTCCCTAATCTTAATTTTTAGCTCCGTCCATGAGTACTACATAGAGTACATAAACAATGCAATCATTATATAAATAGCCTTATGTTAATAATATATTAATAATAATAGTGTAAAACCTATTCATAAATTTCTCGTAAGAAAATTTAGTTTTAACGCCATACAAATTGATTGATTAATGATGCACATATTAATATGGATATGAGAATATGAATTATAAAAACAAAAAACAAAACAAAACAAAACAAAAAACAAAAAAACAACAATACCCCATTTTGATTAATTAGTACATCAGAGTAATTGTCTTGTATATATGAATCACCATTCCTCACTGGAAATTCTCGGTCATATATATATATATGAGAATTTTCAGGCCATATAGCTCAAGCTTTTTCTGCGCACTTGTACTCCAATTGCACTGCAGAGAAACTCAATACAGATTATATGATTATTGTGAGATCCAAGTGATTGGCTTAACCTACATATATAGCTACAAATTTAGGTGTTTTAACCACACATATTAGCATAGCTTAAAATTTAAATAAAACCCAGTTTATCAATCAAACAAATCATTCCATCTATGACAGAGAGATGTTTAACTATTTCAGTGCCAATAACACCAAAAGATCAAACATATATTATAAAAAAAAAAGACCTACCCTGGAAAGGCAATGACTATACCTTTTTGAGGCATCTTGAACTAGAAGTAGTGGTCCTAATTAGCTTATAGTAGGCGTGGAAAACTTTTAACCCAAAATCAATCTATTTAAATAGAGACGAAGCAATAACAAGGCAAAATCTGCACAGCAATGTGGCCAAAAATTGCTTCCCCTAGATCACCTACATATATATGTGTAATGATAAAGTTATCTTCTAGCTTATAGAAAGTCTTAATCTATATATAGTCCTAGTGAATATATACGCTAGAAGTGGTCCATATATTTAGTTAATTATAAGTAGAGTTGGTGGTGAAACTTTTTGCTGTGAATCAGCTGAAAATGGGACACATTTCCCATAAGTGTCTTTGAAGATAAAGAGGGCTTTGAGATTTTGAAAGAGAGAGTCTTCAAAGTTCAAAACCAAAGTAATTGGATCTATCCAGATAGGGACACAATCACTGTTACACCAGGCGGCGCCGAATTTGGCCCAATCTCTAACCCTCTATTTATATCTATACATACATATATATATATATATATATATATATTTGTGTATATATATATTTGATAATCATCAAGTAGTTGTTAATATGAGAAAGAAAATGCAAGTTCAACTAGAAGAGATCTGCAGTTACATATTTATTGTTTGTAGAGTAGATATAGCTTTTGATAACATTGCGATACGGAAATTGTATTTAATGCACCATTGCTGTGAGACAAGTATGTTTGATTTCTCGTTCAACTTTATTGAACTATATATCATTATGAATATTTTTTGTTTTTAGAATATGGGATAATAATTTGGGATCTTAAGTCAATATTATTCACTTCTTATATATTCCATGTCTTACAGATCAAATCTGATACATATATATAATAAAATATGACACCAAATACTCCTTCCAAGTTATATGCCTATCAAATTCAGAGCATGTAGATGATAAAATATACCGATTATGTTACATACAAGGAAAAATTAACTCTAAAAAATCTCAAATAGTTTGGCAAAATTTAGTTTTATACTTCGTATTTTTTCTTAATTTCAAATTTATCATTGGTGTTTTTAAAACCGGCCTAAAATTCTACCTTTTGCAAGATTCACATTTGCCGGGCTTTTTATTATTATTTTATTTATTTATTTATTTTTTAATAAAATGGTCAACAAAAGTAATTAAAAAAAAAATATCGTTCTTCACGATCAGTTATCTTCTTCCTCGGATAACCCATTCCAAAGCATCTTCATAGCACCAACAAAACCCAAAAAATGACACAGAAGCATTGAAAACCAATATACAGAAAACTAATAAACTGGCCATAAGCTGATATCCGGAGATAACAAAATTTATAGAATCATTGGCCATAAGCCATGAACTCATGTTATAATTAAGACAAAATTGGGTTATTAGCAGCGCTCTGAACTGCTTAATGACAATATCATTGCCCAGTATATTTCCAATCCAAAGTGAATAAACAAGCTGGTTTGCAAAACCTGAGGGCATACCACCCAGGTGACAGCATTTTATATTCAATCATTTCCAATATCTAAGCAAAAAATAAAAACCCCAAATGGGCACAAAGCTTTCTCTAATCTTCGAGTTCAATGATCTTGACAACCGAGGCGTCCCCGACTTTTTGGCAAACAACAACCCGGTCATGTGACTTGATAACTCCCGATGCCTTTCCGTGATCAAGGGCAACCTTTAGCACAGACTCATTGGTTGCATTTGTAGACTCCGCCTGAAATCAATTGACAAAACCATTCATGAAATTTGAATCAACTGTAAATTAAAGTCGATAGCATGTTACCAGTGACTAGAAAGTAAGTACAAAAAACTAACTTACCGGATGGCGTGGGTCAGCAAGCATGGGGAAAAGGCCTCTGACTATAAGAGATTGCCTTGCCTGCAAATTGATTAAAAAGGTGGGCATTAGTACAAAAAGGAAAAATAAATCCTAGAAGAAGAAAAGCATTATACTCCTCCCAAAAGAAAGAAATCATAAATAAATCAAAAAATACAATTAAAGTGAAAAGAGTCGAGAGCAAACCTCAAAGGCTCCACTAAAACTCCACTTTAGTTGATTAGTTCTAAGCCGAGGGATAACAACTGAGAGAACAGGCATTGATGGTCTGTACTTAGCTATCAATCTACATATGAGAGTAGTTCCATTTAGTATGAGAAGATTTAACTAATGTCAAAGAAACAATAAGTAGAAGATGAATTTAATTCCATGCATACACAAATACCTTGCAGCCCTTCCAGATGAAGTAAAGCAAATAATAACTGAGGCCTTCACCTTAATTGCTGCTCGTACCTACACAACAAGGGCGGGACGCAAGGAAATGGATCAAAAGATGTATGATTATTTCCAGCCATACTAACACTTGGTTGATGCGTGAGGGGAAAGATGAGACGATAGAAAAAATAGTGTACCGCAGATGAAGCAATAGATTCCAGGTGCGTCATTGGCTCTCCGACATATTTGACAGTTTTCTTGAAGTACAAGTCCTGATTGAAAACTTTCTCCGACTGCATAAAGATTGGGAAAGAAAGTTAGGTACCATAGTGATCAGAATTTTCAGATTAGCAAGAGCTTGAGAAAAATCCTCAACTAGGATCATCACTCAACAATGAAAATATGCAAATGTTCGTGGAAAGACGGAACTAGCTAATCCACAATGAAGACAAGTAAAACTCAACTGTGACAGGAAAGATAAAAAAGGAAGAAGCTTTAAGTATGAAGATGAGTAAGACTGAAATCTACAATAAATGAATCATGTTTACCTCAGCACAAATTCTACCAACAGTGGAGATGGTCTCAATGGGATATAAACCACGTAGAGTCTCAGCACCCAA
Organism: Boehmeria nivea var. tenacissima; assembly: GCA_018132145.1. Classification (NCBI taxonomy): domain Eukaryota; kingdom Viridiplantae; phylum Streptophyta; class Magnoliopsida; order Rosales; family Urticaceae; genus Boehmeria; species Boehmeria nivea. Next base: position 14,160,600 of record CM030884.1, on the reverse strand, counting down.
AAGAATTGCATCACTTCCTGCAACAATGTGACAAAAGGATAAGAAAAGAAAAATTGAAAAACTCGATGTTCTTTGAGACAGATAGAGAGACGCACCATCTAGCACAGCATTTGCAACATCTGTTGCTTCGGCACGAGTAGGCCTTAAGTTGTCAGTCATACTATCCACAACACGGGTAACCACTGCAGGTTTTCCAGCCATGTTACACTTGTAAAGGGCAGCCTTTTGAAATAAGAAAACCTGAAAACAGAGTTTCATCAGCATAAAATTCAACATCCAGATAAACTCAATTTCAATATGGTACTTTAGAACTAGCACCATGCTTCATTATCTTCTAAGCAAACGAAAACTCCTTTTTACTAGGACTATAACTTCGACATGCAAGAAAAGTTTAAAACTTCAAACTTAAAAACCAAAAGAGAGAAAAAAAAATGAAGAGATGGCAAACATTTTCGAGGATATGATTTCATAACTTCTAAAAAAAATTGTAGTGGCAGGATTAACAAATAGAACTCGTAAAAAGTTTTAACTGACCTTCTCAGGCGGGAGATCAATTCCCAAGTTTCCACGAGATAGAATAATCCCATCAGCTTCTTGGAGAATCTCATCAAAGTGAGTCAATCCCTAGAGGTGGAAAACACATTGTTTGATCATAACATTTAATGAAAAAAAAATTAACAGTAACACTTAAAAAAGAGCCAGGATTGGGAGCTTAAACACGTGTGTCCTTCCCAGGAAAAAAAAAATCACTGAAAACTTGAATTAAATACATGACTACTCACCTCTATGTTCTCAATTTTTGCAAAAATTTGTGTCTGGCTGAGATCACCCAACTTAGAAAGGTACTCACGGGCCTGTTTAACAGCAAAAAAAAAGCCCATTGTAGAAGTCATACAATCAATACCGATTCACACTATGAGACCACACACCAAAAAAAAAAAAAAAAAAAAAAAAAAAAAAAAAAACAAACAAACAAACTAAACATGTAAGGGTAATTACTTGGCGAACATCTTCAGCGTGACGGGTGTATGACAAAGATAGAAAGTCAATCTTGTTTTCAAGTCCCCACGTTCTTATTACCTATCATAAGGATAAAATATTCAGGGCACCAAACAAGAACAGCATTAAGAGAGAGGGAGGAAGAGAGAACACATTATGGCAATCCCTATTTGCATGGGAAAATATTTACCTCCTTATCTCTATCAGAGAGAGTAGGCAATTCTATGCGGATTTGAGAGGCGTGTAAGGTAAACAATGAACCTGCCAATGTTGCAGAGTTCTTTGCTACACAAACTACATCATCGCCTTTCACTTCTGCAACCTAAGGAATTCGAGAATAGAGCTTGTCAGCAAACATAAGCAATCATTTACATCCATGACAATACAGCGAACTTTCATCTAAGACAAGCAAAAGACATGTTTTGCGAGTGATATAGATTATAGCATAAACAAACATCAGATTCATAGATAATCCAAAATGTTACCTCCAACCACACAGAAGTTGTTTCACTTCCGGTAAAGAGGTATTGACCAACAAAAATAGTGTCTCCCTTCTTCACTGCCTGCAAGAACCACATAAAGATTGCTTGGTCATCAACAAGATATCATTAAGTATACGAACAAAAGGAGTCATATATATGTATGTCATTTAATTACTTGCGCTGTCAAAGTAAAATAAACAAGTGATTTTGTTATAAAGATAGGACAAAAAGAAATATAGTAGAACCTTTGAGAGTCCACCAAAATTGATGGGAAACACCGCTGAGGAGGCTTCCTTCTCCTGATCTGGCGTCAAAACAACAATATCGTCTGCCTTAAGAGTGATAGCATTTTCACTTCTGTTAATAACCTGCAACTCAGCGCCGACTGTGTCCAACATAACCTGCAAAAGAAGTCGATGGATAATGAATACACACACAATCAAAATTGATCACTAACTATGCACCATATAGAAAGAGGACTAACAACATATCAAAATCAGACTACTTTTTTTTTCCCCTGTTCCTATTAAATAAGAAGCAGGGATTATGGTTTGATTATAACCAACTATAGCCTTCAGATTTAAACCCTAATATAAATTAAATCCCTTCTTATTATGATTCCTCAGTATCCTCCAATTTCCCAGCAATCAAACAGACAGCCAAAGAAAAAAAAAAAAAAAAAACGTGCAAACAAACAATCAAACCAATCAAAAGGCAATCCAAACTTACAGCACAGAGCTTCTTAGTGGCCTTCACAGCCGCCTTTAAGTTCTGCAGAGTCTCCTGGTGGTACTCACAGTCGCCCCATGAAAAGTCGAATCGAGCCACTGCCACGCAACAAAATCCCAAACGCACCATAATCAGCCCAATAATTCGTAAACAAAAAGCCAAGCGAAAGAGAGAGAGACAAAATCTTTTAAACCAAAAACAAAATCAGAAGCGTCATTTCAATCTTCTAAATTTTCAGAGGAACCAAACAGGATTAGGAAAATGGCGTACCTGACATCCCAGCCTTGAGGCAACCAGAGATAACCTCCACGGATCGAGATTTAGGTCCGAGCGTTCCCACAATTTTCGTCATTGCAGGAAAAAAGTTCTGATATTTCAAAACAACAAAACACAATCACAGACCAAAATCGATTCAATTTCAATCTCAGATCCACGATAAATCATCAAAATCAACGGAAAAAAATCGAAATAAATAAATAAAAAAACTTACGGTCTTGGACGGTTCGAGGATCGAAGCCATGCGAATAGGCTCTTCGAGAAGAAGGTGACTGGAATGCATTTTCTCTGAACAGACGATCGGAAATCGGAGTCTGGTGAAGAAGACGAGTTAGAGAGAGAAAGCGGTGAGAGGTTTTGGGGGGTTTTAGAGAGAGAAAGTGACAGAAACACAGAGAGAGTCGGCTGTCGAATGTGGAAGAAACAGGTTTTGGGTTTGGCGTTTTGAGTTTTGACTCTCTCAAAATTCTCAAAGCACTATAGAACGAAAATATGCTCTTTTTCTTTTCCACGTGTTCCAATTTGAGACTTGAGAGTTGGGAGACCTTCATTTCTGTAATATTTGTGTTTATTGCCCAACTTTCTTATTCTTGTTCGTATTAGTCCCTCACACTTTTTTTAGCGTGTTGTTGTGGATAAAAATTATGGTGCGCTAATTTTTTTATAAATTTTTTTGGGCAATGAGCTCCATCATTACATTTTAAGTGTCATTATATCATTTTAAGTGTCATTTTGCCACAAGTGATTTGCTTTTTTAATTTTTACTTTATATTTGTATTGTAAAAATAAGACATAAATTAAAAGTGCAATATAAAAAAATATAAATTATTTATGTGTTAAAAACAGGCATTTGCGAAAATCTTCTTATTAATATGAATTATTTGTTCACAAGTAAGTCAGCTTGCTTCAGTTAGATAACAACGAGTGTTTTGTTTCTTTGTAAGTGAGCTTTATTATAACTCTAAGCTTATTTTTTGGGGATTAATTTTATTCAAAATAAGTAGGTATTTTATTTAATGTCAATTTATGATTTTGTTTTTTGTGCTTTTTGAAATCATATTCTCCAAGTGAACTTTTAATTTTCTATGTAGAGCCATAAATGTGATGGTTTAGTAATGATTTTCTTAATTAATGCCAAATTTGTTTAGGGCAACAAATGTTAACAATATGTTGCTGGCCTTTATTTTATCAAAATTATTGTTTTGTACTGCAATACACTTTTAAGCGTAAGGATCAATCTGATATGCTTTAAAAATAGTGGACTAATTTCAGAGAAAAGAGAAAGCTTAGGACTAACCACAAATTTGTGTACGACACACCACAAAACTTGACTGCACTACCCAATATCACGACCTTTTCGCAAGTGCTTATCATATTTTAAAAATATATTATAAAATGCTTCCAGAGAACAAATACGTGGCATTATATTATTGGTCAAATTTGGTGAATCTCGAAGAATTGGAAGTTTCAGAAATTAATTCCGTGGGCAAGGGGAAAGGGAGAACAGTTTGTTTTGTTCTGTGGGCTTGCACGTGCAGAAAGTTGTTACGCACGTGACTGGAATTAGTTAGGGAGGAGTCGCGTGAAACATGATGTCGTTTACTAGGCTTTTTGCTGTCGTTTTGCTTTATTTGCTTTGCACAAGCGTTGTCGTTTGATGTTTAGATAATTAGATTCCTTGAGTATAGAAAAATGTAAACCAAAAATTAAAAAAATACAATAAAATCAAACGGCAACACCTGAATTGTTGTACTCTGTGATGCTTTCAAGACTAGTCAATTCCAGTGGGCTGTCGTTTTATTGGGGATCTCTCTAAATGCTTGGTCAAACCAAACAGTTGTCGTTTTCCGGTTTTGATCAAGGAAAGCGATGGATCACAAAATGCATATAATAATTATCATGAGCGTTGAATCCTATCTGCATCACGCCTGAAAGACTCAACAATACTCAGTTTTATTGTTTTTTTTTTTTAATTAAAAATGCTAATCCTATGATCATCAATGGCCATTAATTATACTCTATTAGATAAATAAAAGGAAAAATTCTAAAATAATCCCCGTGTTTTACTTAAAATCCAATTTTATCCCTGTGTTTTTTATAATTCCAAAATGATCCTCGAGTTATTGTAATAGATCTAAAAATATCCTTAACCCTAAATTTACGTTGACTATTGTCTAATTTTTTTTTTCAAAATGACCAAATTACCCTTAATCAAAAATTGATATAAAAAGTTTTAGAAAAAAAAAAAAACACACACACACACACAAACCCAGAAATTTACAAACACAAACCCAAAAATTTACAGACCAAAAAATTCCAAAAATTCTCAACCACCCCGACGAACCCAGCAACCCTAAACGAACCCCAACCAAACCTGCAAACCCAGCAACCCAACAATTCCGACAAACTCAGCAAACCCCGACGAACCCCAACTAAATCTACAATTTCATGGGGACATAATTAAAAAAGATTTACAAAACTTAGGTAAAAACTATAAATTTGAAAAAATCAAGGAGGCAAAAAACTCATATAACTATTAGTAGTGGACAATGTCTCATCCATGGCCATACCCTTAGGCCTTATAATGTTAAATTGATGTGCCAATGTTAAATTTGACATTTGAGTGAAAAAAAATTTGTTCTCCAATCTTAGGCTATTTTTAATGTCAAATTTTACAAATGCTAAAGTTAGTGTTAAATTTGGCACCAAATATAGCATATTGCCAACTTTTAGCATTTGAAAATAAGCATTGGCTCACTATTTTTTCATCATTAAATTGTGAAAGTAATTATGATTATAATTTTATATCATTAAAAAATCTCTTATATCAAAAGTTATTGTTAACATGTTTAAGTCTATATATGTGTGTATATATGTTGACTCTGTATATAACTTGACAAAAAAGAACTTGCTTTTTTTTTCTTCTTCTTTCTTTTCCAAACCCTATTTCTTGTCTTTTATTGTCCTTTTAAGGGTTTTTTTTTAAGAAGAAAAAGAAAAGAGAGGAAGAACAATCATGAAAAATAAAGAAATAGGATAAATTAATATTAAGATTTGTTAAATTAAATTGCAAAATGCTCTAACAAAACATAGATTTTATTTACTTTTACAAGCTTTTTTTAATATATTTGTTAAAGAAATGCCCCTTTGGCATTTTAGTCTAAGGCTCCTAAGTATCTTGGGCCGACCGTGCTAGTTTAACACGATACAAGTTCTAATCTTCAAGATATTCAATACAAAAGCTCAAACACTCGCTAACACGATACCAACCTATGAGGTATAATCTCCAAGATATTCAATATAGATATCAAACATATTCGACAGCAGTGCCATTAGCCAAGTTCCACTCCAATAATAGAGGAACCAACTCTTGTACTTCTATGTATCTCAGTCGAATCCTCAAGCCATGTCAAATTAGGTTGTTGTTGTACTTGTCATCAATTTCATGGTTTGCTTATTGTTGGGATTTTGGCAAAATAAAAGGAAAAGGAAATATCCCACATCAGTTGAGAAGCAAATGGGGTAGGGTATTTAGGCCATGTAAGGACTCTAAGGCTTTTATTTTAATTTGCCTCAACCATAAATATTTTAAGCTTAGTGTACATAAATCAAGTTAAATTCCTTATATTATGCGGTGTAATATCGCGTGCAAAAGCATATGGATATAGACAACTGACATTCAGGATATTTTACTATTTTGCATGAAGCTTTTCCAAGAAAACAATGTCGTATTTCCACATGAATGACGATCGCCTGGAAAAAATCGACCCAATTATTCTTTCATGGCGTAGCTTTAAAACTTTGGTAGAAGAAGTACATGCAAGTCCATACGAAGAGGAGAAAATCATTAAGAGATTATCGACACATAATAACATATATACGTGTAAAAGTGTAACATTACATGTAATGTTACATGTATGTAACATATATACGTGTAAAAATGTAACATTACATGTAACATAAAAAATGTTACATGTAACGTTACAGTAATGTTACACTTTTACACGTATATATATTACATATAACATAAAATGTTACATGTTATGGTTAAATCTTTAATTTCTTGAAACTATGGCTAAATCCTTCAAACTTTACCTTTAAAATGACTAATTGCTTAACTGGCCCTTTTAAGTGACAATTTTCTATAACATTTTGAGCTCTTCATACCTCTTTTCTAAACACACACTTCATTTAAACTTAAAATTTTAGAGTCACTTATCTCACTCTCCTATAAATTCCAAAATTACCATGAAATTTTATTCCCTAAATATCTTTTACACTTCATTTAAACTTAAAATTTTTAGAGTCACTTATCTCACTCTCCTATAAATTCTAAAATTACCATGAAATTTTATTCCCTAAATATCTTTTACTACCCATCTACTAGGTCTATTTATTTGTTTATTTTTACAAACTCATTCACTTATTTATTTCTACAACTTTTATTTTCTTTTATTTTTTTAACCCACCCACTAATTTATTTCGACAAGCTTAATTTTTTTCTTTGTAAAACTAGTAACTCAGCTATAAAAAAATTAATAGATAAAAACAACAGGAATATCCTTAAAAAATACAGTCAAATATTCACCAACAGCAATGTTTATATAATAAAAACACAATCAAATACTCACAAACAACAAGGTTTATAGCAATTAATAGACAAAAGCAACAGAAATATCTTTTAAAAAATGTTAACAAAAATTAAGTATTGCAATTGCGTGTTTATTGTATATAAAAAAAGTTTATTCATTAGTTTTTGTTTTTTGTTTTTTTGTTTGCTTTGTTTTGTTTTGTTTTTTTTTTAAAGAGAGGTATTGAGGAGGTTGTGTTAGAAATAGAAAGAGAAGAGGTGACTTGAAGTGTGTGTGAAAAAATGTGAGCTTATTTATTTATTTATATTTATATATTTTATTTTATAATATTTATTTTTGTCATTGTATACAAGAATATATTAATAATAATAAATTTAAGTTAAATGTATTTCAAGAGGAAAGAAAAAAAGTGTCTTTTAAATGATAGTCAGTGTTTCAAAAAATCTAAAAAATAGCCACTGTAAATAATTTCGTAACAATAAATGTCAAATAAATATTTATATATGTGTAAACATTTATAAGATATTATTTAACACTTCAAAAAATGATGAGTAAAAGTTAAAATGCTACAAAATGTCTTACAAATATTTACAACAGTGTAATATTTTGTATGACGCTGTTCTATTATACAATTCGTAACATGACTATTTTTTAATTTTTTGAAACAGGGCTATCATTTAGAAACATAAAAAAAAGTGAGATTTTTAGCTAAAAGGCCTGTTTTTTGCTTTAGTTTTAAAGAATTGACTTGAGTTTGTCATAATTAAGTTATTAGATATTTTTCTTTTTTGCTATTTTTTAGACATTATGTATTGACTGTTTTGTCATTTATTACGGAAGGTAATAAATGTTACAGACTGTAATAATTTTTATTATAATAGGTAACAACTTTTTATACAGACCGTCACAGACAAAATTTGATAAACATGTATAACAAAATATCTAATTTTTATTACACATTTTTCTAGATTCGTATCAACATTTGTTACATGACCAGGCTAATAACTTAATTTTTGGATAGTTGAGTCATTTTCTTAAAATATGTTATTTTAACAGGCCAATTTGCTAATTAAAAAAAAAGCTATTTACTACAATTTTCCTTAAAATAAACACTTAACAAACAAAATAATCTTAAGATTACCATTTTTTTTTTATCAAGACACCCGCGTACCAAACAACTCCTAAAGAGTTTTAATGTTAATAAAAGAGGTAAATATGTCAATCAAATATTTATTCTAATATTGTTCAGAAAATAGACAGCGACGTAAACTCAGTGAGTGAATTGATAGCAAGAAAAACATGTGATGATTGTGATGATTTTCTTAATTAATACGATGAATTTTTTGTTGTTGTTTTTTTTCTGCCACATATACGATGATTTATTTAGTGACGATTTTCTTCCTTGAAAGGTTCGATTCCTGCTCTCTTTCTATATCAGTCTATTTTTGTGTTTCTAAACGGATTTGCTTCTCATTTCTTCAAGGGAATCTTCGTGTGCGCTTTGTGAAACATGGCTTCTTTCTTGTGTAGGTGCATGCTTTTTTTTTTTTTTTTTTTTTTTTTGCAAGCAGTGTAGGTGCATGCTTATTGTCCATAATTTGCATTGTTGGCTTAGATCATGTTGCCCGTTATTGCGCATAGGTAAGTCGTTGCAACTTCTTCTTTTACGATTGAAGAATGTGGTGGTGTTTTGAACTTAATACAAGTTAAATGAATAAAAATTAGTTATGTCATTACTTTACTTCATTGTCGTAATAAGAATGTGGTGGTGTTTTGAACGTAATACAAGTCAAGTGAATAAAAATTAGTTATGTCATTACCTTACTTCATTGCCGTAATAATATAAAAATGCTTGCAGAGGATCGTTGGTGATTATGATTTTCCTTACTTTATATTAGTGCCTTTTTTTCTCAGCCTTTATATTTTACCATATATTTTATTACAAGATCAACGACCGTTACAACAACCACTTAGTTTGGAACAGTTTGAGAATTCTCTCCAGATACGCCAATGAAGAACCACGGTTCCCTCCATTACTAGAGTGAGATTTGTCAAATGGGGTCACTGTTGAAACACTAGATGAGGAAATTATTGGGATTTTGACAATATAAAAGCAAAGTAAAAGTCCCACATCGCGTGTGAAGCAAAGAGCGTGGTGGTCTTTAGAATATATAAGAACTCTAAGGCTTTTGTTTCAATTTGCCCCAGTCATAATTGCTTATGTTGTAGGTCGAGACATCCAATATATCAACATCTCGTGAGCGAAAATAGCTTGTCAATAGTCTCCAAATGGTCTAATCTCATCATACATACAAATACAACATCAGCAAAGCATGAAGCTTTTGACCAAGTTCTCTGTAGCCTGCCACTTCCTCAGCCTTAACATATAAAACAAAACCCATGAAGTTCAATTTCAAAGACACTTATACGTTCTTCGGAAGGACCGTCACCATCACTTTCACTATCACTAAGAGAATCACTTTTCATCTTCCTTATCCTCATCTTCAGCATCCCAATGTTCCGAATTCCAATCTACATTCTCATCTTGCCCATTAAAGTATTCATCATCATCTTCATCACTCGAATCATGATCATTATCTCCTGTTTCGTAGTCTTTAAAAATTCTCAAAGCGCTACATAAACTCATTTCTTTTTCCACTTATTCCAACTTTCAGACTTGAGAGACCCTTCATTTCTGTTACATTTGTGCTTATTGTCTGACTTTCTTGTTCTTGTTCATTTCTATTAAAATGCAACGAATTTGGAATTTAAGAGGGTTAATGCAAAAAATAAAAAATAATAAAATGTCAAAATAAGTTCACTCAATTACTCTTATTACGACCATTCGAACAACCATAAATTTGCTAGTGCATATTATATTTTAAAATATATGAAAAAATGATTCCAAAGAACAAATATGTGGCGATACGTTATTGGCCAAATTGGGTGAGTGCGGAGGGTAGAATTGAAAGTTTGTAAAATTAATTTCGCGGGCGAGGGGAAAAGGAGACGAGCTTGTTATGTGGTCTTTCACGTGCAGAAAGTTGTTACGCACGTGACTGGAATTAGTTAGGAAGGAGGAGCCTCGTGAAACATGATGCCGTTTACTAGACTTTTTTTCTGTCGTTTTGCTCTATACGCTTTGCACATGCGTTGTCGTTTGATGGGCTGTCGTTTTACTTGGCGATCTCTCTAAATGCTTTGCAAACCAAACAGTTGTCGTTTTCCGGTTTTGATCAACGAAAGCGAAGTATCACAAAACTGGAGAGTGGAGACTAACCAATTTTCAGTTTTTTTTTTTTCAGAAAAAAAAAAGTAAAAATGCTAATCATATAATATCATCAATGGCTACTAACTATACTCTATTCGATAAATAAAAATAACATAATTCGCGCTTATTTTTAAAAATGTATGAACTAAAGAATATAACTATATTTTTAATTTTTTAGTAGGGTATAGTATCAGCCATATTTTAATGGGGTTATAGTTATTGCTAAAAAGAATAGCAAAAGCTGGTTAAAACTATAAATCTAAAATTATAATGGGGACAAAATTAAAAAGATAATACAAAATATAGTTAAAAACTATAAATTTGAACAAATCAAGAAGGCATAAAAAGAACACACACGTTGTATACTTTAGTATCCAAAATAAATATTTGTCAAACTAGAACTATAAAGAGTTTTAATTGTGAGTAAAAGATGAAAATACGTCAATCAAATATTTCTTCTATTGTTGATCGGATAATATACAGCGACGTAAATTCAGTGAGTGAATTGATAGCATGTGATAATCATGTTGATTGAAGTGAAGGGACCGGTGTTGGCCAAGGCGACCATAAAGCGTAGACAGTTAATTGACGACTGGCCCTAGTCAACTCCGGCAGCAAGCCCACCATCTCGCCCTTCCGACGCGACATGTCGTATTGGCAAACATGAAAGAAGTCGATCAACAAGAAAACGACGTTGCGGTTGCTCGGATGGAACGCCAGCGGGAACGCACACCTCTCAACTTCCATCTCCAGAGCTGCATTGTGGACAAACGACCAACAACAAGTAGCACTGTTGTCGTTTCTCTCCCAGACTTTCAATACCAAGACTTTGTCCACAAAATTGTGGGACAGTAATACCGCCCGGAGCCTCCCCTTGTAGGCCCCGAGGCGCACGCGGCAAATATCAGGCTCCTCGCCTACCTCCGCAGGCAGGCTGACGAGTCCGCACTCCCTGTTGCCATCTGCGGCCGCAGCGAATAGATCAAATGCCACGATACAACGCCAGTAAACACTTTCGCCTACCGACCAGTGGACTACACCATTGCTGCAAGGGACGGGTTCGATGCAGATCCACGGCTGCCCACTTATTCTTTGCCACCGTTTCATTTGAGGCGACGGCGAAATTGTGGCGAGAGGGCTCCACCGCTCAGTCTCCGAAGAGAAAACCGTCGACCACACCTTCTCTGGAGCGGTGTTCATCCGAGGCATTAAGTAACCTTTAGTCGTGTAAAACAACAGCGCCACATTATAACAGTAGCGTCCTTGATCTTGGTTGTTGCGACGGCACACCAATGCACATTTGACAAGCCTGACAATGCCTCGGGGAGGCTCGGGAAGCTCGCACCACTTCTTTGTCATGGGATTACAGATGCAGAACGAGAAACTACCGGCGTAATCCGCATTAGCCCGAGAAACGAGCAATAAGTCATCACAGTACGCTCTTATAACCACATCGTGGTAAGGCAAAAAACTCAGATAACTGTTCGTGGTAGACAGATTCTCATCAAATAATATCTGATAGTATTTGGAGTCAATGATGGGCAACTTTCCATACTCGTAATGGTGCCTCTGAAACAAGAGTGCTAAAGGGCCAGCAGAGGAGTCGGAGTCGGAGTTGAGGCGACGGTCAATGAATGATCGAATGAATTGGGAGTCGGAGATGAGAGAGGACCAGCGCTTGCACACGACGGCTAATCGGACGGCGTGGCGGCTGTCGGGAAGGCGGATGAGAATCTCCGTCAAGAGATCGTCGTTAATGTTAGCCATGGGGATTTGGACGCTGCACTACTACTAGTGGTTCTCGCGCTGTGTTAGTTGGACGGCGACGTTCGGCAAAGAGAGGCTTGCTTAGTGTTTCTCACGCTGTGAAAGTCGAACGACGGTGCTCGGCAAAGAGAATGGTCGGCGGTAGTTTTGCAATTCGAGGGTGAGATTTTTGGTTTTGCAATTGTTTGCTCGTGAAATTTGGGATTGTGCGATTTAATTTTCTTGAATTCAATTTTGTGGGGTGCATAAGAGAATTTAGGGTTGGGATTTTAATTGTTTTGTTTTCAATTTGTATACGGTTTTCTCATAACTTCGACTAGCAACTTTCTTTTTTTTTTTTTAATTCCAAAATATATATATATATATATATATATATATTAGGGTTTAGGGTTTAGTCAAATCATTTAGTTTGGTTTCGTATAATTAAAATTTATATATATATATATATTCATAAAGTCAAACACATTTAGTTTTAGGCGTATAATTAGGCTTTCATTCCGTTTATATATATATATGTAATATTAATTGATTTTTCTCATTCCGTTTATATATATATATAATATTAATTGATTTTTCTTTTTGGAACCGATTGCAAGTATGGGTAAAAAAATTTATGTATTACAATTATGGGTATTATTGCCCTATCCAAAAACAAAGTGAATAGATATAATATACGTTATAAACTTTAAGCAAATGTGTAACATTCAGTTTCAAATTGAATATGTTTGATAATCGCCCAAAGAAAAAAGTTGAAAACATAAGGTAAAGAAAATATAGCACTCACAGTCAGAGCGAGGGCTTAAGGGGAATTGTTGTGGGTGTGAGAGAGAACAAAATAACAGACATCATATTTTTTTGATAACGGGTGTCAAAGCGGCAATAAGAAGCGCCCGTGGCCTAATGGATAAGGCGTCTGACTTCTAATCAGGCGATTGTGGGTTCGAGTCCCACCGGGCGTGCACCGTTTTTTATCTATAAATTTTTTAACGGATCATTACTACATAATGCATTGCACAAACTATTATTATTTCTGTCCTCTCGTCGTTTTAATTAATTGATTAACTCAGAATGGAAACAAAACAAGAAGAGACCACATTTACAAAGACGGCCTAATTTCTTGAACACGTTGCAACAACAAAGAAAATTGACAAGAAAAGCTATTACTAGTTTTCCTTTCATCTTAACATCACTAAATTTTTTCGTTCTAAACTACACAATGTTATCTAACTATCATACAGATTATAGAACTATCTATCCCGTGATCGAAGATGGCTCGCCGCCGCCTCTCTTGCTCGAAGAGTGTTGCTGTTGTTGCTGCGGGTTCTGGCGATGGTGGAGATCGAACACCTCGAGCTCTTTCTGTCGGATGAGCAAAACCATCCTCTCGTTCTCGAGCCTTCTTCGCTCGTTCTCAAACTTGGCCTTTTCCATGTCCCTCTCCTTCTTGCTGCTGAACTTCACCCACTTGAGCCTCTGCTTCTCGAGCTCGAATGCCTCGTATTGGTAGCTCACTTGCTGCTCCTCCAGCTGCACCATCCTGATCTTCAGCCACTGCTTCTTCTCCCACAAATTCTTCGACCCGTCTTGGATCACCCCGAGGACTTCGCTGCTGAGTTGCTGTATCAGCTGGGATGTCTCGGCCAAGGCTCCTTTCCTTGCCCTTTTTCGGGGAGGCCTTTCGTAGTGGTCATCCTCATCGTGATCATGTCCTACCCCGTGCCCGATTTGGCCACGGGGAGCGCCTTCAGCCTCTTCATCTTCATTATCATCCTCGTAGTCTTCAGAATCGTCATCTTCATCTTCGTCTTCTTCCTCTTCACCGCCACTTCCGGCTTTTGCCATTTTGGACGCCCCGCTGTCTTGCCTGCCTGAGTTGGAAACTACATGGGCATTGTCTGTCAAATGAAAGCACCGGCTTTGTTGTGCCTGTTGATTAGGCTGAACATGGGATGGTTCTGCAGCCGTTTCCGGCGAATGGTGGGTCCCACTAGCCCCGCCAGTATTACCACTTCCATGGCCACAACTGTTGTGGTAAGCACACATTTCTCTGAAAAACAAGTGCTTGGAATTGAGCAATTTCCGAACCTCTTCCTTCATCTTCGGAGCCAATTCCATAGTATCCAACAAGCTCTGATTCTCCACAACCTGGCAAGCCGTTCCTTTACCGAGTATATCATTCACCCTCTTGTACCTCTTGTTCAAATCATTGAACTTGTCCTCACATTGCTGAGGAGAGACATAGAACCCCTTCTCCATCATAGCCCGCGACACCGATTTCCACTTCCCTTTCTTCTGCAGCAACCCTCCCGGCGGCTTCTTCTTATTAGCGGGGTCGGCTCCTTCCGAGCCGCCCTCATCGCCGATGTAGAAAACCGCCATTATTAGTAGCCTAACCATGGTGTCCGTCCACTTCATCCTCTGCCATGGGGAAATTTTCCTCTTGCCATCACCGGCGCCGTCCTCCGCAGCAAAACCCGGCTCGTCCTCATCGCTCACCGCCATTTGCTTCGACTTAGCAGCGGCAGCTGCGGCGCCACCGTAAGAGTAACCCCCGTGCTTGAGAGATGGCTGAGCTTGCAGGTGCTGATCAGGCTCATGGTGGGCATAGGCCACCATTTGGGGGTGTTGCAAATGGTGGGGGTTTTGAGAGCTTTGAGGGTTTTGTTGCTGTTGCTGTTGCTGAATAGCCATTTCAAGCCCAAGCATTCCAGAACCCATGGCAGAAAACAACCCACCTCCTAAACCATTAGCTTCCATTCACCAAAAAAAAAAAAAAAGAGCAAAAGCTAACAAAAAAATAAATTCACCCAAAAATCTCAATGACCCAGAAGACAAAACCACCTAGACAATCACATCACATAACCCACCGCTCTAAAAACACCACATTGGTTCTCTCAGGCATTTCAACAAACAGTAAACAGGCAGTGATAAAAACGTACCCCAAATATCGGACAAAATCACCTCTGGCCTCAAAGCAACCGACTTGTTACATCACATCAGCCCATGAAGAACAAAAGATCTCTTGGCACTGGTAGTTTCTCAGCTTTTTCCTCTTTTTTTTTTCCCTTTCGTTTTGTACCAAAAACGCCACAGAGAGAGAGAGAGAGAGAGAGAGACAGAAACAGAGATGGGAAAAAGACTGATGAGAATGTGGGATATACATACAGAGATTAGAGCAGCTGGTTTTGACAGGGCGGGTTTGGTGTCTCTGAAGCTTGTTGAAAAACTGCCCATGGTTTTGCCTCTCTCTCTCTAGTCTCTAGTTTGTTTGGTTGGGGAAAAAAAAGGCAAAACCCACAGTTTTTTGACAAAACTGGAGATAGCCTCTCTTTAATACATAGAATTTGTCTTCAAAGCTTTTATTAAAAAAAAGTTGATTATCATACACGTCATCATGCAAGATACATGGGTAGTAGGCTAGTGGTTAATTTGTCACTACTTTATAATTCGTTTTAATTATTTTACTATAATAATATAATTCAAGTTTGACTATCAATTTTTTTTTATATTTAGATTGCAATACAACTCTTTAAAAAAAGCAATGTTGAAGGATAATAATTTTACAACAAAAAAAAAAAAAAAAAAGTGGTTACGTTAATATTACAAAATACAACTATTAATGCATATGTTTTGTTTCAACCAAATTTTAAAAACCTTGATCTTTTCATTTTAACACGAACAAAAATATGGTCAATTACTAAATAGACTATTTTATTCTTTTACTTGAATTAAGTATAACCCTCGTACTCATTTAAAAATAAAAAGTATACTCCTACTTAATAAGAAGTTATAATGAAAATGGATTATTAAATAAATAATAATTTCTTTAATGATGCTTTTAAAAAACCAATATCTTTATGAGTTTTTAGGCATTTAACCAAACTTTTGGGTAATTTTTTAGGATTTAGCTCTAAAATATCAAAATTAAAGATTTAGCCATAACATGTAATATTTTATGTAACATAAATATTACATGCAACGTTAAATTTAATGTTACACTTTTTACACGTATATATGTTATATGTAACATAAAATATTACATGTTATGGTTAAATCTTTAATTTCGTGAAACTATGGCTAAATCTTTCAAACTTTACATTTAAAATTGTTAATTGCTTAACTGACCTTATTTTTATTAGTTTAGGAAAAAATCATTTTTTTTAACTATATAATGCTGTGATTTACCTTTATATCCTTAACTCTTAATGGTCAAAAGAGTCTTTTTTTTTAATTTGTTTTTTTATTTTGGGGGATTTTGAGGAATACCCCATTCTTGACACAATGATAATCTATACCCCATGTGTATTGTACTTTTAATTTATACCCCAAAATTTATACTACAAATATAGAATGGAAATGAAGGGAGCACACCACATGGGGTATAGATTATTAAGTGGCATCAAGATTGGCTTTATTTTGAAATTTTCCCTTTTATTTTTGTAACTAAAAAATGGTACACTAACCAATAGTAGTAGTGTGAAAACCCTAATTATGTTTCCAAAGACATAATTTTTTAGATTTGAAATTAATAAAACTATAATTAGACCATTATTTTCTAAAATTTTAAATCGAAATAAGGTTTAACATATACTGTTTTTTAATTAGAGTGTTGTGGTTGTTTTAAGTTAAAATTTCAACAAAAACTATTGATAATAGGTATTTTTAACATTATTTTAATTTTAAGAACACAAGTTTTTGCATGTTTGTGGAAACACAAACCATTTGTGTCATATGTTCACTTAACCTTTTGTCTTAATGCATTTTTTCTTTTCTTTTTTTTTTTTTTGGCATTTTTCCCCACCAATTACACACACTTAAAAACAAATATATATATATATATAAACAAAAATTAGAATTAAGATTAGATTCTCAATTGAAGAATAATGACACATTATTGTTCTAGACTATATACTTGATGTCGTAAAGGAAGAGTCAAATCTTGGTGCGGAGAACGGTGGATTTTTACGCGTCGATTGTCAAACATTTAATGGTAAAGTCTCTTCAAACGTAAATCATCATTAAGTCAAAGATGGAAAATGAGTTGACCACGCTTAGCTATGGTGATTAGCTAGAATAGATGGTCACACACACGTGAGAAAAATAAAACCCACAAATGGAGTCCCATAAACATGTTATTAGCTTTGTTCTACTTCTATTAGGATTTTCAGAGAAATATCATTTTTAAGGGGCATATTAGCTTTATTTTATTTGCATTTATATGTCGGTTATTACAAAATTATAAGATACGATATGTTCTAGTATAAACTACAAGTTTGTAATAGCTTATAATGATTATAACCACTACAATGGAACACGTAGTCTCCAACATAGTGTCTTTTGCAACTTTTAAAGAAAAACAATACATCTAAATCATTGACTTCATAGTTCGTTTGATTGAGGTTTCTTTAGCATAGCAGCTACAAGACACTCGACTGTCCCAGGGCGAATGAGGGCTTATTGCCCCCACTGACTTTTTGATAATTACACTTTTTCCCTAAATTTAAAGAACAGTTCACTTATCTCCTTATTTTTTTGCCCAGGGAAAATAAAATAAAAAATCATATCTTTCGGTTTGCCCCGTTAAACTTTGTAGCTTTACAATTCCTTATTCCTTAACAATCAATACTTTAGTGATACATTTTTACGTCTCAAATTTTATATATCACTACTTTTTAAATTATCTTTATTTTGATTTTATTATAAATTTTGTCTCTACCGAACTAATTTATAGATCTAAAAAACAACTACATTAACTACTGTTATCAGAAATACGAGTAATATGAAAAAATAAACTTTAACTTTCTAAGCGACAAATATATATATATATATATGTATATATATATAGACTTAATTATGTGTAGCTCCTACTATTTTTTCAGGATAATAAAAATAATATCATTTTAAATGTCACTTAATAATTTATGTCTTAAGTGGTATGTATTTTTAATTTTTACTCTATATTTATAGTGTAAAAGTAGAGATAAAAATTAAAAGTACAATATAAACATAATATAAAAAGGGGAATTTGAGAAATGTACAATGATAATAATAATAGGGAGAATTTCAAAATAAAACTATTTTTTATGTCACTTAATAATCTATACCCCATGTGGTGTGCTCCCTTCATTTCCACTCTATGTTTGTAGTGTAAATTTTAGGGTATAAATTAAAAGTGCAACACACATGGGGTATAGATTATCATTGTGTCAAGAATGGGGTATTCCTCAAAATCCCCCGTGATAATATATGCACACTTCGGTCGAAAATTAACAGATCCGTTGACTGTTCACTTGCCCAACGCGTTAAAGTAACAGTATGGGCCGGGCCAGTCTTTAAACTTAGTAGGCTTGAGATAGGTCAGGACTGCCCTGGCCCAAGCTCTTCCTCAGCTGGTTTAGCCTGAACCCATCAAGCCCACTTTGGGACACCGAGTAGTTGGTCTTAATCTTATACATGTTATATTCCTTTAAGGGGGATTTTGAGGAATATCCCGTTCTTGACACAATGATAATCTATACCCCATGTGTGTTGCACTTTTAATTTATACCCCAAAATTTGCACTACAAACATAGAGTGTAAATGAAGGGAGCACACCACATAGGGTATAGATTATTAAGTGGCATTAAGAATGGCTTTATTTTGATATTCTCCCTTCCTTTAATTAGATCTTAACTTCTTAAGTATCTTTAGTTAGGATGTTTATTGATTTAACATGTTTAGTTAATGGGGGAATAGTAAAAGAAGGCTATTTTAATATTACTTAATAATCTATACTCTACGTGTGATATGTTTCTTTTGTTTTTAGTATATATATTTATAGAGTAAAATTTAAAACATAAATTAAAAATACAATACACATGAGTATATGTTATCATTGTGCCAAAAAAGAGCATTTCTCAAAATTCATCTTAATTAATTATGCTGTGTAACTTGGCAAAAATACAACAACGTTTTTTTTAATCTTAGTTATATACTAATTTTTATACACGCGCTACGCGCATGTGGAGCACGTGTAAAATAATATAACGCTTGAAGAATATGACCAAAAAATAATAAAGTATATTTTTGTTCAATTTAAAAAAAAATGATACTTTTGTAATTTTTAATAATTAAATGGTTAAATTTATCATTTAATATAAATACAAAGGCTTTTTTAAAATTTTTCAAAACTTAAAAAAAATAAATAAAAGCTTAGAATAAATAAAACAAATAAAAAATAGTTACGTTAAAAAAAAATATATGACAATGGGTGTCAAAAGATTAAGAAAAATATTTTGAATCCAACTGTGCCAAGAAAAAAAAAATCGAGATCATTACGTAAAAAAAAAAAAAAACAACAACTGTTGAAACGATTGAAAAAAAAAAGTTAAAAAAAAAGAGAATTTTGTAAAAAAGTCCTTTTAAATTTATGAATTTTCAATAAAGTCCCCTTATATTTGCAAAAAAACCCTCCAAATTTTCTTTAAAACCCCCAAAATAAACCCTTAAATGCAATTTTTTTATAAAAAAAATCATAAGAGACACCACATGTCGTCTCCTTTTGTGAGCGTGTTTTTTGGTAAAGTGTAATAAACCTTTCATGTCTTAGTATATATTAAGAAATCTTTCATGTCTTCATGCACATATATATATACACTACTAAGGGGATCTGTTTCTCCCCCTAAGCTAAAAAACGCCTCACCATGGGATGCCGCGCGGCGTCCCCTATGGACGACACGTGGCATCCCATGTTTTTTTTTTTAATTTTTTCTTTTTAAAAAATTGCTTTTGAGGGCTTATTTTAGGGGTTTTAAAGAAATTTTCGATGATTTCTGCACAAATTTAGAGGGACCTTTTGCAATTTCTCTCTCATTTCTCTTTTTTATTATTATTTTTTTCTAATCGTTTCAACGGCTATTTGTTTGACGTAATGATCTTAAAAATTTTTCTTGGCACGGTTGTATTCAGAATATTTTTCTCGATCGTTTGACACCCATTGTCATATACTTTTTTTTTTACCATAACTATTTTTATTTATTTTCTTTGTTCTAAACTTATATTTTTATTTTTTAAGTTTTAAATTTTTTAAAAAAGCCCATGTACTTATATTAAATAATAAATAAAACCCTTTAATTATTTAAAATTATAAAAATATCAATTTTTTGAAAAAATTTTAACAAAATTAATTTATAATTTTTTTGTCATAATTTTCATACGTTATATTATTTTACACGTACTCGATACGCGTGCGCAAAGTGCGAGTATAAAAATCAATATATATATATGCATGAAGGGCTTTTCGGATTCTCAAAGGCTGCTATACCGACCTATAGACTCTATAGCAACCCTAAATAAGAAAAGTAGTGCACTAATATTTTGTCACTAAATTATATTAAGCTGAATTTCAACGGCACTATCCGGTTTATTGCAAAATGCTATATCAAAAGTGAAAGTCATAGGTAATAATAATTTATATAAACATTAACCAATAATATTCTTAATCTTAAATTGTTTTTTTCCCCTCTCCTCAACTGTCATTCTTAGCTAGTCCTGTTCTTACAAAACTCACCAAACAATCTAATCTAACTTTTGAAAACTGAAAGTTCTCCACCGAGGGCAAAAAAACTTACCTATTGAGTCATTTTAAAAATCACAACCGAGAGGAAAAAACATGAGATACCATATAAAGCCAAAACGAAAACTGTATAAATGGTAGTTGGCTTAGTTAGCAATTTTACGTATAATATATGCGTATATACGTATTTTAAATTAAACTCTTAAATTTTGTATTTCTGAAAAAATAATAAAAAATAAACATATTTTTCAAGAAAAAAGTATTATACTCGGATGGTACACCAATACCTTTTTTTAACCAAAAGATACTCCTTACAAGAGCAATAATTTTCTTCATATGTATCACTAATTTCTCATAAAATAGTTTTCATTTCATGATAAATTTTCATAATTTTCCTATATATTAACAATTATAGTGATCATATTAACTTCTTTTAGAATGTGTTTTAACTTTTATTAACAAAATTTTATCACATATTTTTATGCCGAATTTTTCAAAACCAAATTATACTCGTGCGTACAATTATATGTATAATTTATGTACCATATTTTTTCTAACTACGGTAATTGGTAGCTTAGAAAATTAATAATTTGAAATAAAAGGATAATGATCATTTTGTCCAACACAAAAAAAAAATAATAAAATAAAATAATAATAATAAGAAAGTATTTTCATCATCAAATCATGCCTTGATACAATCTCACGCATATATGACCAAAAAAATGATATTATTCACTAAACCATCTTATGTTGAATTCTTTGAACTTATTAGACATAAAGCGATCATGCATATTGGTTGAAAGTTAATAAAAATTTCCAAATCCCTTCCCTCATTTTCTCTTTTCCTTGTTTTTTTTTTCTTTGGTTTGGTTTTGTTCGGTACTTACTTTTTCAAACAAGTAATGATATCATGTTGGTTCATGAGGGTTTACAAACTTATAAGGTTGAGATGGATTATAAAGGCTGTCCAAATAATTATATATGTTAAAATCATGCTTGTTATAGATATAGCACAATGTTAAACACGAAAAGTATATGCCAAATTATGAATGTTAATCAGTGGTACTATCATAAATTTTAAAACACAAAAACTTATAATACACATAATTTTGTTTTCAGCTCATTAAGTACTGTTCATTCTTACAAAACTTATATTCACCAATTTGTCTATTCATTTTCTTATGCACTATATACAACCTAACTTCTATTATTATTATTATTATTATTATTATTATTATTATATAAGTTGCTGCTGCAACAAAAAACAAATGAAAAACATTTTCGATAAGATATATATAAATTAAACTAAAAACAACTCATAATTGGTCCCCAGTTGGTAGATTGCAATTTGTGAGTTGTGATAACCGCTATGTAGAGTGATATAGATGCCTTATCTATATATTTTAAATAATGACATTCACGCAAAAAAATAATAATAATATGAATGGAAATATGTTATCGAAGACAAGACCAATTCCCTTATTTATTTATTCATTCATTCATTTATCCATTAAGTCTTCTAAAATCTAATTATAATACTCTATCCACTTCCTCGTGCCGCCCAATTTATTTCTTATCATGATGAGACGATAACTACAAATATATTTTCATTCATAATGAAAATCAATGAAATTGAGCACTTCACTTACATAATTTGCTATAAGTCATTATAAGCCTATCTTTACAGATTATGAGCTGAATTCAAAAGACAAATTAGTTTCAAAACCTCTAATTGGCTAAACGCTTGCAGGAGTAACTATAGGTAATTTTATTCTATATTTTATATTTTTATTTGCTACTTAAGAGATATATGTTTGTTTTTTTTTTTAAACCAGATTTTATCAAACAACGATGGGTACTATAACAAGAATATATAAGTTAAAAAGTTGTGATATCGCAAGCCAAATTACTCTAATTAATAGCCTTTAAGCAATCTCTACTATATGGCCATCACAATTCACAAACGTCACTCTCATGTTGACATACAAAGAAACAAGCAATCAGCTGTCAAAGAAACAAAGTCCCATAATTTGATCCCAATAATCACAAAAATATCTATGACTTCTAATATTGTTTCCATTGAATTAGTAAATGAAGAGGAAAAAAGGCACGTGAAAAAAGCTTGTTCGTCAATTTTGGAGCAAATAGATATATGAAGTTGATCCCACAAGTTAAATTCCTCCGCAATGGTCAATATCTAACTCCACAAATCAAATCAAGTGAATAGCCTTCAAGATTAATGACCACATTTAGAAATATATATATATATATATATTTATTAGTGGTGGTCCATATAACTCACTAACAACTCTTGCCAGCACATAATATGTATTTTAAGGGAGTGAACAGGGTTTATTTAAGTCATTGTTTTGCATTCCATTTTGTCCAAAAGCTAAAGCCAATTTCCTACACATACATAATTCATAACATATATGCTTTATGGGAGAAAAAAAATCCATAAATTTACCTAATTTGGTGGAGTACGTTTTTTTTTTTTTTTTTTTAAATTAAGAAAAAAGTGACATAATTTACTCCGAGTTAATTCATAAATTGCCCCTCCTCGTGTTCCACGATGTATGACTAATTAATATTATGTAGTGCTTTTAAATCAAGAAAGGACTCTTAGCCCCCCAAAAAAAAAAAAAAAATCAAGGGCGGAAGGGCCAACTTGTTTATGAAAATCTAAGACTTTTATTGGTTGTTTATAGATATTTTACGAGGGTTTTTTTATTTATTTATTAGTGTAAAAGAAGAAATTAGTGATGGTGAGATTCTCAAGTTCATTAATTATTTGTATATTTCATGAAACTACAATTTCATTTTCATATTTCTTTTGGACTTTAAGAAGAAGAAAAAAAAAGAAGTTTTAGTGGCTAGCCTAAAGGCGACGTACGTCTACCTTATTTCTAAATCCAACGTTTGTTTGTTTGTTTTTTTTTTGTAGTTTCAGTCTTCTCACTCGTGTCGTTAATGAGAACGGAAGATGACAATTAATAAACAATGGGAAAACTATTAATGTACTAAGTATATATAACAGATGTGGGCATATATAAATTGAAATAAAAGATACATGATTGGAAGAAAAATAAATGAGAAGAAAAATTAAAGAAACATCCTATATGTCAAGTTTCATTGTAAATTTTCTTCAGCAAATAAATAAAAATAATAATAATAATAATAATAATATGGATATATCGAAAATGACCAGCGGAAAGAAACCCTTCAATTATATAAACTCGACTTTCATAAATACAAGATGTGGACCTAATAAACTAATAATGAAAAATATTCGTTTTTTTATTTTTTATTTTTTTTGCTTTATGTGAAAAATATTAGAATCGATAGATTAGTGACAACTGGTTTGCATATGTTGAAACTAATTCGGAAACACTTTGATATGCCATGATATTTACAAAATTGGGTTTACACGAGATTCATGAGTTAGTTTTGTACGAATTTTCTAGAAACAGTATAATGATTTTTTAAACGTACACCAAATAAAATATTGAGAGTTATGATGTATTGTATATATTGAGATCTCAAATGAGGAAATTAGGGTTTAGGCGAAATAAAATATCACAGTCGTTACTGGATTTTATAATTTGTATAAATGCAATAGGCATATTAAAATATATCTAAACCTATGATGCAGAAGATCAACCGTAATTAAGAATACATCACATGGTTCGCGTTGTTATTATCTTCCATGTTTGAGGGGAAAATGCCATGTTATAGTCAATTAATTAGGCTAGTAAGTAGTAACTAGTAGCTAGTCCATTCAAAAGAATATTAAATAAACAACAAAAGCTAATTTTATATAAAAATATTTATTAATTGTTATGATAATGGTGGCGTGCGAAAAGTTTTTTTTTTATAAATAATTACATGTAATTACATATTAAACTGCATTATAAATTTTAATGTCTATTTGTGAACATTTTGACGTGTGAATAAAATTAATAGTATGAGAAGTGTAAATGATCAAAATTTTTATCATAAAACTTTGCCTTGATGATATATTTAATTGTTCCTTGGATAAAATAGAAACAAGTCCAAACTAATAATTATGTTCGAAAATATTAATAAGTGAATGTCACATCATTATTTATAGCTAAAATTTATAATATATATATGTGCCACCACTCTCATAGTATTAGTATGATTATGATAAGTTAAGGCTTAATTATTAGGACTTTAAATAAGCCATCCAATGAACGAGAGGATCTTTAACAATGTTCTTTATATCAAAAAATCTTGACCAACTTTTAGAATTAGGAATCAAATGAACTATGAAACAAAGGAAAAAATACAGTGGAATGGCCTTGTTTATTTATTCAATCATTTTTATACCTATATTGTAAATGATATACTGCGAATATAGCAATTTCATTAGGTTGATATATAGAAGTATCAATCCTGAAAAAATACCCGGGACAAATTATAATAGAATGCTATTAGTTTTTTTTTTTTTAATGGCTAATATACTTTTAGGTTTTTGGAACTATATAAGGTTGAAACCTTTTGAACGTTAAACTATAGAATTACCACATATATATTGAAGCAAGATATGCACAAAAATATTGTCACTTTCAAGATTTACAAAATATATCCCTTTTTATTGGAATTAAGAATCATATTCTTACAAGCATGCATATTCATGCTAGAATAAAGTAAAAGGTGCATTTATATTTCTCCTTAGATTGGAACCTATTGAACATCTCCAATAAAGTGCTAAATTTACGTGCTAGTGCTCAAATGCAGTATTTAAATTAAAACAAAAGTCTGCCTGCAATGAAATGTAAGATTTTGGGCATTTGTTTATGAATTTATATACCAGTCGTTTAATCTTAAAACATTGAGGTTTTAGCTCTCTCAATTTAAAAGTACTTTAGCGAGGAAGAAAATAATAATGTTAAGAGATACATTTTGCCCATTTGAACACACAATTATGCCAAATTACGTGACGCCTTTCATGTATTTTTGTCAAAGACTTGGACAATATTGGCAATGATCTAAACTCAGATCCAACGATGGGAAACATTCTCTAATTGTTGGAAACAAACACACCAACGCTTTACATGATTACGTTTACGCGTCTCCAACGACAACCACTTGATTTTGCCTCAATTTCATCTCAGAAACTTCCTCTCATCCAAGCCACACCACCTCAACTCTGCGCCACAAAAGCTTCTAGAAAATAAAAGAATTTTTCAAAAATATCTCATTTTTAAGATACTTTTAAGACATGAGTCTTAGAACATCTCTAATGTAAATGCAAAAATAATGTAAAATAAAAAATAAAAATATTGGTCTAGGTCTCTCCTCCGTACCTACCACTTTTCTTCTATCATCTATTCATATATCACTTAACAAATAATAAAATAATATGCTATTATAATAAACTCACACTAATATATCATCGGTTTTTATAATAAATAGTCATATATTTATGTTTATTTTTAACAATTAGCTTATGTTTGCTTTTATTAGTTAAATAGTCATACATTCGTGTCTAGACTTTTGAGACTGCAGTCATTAGTTTTTTTAATTCTGTTTTTATTGTTTGTTGTAGACAATATTGTCTAAAATTTTGTGTCTCTAGTCATGAAATTTGTGATTTTTTTAGCTGCATGTTTTTTTGCTATTTATAAGATATTTTTTTTATTTAGTAATAAGTTTCGTGAAATTGGTTGTATAGACAATCATTTATTTGTGAGTTGGTTATTTTGTTAATGGATGTTTAATTTTTTTATTGTGTTTATTTCAGATTTTCTGTAATTTTGTGATTCTATTAACAAATTTTATGACTGTGTATTATATTTATTTAGTCACAAATTTTATTTCTTTAGTCATAGATTTTTAGATGTTGACCTGATGACTATTTTGCTAATATTTCAAAACGTGGGCTATATCTTTAAAACATAGACAGCAAAATAGCTAAATCCTTAACTGGCCCAATATATCATTCAACAAATAATAAAATAATTATTTTTGCATTTAAAATGTCATTTTCTCACTTTTTAATGGCATATTAACATTGAAGATGGTTTTAAGTTTTAACTCATATGTGTTAGTGTTACACGTTTTACTTATGTTGCTTTATTTATTTTTATGTGTTTCATTCAAAATTGAAATTTTAAGTTTTTTTGTGAGGTTTTGTAATATAAAATTATCTATTGAATTTTTTGAAGTGATTTTCAAATAACAATTAAATTGTTAAAATTAAATGTTTATCTTGGTATAAAGTTTCTTATTATGATAAAATTTCACATAAAATTTGAGGTTAATTTTTTTCACCAACATAAAAAAAAATTATCATAGCTATTTTCTTAAAAGAATATATGTAATATTAATTTTTTTATATAAAAATCAAACTCATTAAATAATTATTTCTTTACATTTTGAATTCTAAGAGATATTTAAAGATTTAGCCAAACTTTAGACTATTTTTTTTTGAATTAGCCATAGTTTTATAAATTTAAGAAATTAGCCATTTTTATTTTTTATTTTATCATAATCGATGAAAATTTTAGTAATTGTAGGTTTGGTTTGGTTTGTTTTATTAAGTTGAAGGAGCCGAATTTTTGGAGATTTTTTTATTTGGGCTGTTTTTTTAAGCAATTATCATGGATACTTTTGTCCATTAAAGTATTTAATGACTATTTCCTTATTTTGATATTTTATGGCTAAATCATTCAAATTTTATTTTTAAAATGACTAATTTCTTAACTGTTATTAATTTTAAATTAACAAAAAAGTATTTCTTACTTAGGTTTTGTTAATAAAAAAATTATTTCTAAATTTATTTTTTTATTGTCTTATGGAACTATCCGAATAAAAAAAAAGTAAAAAAATGAAAATTTTGTATACATTTTTTCTCCAAAAATCAAAATAAAATATATTTTTTGATTGATTTAATAAAGGGTCAGTTAAGCAATTAACAATTTTAAAGGTAAAGTTTGAAGGATTTAGCCATAGTTTCACGAAATTAGGAATTTAGTCATAGCATATAACATTTTTTGTAATATGTAACATATATACGTGTAAAAAAATGTAACATGTAACATAACATGTTATACTTTTACACGTATATATGTTTCATGTAACAAAAAATATTACATTTTATGGTTAAATCCCTAATTTCGTGAAACTATGGCTAAATCCTAAAAAATTACCCAAAAGTTTAGTTAAATGCCTAAAAAACTCTTTAATAAATTAAGATAAAATCTGTAAAATAAAAAACTTACAAAGAAAAAGAGTCAATTAAGCAATTAGTCATTTTAAAAGTAAAATCTGAAAAATTTAACTATAATTTCACAAAATTAAAAAGAGAAAAAAAAAAAAACACACACACACTCACTCGAATACCACATCATATATAATTAGGTTAGTTAGGTAAATAGCCATTTCGAACGGTGTGTTTTCAAAAAATAGCCATAGTTTCAAAAAATTTAAAAACTTGCCATAACGCATTGTAAGAAATTTCTGACAATAACAAAATTACACACAAAATGTGCTGTAAGAAATTTCTGACACGTGTCAAAAATTTCTGAAATGACTAATTTTTAAATTTTTTGAAACTGTGGCTATTTTTTAAAATCATTTTGTAAACGGTGGCTATATTCTTAAAATTCCCTATATAAATAAACAAAAATAATTAATTATGAATCCATTTTCAGCTATTTCCATCTAAAAAATATTCTTTTTTATTTCCCTCTAATGGGTCCCACTTTAATTTTCGCCCGTAAATTCCCTTCTCCTCTCTTCACACACAAAGTAAGCGATATTCCCATTTCCAGCTCTTCACACCCAGCAGCAACAACAACAACACACAACTTTCTCGTCCCTGTTTTTCCCGGAAAAAAAAAAAAGAAAAAGAAAAACACCCAAACAACACAACACAACAACAAAAGAACCAAACTTCAACCAAAACCCATCTCTCTCTCTCTCTCTCTCTCACTCCCTCACTCCACAATCCCATTCCTCTCTCCACGATGACGACTCGCCAAAATCCCTGAACCAAGAAAAAAAAAAAACCCCGAAAAAAAAAAATCGACAGAGGCGTCGGAGGCGGCATGGGCGCGTCGCTGTCGAGCCTGGCCGAGGGGCCGAACGGCTCGGGCGGCGGCGGGCCGGGGCTGGGAGACATACCGGAGAGCTGCGTGGCGTGCGTGTTCATGTACCTGACGCCGCCGGAGATTTGCAACCTTGCTCGTCTCAACCGCGCGTTCCGCGGCGCGGCCTCGTCGGACTCCGTCTGGGAGGCCAAGCTTCCGGCCAACTACCAAGATCTGCTCGATCTCTTGCCCCCCGAGAGGCACCGGAGTCTCTCCAAGAAGGACATCTTTGCCCTCCTCTCCCGCCCCCTCCCCTTCCACGACGGCCACAAGGTCCCATGCCCTTTCTCGTCATTTCGCTCTCTTTGCTCCGATTTGGGGACTAGGGTTTTGAGTTCTGGGTTTTTTTTTTGACTTTTTTTTTTTTTGGCAGGAGGTTTGGATTGACAGAGTGACGGGAAGGGTTTGCATGGCGATATCGGCGAAAGGGATGGCCATAACGGGGATTGAGGATCGGAGATACTGGAACTGGGTTCCCACAGAAGAATCTAGGTTAGCTTTTTTTTTTTTTTTTTTTTTTGTGGTTTAGTGATAATTGGGGATTTTGTGCTATGCTTTGAATTAAAGTTGTTATTTTGATTCTTGATGGTGTTATGATTTGAGGGTTTGAAGATTGTCCTTTTGTTTCGTGATTTCTGTATGATTTTTTGATTGATGGTTTGTGTGAATGTGTTCTTTGTATGATTTATTAACGAATAGCAATTAAGCCTTTGTATGAATAGTCTATAGAACTATTGGGGTAATATTTAGAGCTCAAGGGAGTTCATTAAAGTGAAGTTAACTTTTCTTTAATGATTCTTTTATTTTTTTTCTTTAGTAACTTTGACTGAATTCACGGTAAAGGAATTTGGTATGTTTCAGATATTTTTCTTGGTCTATGTTTTGCGTTTTGAAGGTAGGTCAACTTTGTGTGTCTCTATAAAGGTCCGAAGAAAAGAAAAAGATAAATAAAGTTATGTGTTTGATCGGATTTGTTCACGGTCAAATCCATGACTGTTGTGGGAGGTTTTTCTTTGTTTTGATAATTATGTGTGCAATTACTTCCTTTTATTTTCAATTTTTGTTCAATTCATTGTTGGCGGCTCAAGATCAGGCACTATAGCTGTGGGTTTTGAGTTTAACTTGTAATATTTTGTAGGATTTGTTGTTCACTCTTGCCTAATTTATGTTAGGATAAATAATTTGCACATTTATGTTAGGATTTAAAAGCTAACTAGACAGATTATATATGGGTTGTAGTTGTCTTTGAGCTAGCTTTAATAGATAGTTGCTCATTTCCATTCATGCGCTTTCGTTATTCTGATATATTCAATGAAGATCTTTGCCATAATTTGTTGTTTGAGACTTTTTGCTGAGAGATATCTGGTTTCGACGAGCCATAATTTGCGTAATGTTCTATTTGGTGCTAACTATTTGTTATTCAAGTGCGTTTTTTGTTGATTATAAAGATGGTTTGGTTTCTCATCTTTTTTGCAGGTTCAACGTTGTCGCGTATTTGCAACAAATCTGGTGGTTTGAAGTAGACGGGGTGGTGAAATTCCCTCTTCCTGCTGGCATTTACACTCTCTCTTTCAGGCTTCACCTGGGAAAATTTTCCAAAAGACTAGGTCGACGAGTTTGCAGTTTTGAGCACACCCACGGTTGGGATTTAAAGCCCGTACGGTTTGAACTCTCTACTTCAGATGGTCAACAAGCATCCTGCGAATTCTGTATAGACGAAACTGGCCACGACGACGAATACGGCAATCACAAGCGCGGATTCTGGATAGAGTACAATGTAGGAGAGTTCATTGTCACCGACTCTGAACCTGCGTCCGAAGTTAGGTTTTCGATGAAGCAGATTGATTGTACACATTCCAAAGGCGGCCTCTGTGTAGATTCTGTGTTTATTATCCCGAGCGATCTGAGAGAGCGTAAACGGAGAGGGGTTTTGAAGTAGCTACCGCGTTCGAGATCCGAAAACGATCCCGGAAGATCATAACACCATGCACATCTGAAAAGCCCTTTGTTGTGCTAGAGGATATCATCTTATTTGGTTTTTTCTTTGCAGTAGGTATGTGTCCTCTACAGTAATGTAATACTCTTTCTTTGTGTATTTGATCCCAGTTTTGTTTCACTTCATACCTGTCAAATTAACAGTCAATTAACAGTCAGAATAATAGTATTTGTTCATTACTTTTTTTTTTTTCCTTCTCTAGTTATTATTACTGTAAAGCATTTTGTATCTCAGGAGCCTAATGTATACAATCTTTCAAAGTTTATCAACAGGTTTGTTTTAAAGTGATTGTGAATCATCGTACACTTACTGAGCTTGTTTCTTTGGATTCGTTGATAGGAATTATCAGAAAAAGAAAGAACAAAGAGGTTGAGTGAGGGAATTAACAAAATCTTATTGGACATGGACAACTTCTTATATTTGATTTTCTACAAATTGAACTATTTAGTGCAAATGACAACTTATTAAGGAAGTGACGTAGCTATTGTAGTAAAGTTTTGCATTAGTTAAATTTAGTCAATAAATATGTCATAATCTATAAACAAATCGTAATGTCATATATCTCTAAAGATTTCTTTTAGAATAGTAATTTAATAAATGTTGACCTCATTACAA
The DNA here is from genome assembly GCA_018132145.1 of Boehmeria nivea var. tenacissima. Lineage (NCBI taxonomy): Eukaryota > Viridiplantae > Streptophyta > Magnoliopsida > Rosales > Urticaceae > Boehmeria > Boehmeria nivea. The sequence goes on along the minus strand of CM030884.1, from coordinate 14,129,202 downwards.
ATTTGTGCTTGGGCTCGTCTTATGATATAAAATGATCTTGTACTGTCATTTGTCACATTTGTAAGACAAACGTAAATTTAACTGCCTTTATAGTAGGACATAATTTACCACAGTCGTTTCTCAAATATCAAATTTTTTTTCTCTACATTTTATAATCTTGATCCATAATCCGTGTACGACATACGAGATTATACAATGATAATTTAAAATAATCTATTATGATTTTGACGGATAAAAGTAACGAAGATAAGTAGTTGGTGCGCATTATTTTTATCGCGAAAAGGCAAGAATCACCCGCAACCAGACCCACAACACACTCTTGAAGCCGTGATCGGCTGATTGATTTTGAATTTTGATTGGCTCAAACTTCGACCAAAACTCAAATCAGATGAACGGCTATGATCAGCCGATCACCCACGCCAGATCGGGTCCCACCGAGGTCCCGATCCGATCCAAATAACCTACTCGTAATTTTCTCTTACCACCACTACTTAACGGGACCGTCACAAGCCGTCACGGCCCCTCACCCACAGCCCTCTCACGGCACTCTTCTTCCGTTAATCCACCACTCTCTCTCTCTCTCTCTATCTCTCCCCAACTCTGCAACGACGTCGTCGACGTCATCGTCGTCGTTCCGTTCCGCCTCCTAACCCTAACCCTAACGTCCCTTCTCTCTCCTCCCTGCTCTAATGGCGTCCTGCGACGACGATTTCTCTCTCCTCGGCGACGACGCCAGCCACAGCCAGCACCACCTCTACGCGACGGCGGCGGCTGCTCCGGCGCCAAACCACCGCTACGCCTCCAACCGCGCTCCGATCGCCGACAAGGCCGTCGGCGCCGGAGAGGACCGGGATCGGGATCGGGCTCGGGACGAAGACGACGACGAGGACGAAGCTGCCGCGGAGGAGTACGGAGACGCCGCCGTCGCCGCGGCGGCGGCGTTCTGCTCGACCGCGTTCGAGAACGACGGAGGCGATCGGAGCGAGAAGCGGAAGGAGAGCCGCGACGATCTCGCCGAGGCTCCGTACAGCTACAAGAAGCCGAAGCAGGCATCGGCGGCGCCAGCGAGCGGATCCGCCGGGGGAGGAGGTGGCGGCGGAGAGTACAGGAAGGACCGGGAGGAGTGGAGCGACGCGGCGATCGCGTGCCTGCTCGACGCGTACACGGAGAAGTTCACGCAGCTGAACCGAGGGAATCTGCGCGGGAGGGACTGGGAGGAGGTGGCGGCGATCGTGAGCGAGCGGTGCGAGAGGCAGAGCAAGAGCGTGGAGCAGTGCAAGAACAAGGTCGATAATCTGAAGAAGCGGTACAAGCTGGAGAGGCAGAGGATGAACAATGGCGGCATTTCGGCCAGCCACTGGCCGTGGTTCAAGAAGATGGAGCAGATCGTCGGCAATTCGCAGCCGATGAAGGTCGCCTCCGACGAGGACAAAGGCGCCGGCTCGTCCGCCAACACGCCACGACAGTCGAAGAGGTTCAATAACTGAAATCCTTTTTGGATGTTAATTGTGAATTGATTTGATTGGTTGTGATGGAGATTTTAGTTGTTAAAGATACTAACTTGGAATTTGGCTTTTTCATGAGTGGCAAAAGAACTTGGCTTTAAGGTTTGGACAATGTAGCTTGACCACCTTGCTCATATGAATCGTGAATTGGATATGTTTATCCTTGGATTTGTGCTGTTGTTGTTGTGATGAACGTGTAAGTTGTTAAAGATACAAACTTGGCATTTGGCTTTTTTCATGAGTGATAAAAGAACTTGACTTTAAGGTTTGACAATGTAGCTTGATCACCTTGTTTATGGATTGTGAATTGACTAGGCCTAACCTTGGTTTTGGTGTTAAGTTGTGATGAAGTCTTTTGTTATTAAAGGTACAAACTTTTTATTTTGTGTTTCTGAGTTATAAAAGAGTTTGGCTTTAAAGCTCGAAAAGAGTAGTTTGATCACCTTGTTCAAATAAATTGTGATGTGAAGTGCCTGTGCTTTGGGATTGCATGTTTATCGGTTTATTTCATCGCGTCAAGTCTTGATTTTGTTCATAGAACTAGCCGGTTTTAAATTCTAAAGGATCATGCTTTGTTTTGTATGAATTGTTACTCAGGACGTATGAATTGTTATGCTATATATATATATATATATATATATATATATATATATTTATCATAGCAGCGACTGCAATGTCTCATAGTATTACGATAGTCGCCTTAAACTACCGTTTAACTTAATCTGTCATACTTATTGTCGTCTTTTGTAATGGCAGATATGCAATGACAACAGCAAGTTCTGGGGGTCAGCTGAATAACATGAAGCCCAAATCAACATCAAATCCTAAATGGCGCAGAGTGATCTTTAAAATTAGTGGAGGAGCTCTTGCTGGGTCTGCTCCAAATAATCTTGACCCAAAGGTTTATTATTCAATTTCACCGAGTATGGATTTTTTATGAAATGAATAGTTTTATTGGCAGCTAGTTCATTCTTTTCCTCTTGATTAGCAGGTAGTTATGCTAATCGCCAGAGAAGTTGCGATGGCAAGCCGTGTGGGTGTGGAGGTACCGATGCTTGCTTATTCCCGTTTAGATACAGGGTCTTTGTTGTCCTTGTGACTTTGACATGCTATACGGTTTGCATTGTTTGATATTCCTCAGGTTGCTATTGTGGTTGGTGGTCGAAACTTCTTTTGTGGCAACACATGGGTAAATGCAACAGGTTTAGAGCGTAGCACTGCATATCAAATTGGGTAAGTATGGTGACAAAAATAGCTGATACTAAAGGATCCTTGTATGTTTGATTGATGTTCAATGAATTGATTTATAAGATGCCGAGAGATCTTATCGGACTTCCATTAAATTTTACAGAATTTGCCGGACCTTTTCTTGTGTCTGTTTTGTGCATCTTCCTTTCATAATATGTTGAATTGCCATACTGTTTGTGAAATGTGTTCTTGGTCCAAAAAAAGTTGATTTTTTTCCCTCTTTTTTGTCACAGTATGATGGCTACTGTGATGAACTCGGTACTACTACAATCAGCAATAGAAAAGCTGGGAGTTCAGACGCGTGTTCAAACCGCATTTTCCATGCAGGATATTGCTGAACCATACAGCAGGCAGCGCGCTATCAGGCATCTTGAAAAAGGGCGAGTAGTAATATTTGCTGGCATTGGTGCGGGCGCAGGAAATCCTCTCTTTTCCACCGACTCGGCTGCAGCTCTTCGAGCTTTGGAGAGTACGGCTCTGCCTTAACTTCATACTTCTCGCTTAACGTTTCTATTTTCTGCAGCAGTTCAATCTTTACTCATCCTAACAGTACTTTAGAAATATTTGAAGCGTTTGAGTTGGGTGCCAGAGATAGTCTTTCTTGTATAAATGTTCTAATGCATCTTTTTCATGAAACACGGGATATACTCCACTTACTCTCCACAAACTTGACGCGTCAATTGTTGAAATTTTTAGTTCACGCCGAGGCAGTTCTCAAGGGTACAAACGTAGATGGCGTATATGACTGCACCTCTCAAGACAGTAATTTCACATTCGAGCACATCTCTTTTAGGGATTTGGCTGCCAGAGGTGCCATCTTAATGGATTCCATGGCACTGACATTCTGTGAAGAAAACAGGATTCCTGGTTAGTATGTTTTGTATCTTTTTTCAGTTCCTTGGATTCCCCAACACAGAAGGGACATTTCCACTTTCCCTTTCCTTTCTGTGTCACATCGATGCACAACTCTTTAAGTATCTTTTGAGTTTGCAGATTGGTGAGAAGTCTAATTACTTTTCTTTATGTACAGTTGTTGTCTTCAATCTTCTAGAGCCTGGAAACATCTCGAAAGCATTATGTGGAGAGCAAGTTGGTACACTTATTGATGTTAATGGTAGGATTAGCTAATGTTTATGGGGCTCTCTACTGATGTATAATAGCCAGTTATTAGCACAGAAGTTTCATCTAGTTGCGTTTTTATTCTCACTGGGTACTCGCCTTTATCTGCTCGATTCTGCGTGTTGAGTTGAAGCTTGTATGCCCTTAATGTATAATTTAGTGCCCGTAGTGTACATGAGAAGGTAGAGTTAGGATCCTAATTATTGGTCACCTGAGCAGTTAATTGCTCTGTTTAAGATTTGCATCTTAGTCTAGTGCCAATTTTTTTCTCTTGTAAATTTTCTTGATGACAATGATAATTTGAAGCGAAATAAAGGATTGTACTCTTTTTCAGTGTTTGAACTGAATTGATCAGTAGATTGGAGACAAACTAGTTTACCTTGTCCTCTTCGAGCTTTTTCTTTGGCAGTCCTTAATTTACAAGGAATTAGTGCTTTTGAGCTTAATAATAAGGCCACTTAGGGGTACCCTTTCTTTGCTTTGAAGATGAGCAGCAACAAATACAAATGAACAAAGCTACATTACATAATAGAAAGCTAAAAAGAAAAAAGAAAAAGAACAAAAACTATCTTGTTGATAAATGGTGAGATCATTAATCTCGCCCTATTCAACAAGCAAAACACGAACTCGCAGTTATTACAGACCATATAACTACACAACCATAATTTCCCAGAAGACAGCCTGAAGGAGCAATTTGCAGCGAGATAGTGCAAATGAGACGGAGTAAGAAATAACCTTATAAGTGCTCAAAACCATCGCTGTGCTCGAGCTATCACGGAAGCCCGTCTTCGGTGGTGGCAAGAGAAGGTGAGAGTGAATTCCTCGACTCGTCGTAGTCTTCGCCAAGGGGAGACTGCTCGACCCGTATGTCCTCAATCATCTTGACAACTTCGGCCATCGCAGGCCTCTTCTCTGGCTGCGGCACAACACAAGCCAACCCGACATGAAGCATCGAAACGAGCTCTTCCTCGATGTTCTTGTACCTCAGTAGCTCCTGGTCAAACACTTCACCCGTCCACTCTTCCTTCACCACCGACCGGACCCACTTGGGAAGGTCCATCGCCTCCTCTTCATCCTCGATTTTAGGCCGTGTTGGAGATGGGTACTGCGACGGAGCTCTTCCGGTGAGAACTTCCAACAGCAACACACCGAAGCTGTAGACATCGGCCTTTTGTGACAGCCTCTTGACCTCTGCCTGTTCAGGAGCTCTGTAGCCTCCAAGTCTAGCTATGGCATGGACAGGGTTGAGTAGCAGGGACAGCCCGAAATCGGAGATGCAAGCCACGCCATTCTTGTCGAGAAGTACATTGGAAGATTTCACATTGCCATGCGGTATTTTGGCCTCGCCGTACTCGTCATGAATCCGAGCAAGCCCACGAGCTGCGCCGAGCACCAGGCTGATCCTTGTAGTCCAATCCAATGGGATTCTGCCTGGACCACGGTTCCCTAATAAAAAAAAAATCCACAAACAATTATACAAACCAACATGGCACCTTTAACAACAAAAAGCAAATCATGTACTAGTGCAAAACCCCAAGAAAGAAGAAAAACTGCTATCTGTGGTCAAGTTTAATTCAGACTTAATTAAACTTTAATCACTGTTTAGTTCAATATTATTGGCGAATAAATACACTATACCACACATCAACTACTCAAACACAGCATAGTAGCATACTATGCAGTAGTGATTATTAAAAAAAAAAAAAAAAAACACACAGCTATTGCATTTTTTTTTTTAATAACCAAATTCCAGCCACAGTAAACTAACCATTAAAATCAGAGTTTTAAAAAACTACCTACAATCACCACCCTGTTAATACAACGCTAAAAATCCAATCCAACATCATTACCACTAATACATTACCAAATTCAACTAAAATAAAAGCAAAAAAAGAAGTTACCATGAAGAAGGTGGTGCAAACTCCCATTGGCAAGATAATCATAGACCAAAAGCTTCTCCTCTTTGGCATAGTAATAGGCTCTGAGCCTCACCACATTGGGGTGCCTCAGCTTCCCTATCACGTCCATGTACTGCTCGAATTCCCGCCTCGCGCACGGGTTCGCGTCCTTGAGCCGCTTCACCGCCACCGTGCACCCGTCGTCCAGCACCGCCCGATACACCGTCCCCAGGCTCCCCTTCCCCAGCATCTCCGCCGACGCCCGCAGCAAGTCCTCCAGCTCGAACTGCTTCTTCCGCTCGAAGAACACCAGCTTGCTCCGATCGGTCCCGTTCGTCCCCTCGCTCTCATTCCCGTCCCCTTCGTTGTACACCTTCTTGTCGCTCCCGTACCCGCTCCCGCTCTTCCTCGCCTTCCCGCCCTCGCTCCCCGACGACGACGAGCTCCGCTCCCTCCTCGCCGCGCAGTAATGCGCGATCACGAACGACGTGATCACCAGCGCCGCCACGCAATTCGCCACCACGATCGCCACGATCGCGCCCGTCCCGAGGCCTCTCCGCGGCTGGTGATCCGATTCTCCGCCACCTCCGCCGTCGCCCGTGCTCTGAGCCGGAAGAGAGCTAGGATTCGACGGGACGGTCTGATCGGAGGAGCCGGACGGCGTCGTTTCGGTGAACGAACACTGCGGTAACGGGCTCGAGCCGCAGAGAGCTTCGTTTCCGGAGAAGCTGGACTCTCCGAAGCGCTTCAACATGTTGTCTGGTACTTTGCCGTAGAGCTCGTTGTTGGTGAAATTGAGCTCTTCGAGGTTGGTTAGCTTGGCGGAGAAGTCGGGGACTTTGCCGGAGAGCATGTTGTTATTGAGGCGGAGAGTGAGGAGCCTGGCGAGGCGGGAGAGCGAGGCGGGGATGGGGCCGCGGAGGTTGTTGTCGGAGAGGTCGAGGCGGAGGAGGCGCCGGAGAGAGGCGAGCTCCTGCGAGATCTCGCCGGAGATGTCGTTTCCGGCGAGGTAGATGAGCTTGAGGTTGGTGCAGTTGGCGAGCGGCGAGACGGTGCCGTTGAGGCGGTTGTCAGAGAGGTCGAGGAGCCGGAGCTGGTCGAGCTCGGCGAGCCGGTCCAGCGGGCCGCGGAGGCTGAGAGACGGCAATGTCAGAGCCACGACCCGGCCGCCGGTCCGGGAGCAGCGGACGCCGATCCAGCCGGACCGGCACGCGTCCGGGCCGGTCCAGTTGGAGGCCAGGTTGCCGTGCGTGTCGGCCTGGAGGCGGAAGTTGGTGAGCGAAGCGGTGTCGTTTGGCTGCGGATTTGAAGATAGAGAGAGTGTGAGATTAGTGAAGAAGAAGACGAGGAGAGTTGTTAGAAAGGCCATGGGGTTTGTGTTATGATTGTGATGATAAGGTTTGGCCATTTTCTTCATTGTTTTGGTTTTGTTTTGTTGTGTGAGTTTGGGCGGGAAGAGAGAGAGAGAGAGAGAGAGAGAGAGACTGTGTGTGCGCGAGTGTTAAGCAATGAGTGGTTTAAAAAAAAAAGATTATAACTTAAGAAGTCATAACGTCTATTTCTATTGGCCTCTCATTCATTCACTCACTCACAATCACAACACTAGCTTCTAAGAAGAAGAGAAGAAGAAAGCACTGTTTTGGTGTCTTTGTTTGTTTAGTGTCTTTTTTTTTCTTCTCTAAGTGCAAGTTGGTTCTCTCATGTTTTTTGGGTCAATTGAGAGAGAAATGATTGTGTGAGATGGGGTTTGTGTTATTATATCTTGGGGAATAATTAAAGTTCAGGATTTGAAAATTAGGGATTAGAGATAGAGATAGAGAGAGAAAGAGAGAGTGGTTGTGTTGTTGCATGTATGATTGCTGTTCTCCACTCCTTTAGAGTGGAAATGAGTGAAATCTAAAAAGTGGGTTTTGAGATGTGAGTGTTCTCTTTTGTTTTTGTTTTTGTTTTTTTTAAAGCTTTTTCTTGACCAATTGAGTACTTGGGTGTCCATACATAATACACTATACACGTCTTGTTCTTTTTGGACTTTGGGCGATATCATAATCTTTATATTGTAATGTTATATTATTATTCAGCTTAATTGAATCGGATATCGTTTAGCTGAAGCACCTTTTTTTTGTTTTTTTAATATCAATTATGGATGATAATGTTGCTGCCCTATTAATAATAGAGATGAGATGCATAAATAATCTACTTTTTAAGAAATTTATATATTTAACAAAAGATGCATTACCTCTAAGAGAACATTAAATATCACTACCCTTCATGTTCATAATCTCTTTTATCAAACCCCAAAAAAAAAAAAAAATTGAAGAGCATGGGCATGTCTTCTGACCAAAAGGAAAGGGCTACAAAAGAGAGGATGATAGCAATCTGGCATGATTTCTCAACCCTCAAAATTCTCAATTGCCCACTAGTAATCATGCACTTTGACATGCTTTTGCTTGATTGACATAATTTAGCTGCAAAAGTCAGAATGGCTGGGCAAGGGCAGAGGTTATCATTCTTAATTTCTTACATATACACCACCAAGAAAGAAACATGCAGACAGATTCAACATTCTATTTCTCTCATACCAATGTTCATCATTTGCTTTAAATTCACCAAATGATTGTTGTCCATAGAATTCATTATATCATAAATTCACAGTATTTTCTGAGAGTCATCATTTTGCTTCTTTCTGGCCTCAGTATATGGCATGTAAGGTTTGAATCCGGAGTAGGATATAGACTCTAGAGCCTTATCCTCTTCACTGGGCACTGGCATTAATACAATACACACACATATATATCAATATATATACATATATACAGTATATATAGATCAGCCACTTTCCTCTATCTATAAAACTATTCGCACTGGTTTTTGTATTCATTTTTTAATGTAAAAGACACAGGTCGAATTTCAGTTGTGCATAAACAGTCTTGTAAAACCAACAAAAAGGTAATACATTTGGCTATTATGGTATTTGGCCCCGAAAAAAAAAAAAAAAAAAAAAAACGCTTCAAAAGTGAAAACCCCACTAGGATTAATTTATTGAGCTGTCTTTGGACCACTTAAGATTAACAAAAGCCACAATTTGCCTGTTGCTACCAATCCAATCATCTTATGCCAACTTTGATTATGAGCTTTCTTTCTAAATTTTACCTCAAAACATGATTAGTTTACCTTAATCCAATCGGACAACTTTTTCAAAGGTTTTCAGATAAAGAAGGGTCCATAATCTTTGATTTCGTTTGCCTGCTGTAGTGACCTCTTTCTCTTTTTCCATGGAAGAAGAGAAAAGAAAAAAAAAAAAAAAAAGAGCTCAGAACTTTGAGTCTTTACAAAGCAAAGTTGCAACGCCATACCTACAAATAAAATGATGATAATCAACATGCATAGAATATGGTAAAATAAAAACATGACTAGATTGCTTACCTAACATATATCTTTATCCATATTCTTCATGTACTACCTTCCAAATTCATGAAATCTATACAAAAATAAATGTATCTTTTGTTAGCCAAAAGAAAAATAAAATAAAAATTAAAAAAAAAAAAGCCTAGAGAAGCTAAAATTCTCGTATAGTAAGTCATAGCTTAAATGCTTATGTTTAGGCGTGTTTGAATTTGAAAATGAGTAATTTTGACCTTAATATCTCTAAAAACAATATTAAACTACCAAAGTTTGACTGTTGAAATTGCTGATTGCACCAAGATATTGTGTCTCGGTTTCTGGTTTACAGCTGCAAAATACAGATTACATTGCAATACATAGGATTTTGGCAGAATTTCGGGTTCTTCAAGAAACAATTTATTTTTTCTTCTATGCAGATTATACCTCCTTATTCAACTTTTTTTTTTCCTTTCTGTTAATTGGGTTTAATCTTTAAAGCACATGGTGGGGTTTCATATAAGGTACACAATCCAATTCTCAGTCATCATCTTCACAGGTATATATAGTAATGCTGTCCCAAAAAGTGAAGGAAATGGTTCAGCTTTTTCTTTTTTCTTTATTTCCCTTTTTATTTTCTGATGTGATTAAAGTGAATGTTTTTGCCCTTTTTTTTTTTTTGGCCTTACAGAACATGAAGAGATGGTTAGAGATAGATAGAAGGAGAGATTGAGGGCGGGATTGGCGTTCTAATTTCCTAATCAAGTAGACAAAAACTTTGGTACCAAAAGAAAAAAGCAAAAAAAAAAAAAAAAAAAAAAAGTCCAAAAGCTTGACCCACAGTAGTACAAGTGTACAACAGCATTAAAGTACTCCTGTTTAGTGTTTTTTTTTCTTTTCCAAATATTTGGAAATTGGAATCATTGGGACAAGCAAAATAAAATGAAGTAAATTTTGAACTAAGAAGCTTCTGGGGTTGGATTATTAAAAGACAAGAAAACCAAAAGTTAATATGTATTTTTTCCCTTTGGCTTCATTTTGGCATCTGGGTTTTTGGAATTTTATGTGACACAAACTATTCAGAGCATATGTATACATGTATGAACCAATCAGGTAGGAAAATATAGTTTGCGTTAGAGACTCAATTTTTCATTGTTCAAGTGGACCAAGGTATATAACCTTTGAGCAGATTGATATAACGTACAGATATAAAATATCTTATACCATGCAAAAATAGATATATATATATATATATAATAGGACCTATGAAATGAAGTAATTTACCATTTCTATGCATTTTCTATTTATGATGATTTATTCCCTGCAGTTAAAAAAAAAAAATCAAAATTAGGCCGGGCATAGATTTCATCTCTGTTTCACTTAACAGAACGTAGAAGGAACAACCAAGTTGGATCAAATTCAAATTACTTTCTACATAAGCAGCCTGAGGGCTTTTGATTTAGAATTTTCCAAAAACAATATCAGAAACATAGACTACTCTTTGGACATAGTAAAACAAGGCTGTCGTAACCTTTAATTCCATTTTGCATAAGAACGGGAAGAAAGAGTGAACATATCTAGGCGTCATAATCAAGCTTACAATCTTGAAACTTTTTAAGCTTTTATTTAGCAATAGGAACAAATTCAATAGCAATACTTAGGACTACTTACGCAATTTAAAAATCTGATTGATTGGGACAATTCAGAATCTCTTCTCATCCAAAAAATAAAAATAAAAAAACCCAAAGGGTTTCCCTATAATTATAATTTTTCCCCCTATTTAGGCCCCGTTTGGATAAGATTGATTGGGAACAAAGTTGTAAAGAACTCAGACATACTGTGTCTTTCGAGCCCAGCCACACTAGCCTAGAGATTAACTTCAATAGACATGTTAATTATACAGTTATGCACTCTCATTATTAGCCATGCTCATGCAATATTTTCCACTGCTGATTTACCTTGCCATTACTTCCCTTCTCAGAGATTTTTTTTTTCTTTTTCTTTTTCACTCTCTCGGTTGAAAGCCGGTAGACAGGACAACTTTGTCTCATACTTTATTATTATTATTTTTTACCATACAGTCCATACTGGCCTCTTTCAGATAATCAACTCACAAAAATTTATAAAGGCACAGCCAAAAAATCTCACCAAAATCTGTGAAACTTTATATTTCATTAGTAGGATGACAACCCATAACTATGCATGAAGCTAAGCTCATTTTAAGAGATTCAATGATATAATTATTCCGCTAGTTAATCCTTGAATGCCAAGATTTTCGCCTACTTTTTTAGATCTTTGCATGTTTTAAAAGTTGATGATCTAATAAGTTCCAGACTCTGGTGATGATACCACTTGAAAGGCAATGATACGCTTGTTTAGCAGCAAATCTACGGGTTTCCAAAACTTTGTTGTCTCTAAACAGGACTTGAAGAGCTGGTTCGAGCTCTGATTTTCCAGGCACCTGCATGATCATACTAAGTGTTTTTTTTTTTCTCCAATGAACTTAAATAAGATTGAAATTGATTTTCCACTATGCAGATACTTATGAAAAGAACAACAATTGATAGTTTGCCAGACCTGAAGAACTGCTAGAGGATTAAGTCGCTGCATTTCTGATATCATGCCTGAGAAATGCCCAACATATGGACCTGAAATTAACCTAATGTCATAAGATAAATAGAAATTCCAGAGCCCAAATCTTTAGGCAATTAAGGTGAAAGACGTATTTTCAGCACCAGTTAAAACGGCACAGCCAGATACTGCAGCTTCTGATATGTTGTGACCAGCAGAACCGGGCAAGAAGGAACCCCCAATTACAGCTATGGGAGTCATTTCATATAGGTGTCTCAATTCACCTACAATAAATCGAGTCGAAAATGGAGAAACAGAGTGATGAATTCGTGAAGAGATGCAATATTAACATAAGCTAATCTTTAAAAGATTGTTGACTTCTAAGTGAAATTATGATTCTCTAAAGCTTAAGAAAATGTGCAACTAAAGTGCGTCAGTAGAGACAACAAGTGTAAGTAGTAACAAGAAAGCAAAATGATATTGAAAAATTGCTGAAGAAAAAATGCTTGATTCAACAAGAGGAGATTGCTAACCTAAGGTGTCAACCACATATATATTTGTTCCTGGTATAAGATTATCGCCGCGTGACCTCAAAGCTACATTGTGCCCTTCTTTATGCAATTCCTGCACTATTTGAGACACAAGTCATAATAAAGAAATAATCAATTATAAAGTAAAAATCAAGTCATCAAATGGAGAGTTTGAGATGGTTAATATGTTGACCATACATGAGACACTAGAAGTTTTTGTGCCCATATTAATAAAAAACAGAAACAGAAACTGACAGTAAAACGATTGATTTCTCATGAACAAATCTAAGTCTGTACAAAACTGAAGCTAATGCTAGATTAATGTTCATGACAATGGTATATGAAAATGTTGCCCCACGAACAAGCCAGTTAAGGCATGAATATTTCATTTAAACAAAACTACTAAAAGAAAAACAACTGAACAGATCTACAAAGGTCAAAATTGCTTACTTGAGCTATCTCTTGTCCATCATGTGGATGTCGAGACACGATAATGGTGACCAAATCAGGGTGCTCTTGAATAAGAACTTTATGAACAGCTAGTATGACTGCAAATAATACCAAGTATGTTTTCAATCAACATTAAAAAAATAATCAAACTAAATAAGTAAACCAAAGATGTAATCATGATATGGTCTTATGCCGCCCACAGACGTGCAGAAGAATTTGAAAACTTCATTGAGAATGTTATGACTAAATGAATGCAATTCTAGCAGTGGCTTCTATTATCGAACTATCAATAACTAAAACTACCGCAAGGTACAAACATTTTAATGGTAAGTCTTGCATATATATGACACCTTATAGACATCATCTTGAAGATCAGTAGCAAGATTTCACCTTCTTCTTCGCCCTTGTGTATAGAAGAAGCCATCCATACCCGCCTGTTAGCAAGCTGTAACTTTAGGTCTTCTATACTTCTCCTCTCTCCTTCAGAAAGCTCAAAATCTTCAACCACTGTATGAAAAACAAAAAAAACAAAAAAATTTAACCCACAACAGAAGAGACAATGGATTTGATATAATCTACTTTATATAGGCATTAAGAAACAACAATGTAACTATGCTAGCATAATTCATGAGAACATTTACAAAAACGTTCTCTACAGGGCGTACCAAATTTTAAGTCGCCAGAAAAGTGGATGGTAAACGGTGGAGCAAGTAGTAGTTGAAAGTTGATTGCCTGCATATTGCTCTATGACATTCAAACAGAATAATCAATGACAACAAAACTGAAGATAACGATTACTCTGCACCAAAACCATCACATACCAATGGAACAATCAACGAAAACTTTGACAGCATTAATGAAATCAGTGGAAGAAGCAATGGCCTCGACCAGCGTTTGAAGGACTTCGTAGACATTCGAGCATTAAGCAATGCCAGCGGTATCTGAAGATTATAGAGACAGTACAAAAAACAGATGAAAAAAAAATTCATAAACAGGGTGCCCTAGTTATGCTTGAAACTAGACGAACAAATAGTATCCATATCAACTTACACCCTTTCTTGAAGCATTCATAATTAGATTCGGCCACAACTCATTCTCCATCAACACAATGGCGTTCGGCTTCCAACATCCAAGGAAAGCTTCCATTGCGTTCGGGGTATCAATCGGCGCAAACTGGTTCAAATCAACACAAAATGAGCACAATGTCTCAAACTAGCTCAAACCATAGTGATTGGCAATCACATTGTAACACCAATGCCACTACAAAGCCATAAAACATTATACAAACTAAATAAAGGAAAAAACTTGACCATGTTTCATATCAGATAAAATCAGTACAATTCTCAAGCACCTGATATATGACTCCACTTGGAAGACGATTCTTAATCACTTCACTGCACAAACACGGCCAAAAAAAAAAATCAAAACTTTATGAATTTTCGAAACACACACACATATACATATATATAGAGCTATAGTGTTTTACAATGCTGAAGTGGTTGTGGTAGTCATCAAGATATTCAAATCAGGTCTCTTCTTGATACACTCTTTGATAACCGGAATCGCAGCCAGTCCTTCACCTGCAAATATTCAATTTCCATGACCAAAAACCTCTTTTTCGTCTACTTTCTCAGAAGCCAAACAGACAAAAGAGAAAACCTAGAGAGACGGCGTGGAACCAGAGGAGTGGGCCTTGGGGGCGGGGGAGGGAGGGGCGGCCGAGGCGCTCCGTCCAGCGCAGAGAGTGGTCGGGGCTGCGGAGGCTGATCCAGCGGAGGTGAAGGTAAAGCAATGGCGACAGACCGAAGCTCAGAGCTCTGTAGAAGCCGTACGCCAGTTTGCCCTTCGTTGCCGCCATTTTTGTGTCTCCTAAGTTTCTCTCTCTCTCTCTCTCTGCTGTCTGAAAATATAAACGACAGTGGGGATTTTGTCGTTTAGAGTCTCGGCTCGTTTTTACGGATATATGAAGGTTCCTTTGGGCCTTCGTCTTCGGTCGCCATGATTAGCCCATTTAATGCCACCCTTCGATCCAAGTTTAAAGGGAACATTTTGAAAAATGTCACTTTAGAAAAAGAGAATTTAGACAACTTATTTTGAAATATGCCACTTTAAAAAATAAGAATTGCATAATAAGATTATTTTTAGCATCACTTAATAATCTATGCCCTAGTGATATGCTCCTTTTATTTCCATTATATGTTTGTAATGTAAATTTTAGGACATAAACTAAAAGTACAACACACATAGATGTTGTGGCATAGATTATCATTGTAGAAAAAGAGGAACATTCCTTAAAACCCCATTTAAAAAATATTTATAGCCCATGTCACTTATTGGTGATAAATTTGACCGAATTGCCCCTTATTGTTTTACAAAATGAGAAAGACAAGAGGGAATAAGAGGGCAATATGGTAATTTGATAATGAAAACGTAGCAGCATAGGTTACAAACTTGAAAGTTGAAAGTCAAATGTGGCATGAGATCAAATTTTCTCGAGTATTTTTTTTTTAAACAACAATGACAATGAAGAATTTCAAAACAAGACAATTGCAATTATTTTATAATTTTAAAAATAACATGATAAATTCAATTTAGATACAGAATAAATGTAGCTATCACTATTACTATTAGTTTTGAATAAGATAATCATAAATTATATTTTTTTCAGGGGGGTATAAATGAAAATCTTCATAAAATTTAAGGTAAATTTTACTAATTTAGGGGGCATAAAGAGGAGATAAATGAATTTTTTTTTTCTAAAATTGAGGGTAAATTTTTAAAATTTTAAAAAATTTTGATTCCCTTATCACTATGTAATTCATTTTTAATGGAAAAGAAACAAATTACTAATATGAAAGTATATACATAAATAAAAACAAACGTGATGCATGCAAATCACCAAGGGTATACCTTTTCTCTCTTTATAGGGCTTGGTATACTTTTTATGTCTTTGTAGGTTTTTTCGTCTGATCGATCAAAATTTTTCATCGATCTTAGAGGTCTTATTGAAAGAGTCATATGTGTACTTGATTAATTTCGCATCTCGTTGTCTTTTCGTTTTTGAGACATCCGTTTTCAGTGCTTAATGCACGTTTCATCGTCTAGAGTGTTTTATTAAAGGATTAATTGTCTTTATATATTGTGGTATGTTGAGTCCAAATTAGTGTGCGTATTTCTATAATTTGAAGTACATTCTTGCATTTCTGAAAAAAGAAAGAAAAGAAAGCATATACCTAATATAAAAATGTATTCACATATTTTATAGTCATATTAATAAAATTGGGGCATAGATTAATGCAAAATGGACATAGATTATTAATGTGCCAAAACATGGACATTCCTCAAAATTTTCCCTAAAATAACAATACATTAAAAGAGAATTTGTCCCTCTTATTTTAAAATTCTAAAATAATCCTTATGTTTACAAAATCAACCCAAAATTATACTTACAACCAAATTTGCGTTGACCAAGGTACATATATTTTTTTTCAAAAATGTCCGAATTGCCCTTTTAAGCTTACAAAAATTTGTAAAAAAACATACATTAACCACTGACAACCAGCGACGATCCAGCAAACCCCGCGACCCGTGGGTGAATGCCCTTAGTTCTCTTATGTATGAGAGGCTAATTACTTAAGTTTTGAAAACTTTAGCCATTTTCTTAAAACATAGAGTAAGAAATGACCAAATATCAAATAGACCCGATTTAGGCTTTTAACCCTTTTTATGTCCATATTTTAAGAATTTAGACCTAATTTCATGAATAAAGGAATTAACTATTTTAATATTTGATACACGTGTATCATATATGAAAATGACTAATTCTTTTTTTTTTTTCCATAAAACTGAGACAAATCCCTAAATAATTAGCCAAAAATTTAGTTAAATCCTTAAAAGTCTCTAAATATATGTCTATTAGGTCATTTTTACGATATGAGAATTTTGAGACCTTTCTTCGAATAATATTGAAAATTCAAACATTTTGATAAGATTTTTTATTAGTGAAGGAGTTGTCTTCATTCATTTTTTATTGTTATGTTTGAAGATTATTGATTGTCACTTGTCAATATTATGTCATAATGTAAACATAAATAATATACTCGTATACTAGATAGCATTATTAGGTGATAAAATGTTTATTAAACACCACCAATAAGGTGTTTGAAACTACCCAAATAATTTTAATTAGTATCATATGATAAGTAATGTGGCTCCAAATGTCTTATCTTTCATAATACTTATGTCTTGGTTGCAAAAAATTTAAATCCCGGAAAATCAAAATGCTATATTATTCTCACTTTACAAATTAATTGATGTACAAAAAGTAAATTTTCAAGTCATATGTAACACAAGTCTTGTAAATCAATCATAATTTATTTCTAAAACACGACAAAGTATGATCTGCCTTTGAAAGCTTTCTCATTATGTCACTTTAATAATAAAGCGTAACCATGTTGATCAGGTAGTTCAAATAAGTCCAAAAAACACCAATGTTTACAAGCTTAATTTACATCAAAACATGATAAAATATTGTACTAAACAAACCACTCACAAAAACATATTAAAACATATTGTAGTACTATTATTGCCATCCTAAATTGTTATCACGTGGTCCATCAATTTTACATTAATCTGCTCTTCATAATTGAGTTTTTCATTGCGACTCAATCATATTAAAACAATTGATATGTACCACGTTTGTACGAAGGGAACTTGATAAATGCCATGTACTCCATCAGATTTATCTATTTTGTGGTCCATCAATATTGATAAATAGCACGTAATTAACTATTAATTACAGGTTTTATACGTACATAAACATAATAATAAGGACGTCATTAATATTAGCATATATAGATGGATTTATTCGGATCTTAATATGCTTATAATTAAAGTCATTAGTCTAAAAGTACATTGTATCTAACTTTTTCAGAAAATCAAAAGCCTTCACAAAGTCGATGGCTGATCTTGAAATTATTCAAGCAGCCAGTAAGATAATTTTTCTTTCATAAAAACATAAACAACCGAAATTAGTCATATGTAATATTTCAAGCAACCCCTTATATACAATATATGTCTGTACAATTGAATTATGTATTTAATTTAGTTTCAACTTTTTAATGGTGGGAATTAAGGTATGTAAAAAGTCAAGTTGGTCATAAATGAGTTTAATAATTCCCTAAAAAGAAGGTGCGTGAGTAATTGATTTTTTATTCTGTGTGATTAGCTAGTCAGAATATGATAGAATGACTGAAAATATATATATATATATATATAAAACATATTTAAGTGGATTAATTAAACTTTTTATTTCTTGTCATATATATAACAAAAATGACGAAGGGAAATCATAATGTAATCAACATGCATTGCTTTGATACCATATTTTCTTAACTTTTTGTTGTGTTGCGAGGATAAGCATTAGCAATCAATGCGAACCAATAATATAATGGAGATCCAATTATAAACCTAAAATAATAAAGTAACAATTAAAACGAGGCTATATATATAAATAATTATTTGCATATTCTTCTCTCGTGAAAATATGTCCAAATAATTAATTTTTAATTATTTTACCCTATAAAAAATAGGAACGAAGGTAAGAAAATTTTAACTCACTTAATGAAGTAGTAATTATCACGCAAAAGAAAATATTTATTGAGGTTATTTTACGCAAAGTTATCCTATATAAATTTGAAAATTAATATTGAGGACAAATTATGTGAGCAAACATCTCAAAAAATTTGAAAGATGGAAAAAAATTGTGGCTTTCTTGCATAATTATCGAATGATTATGAGCAGTTATATTGATCTTTTCACAATAACAAAAAGAAAAAAGAAAAAAAAGAAAAAGAATGAGCAAGAGTTATGGTACATGAAAAGTTAAAAGTTATGTTTAAAGATTAAATGATACTTATAGCAAAATTTTATGGTTTTTTTTTAGTTTTATTTCATTAATTCCTTTTTATTTTTCATTCTAATTAGTCAAAGTTTAATTACTTTAGATAGGTCTACATCTTAAACAAAAGTTTCAATTGAACCATTATATCATGTTTTATCTTCCTTCCCTCCAGTATGTTTTGCTTATTAGAACTTCCTTATTCCTCTCTCTCTCTCTCTTCTCCTTATTCCTCTCTCTCTCTCTCTCTCTCTCTCTCTATATATATATATATATATATATATATACACATATATACATATATATACATACAGGGGCGGAGGCACATTGTGCCGAGTGTGGGCTTGAGCCCACACTGAAGTTGTAAAGCCCACATAATTTTCATGTGAGAAAAAAATATAAAAATCAGTTATAAAAATAATATTAAAAAAAAACAATAAAAAGGTCGTCTTTTGCGTTGTAGTGATTAGGGTCCATGTGCTTACGTTGTGACTTGTAGTGATAGTGGGCTGTGGTAACAACTTTAATAAAAGCCTAGGCAGCTAAGCCCACTCATGTGTTAGCTAACTCCCATATCTTACAAGTTACACCGCCGCTTGAGTTGTTGTGCGATTTAGCCAAAATTGCAAATTAAAGTTTTGTGAAGAGTTTAGCATCACGATTCAAGAAGATCTAGAAAAGTGATAGAGAAAAAAAAAGAGAGAATGAGAGAAGAATAGGAGAAATAAATTAGAATGTTTTGTGGTATTTTTTATATTTAAGAACACAAGATTGCCGGCTAATCTTCGTCTAATTTTCGCGAGATTTTGGTATTTCATTGGTCGCGGTTCAGGTGTCGAAACTAGTGGTTCGAATCATAGGGTCCTCTCTTTAGTCACTTTGGTAGGAGCAAAAGCCGTCTGAGTCTCCAACAAAAATAAGGAACGAACTACAAATTAAATAGGACAGTTATTAAAAAATAGCACATGATTTATTTTTTTTTTAGTATAATAATACTAAGTAGGTGCATTTCAATCTCACAAATAGAGAAATAATTTTTTTTTTCTTATTACAGTAATAGAGAGATATTTTAAAAGAAAGTCAGCTTGAATAATATTTCACATCTTGAATAATATTGTGATTTAGTTTGTAAACTTGGTATATTTTGATTATATATTATTTTTTTAATAAAAAAATATTTTGGTATACGCCCACACTGAATTTGACTGCTGGCTCCGCCACTGTATACATATAAGGGGCTATGTGTACATAATTGCCCTCTTTTGTTAAAACTAGTTCCAACGTGCATATTACAAGTGAGAAAAAATATAATAAAAATTATTTTATGATTCTAAATTTAATATAAAAATTCCAAAAAAAAAATTGCTATTAAGTGGTTTTTCTGTTTTTAATTCTTTTTTTACTAAAAAGGGAATAATGAGTTAAAATAAGTTTAATTGCCAAGAATTTTTTAGAAGGTGAAGAACAAAAGTTGAGTAGTTTTTTAAAATATTATAACGTTTTTTAATTACATTCAGTGCAGAACATTGTTAGGAGAGAAATGTCAAAAATCATATGCTACAATAAATGGTATAATATAAGTACTAGAAGGGGAATATAGAAATGAAAAAAAAAAAGAAAGGCATTAAAAATTAATAATTATTACATAAGAGAATTTTGAAGAATGTCTCATTTTAGACACATTTTTATTTTGTACTTTTAATTTATATCTCAATTTTATACTATAAATATAGCGTAGAAATCAAGAGAGCACATTATTAGAGACATAGATTATTAAGCATGTAGAAAATTATTGGTTTTTATTGATTTACTAATCAATTATGAGCTAAAGGAATATAACCCAAATCAATGGCTGAGATTTTGAAGAAAAATTAAATAAGAAAAGAAAAATAAAAAGAAAATGAATGGCTTAGATCAGGAACATGACTTCAGGATGATGGAGATCTTACTCTTCTTATTAAGTTTATATAGAGATCTCATAACTTGTACATCACATTATTTTTTAATTTTTAAAGATGGATTTTGTAATCAAAGAATCAGTAAATATGTTCTGTCCGGATGAGAATGGAGGAGTTGGAATAAAATCTTATACAATTATATTAGTTAAGGACACATCAACCATGAAAATTTGTACTTACATAGTATTGCAAATCTTATTATGATATTTTCTTTATTTTTTATTGAAAAGATAGAATTATTTGCATGAAAATTTGTAGTATTGCATATCTTATTCTGATATTTTCTTTATTGTTTATTGAAAAGATAGAATTATTTGAATGGATATCATCTTAATATTTATTGATAAATACTCCCTCTACCCCATATGTTATCACACATTACAAACCGAAAAAAAAAAATGGATTATGAAATTTTTGGCTTAATCATTGTAGCATTAGTATGGGTAGTGTGGGCTTTGGTGACGGAGCGACGCCACCGTCAACTAGAGGAGCTCGGGGAGCTGCCACCAGGGCCAAGGCGGTGGCCGGTGGTTGGCAACATATTTCAACTTGGTTGGTCACCTCACAAGTCGTTCTCAAAATTGGCCCGAATCCACGGTCCAATCATGTCCCTTTGGCTCGGATCCATGAGTACTGTGGTGATCTCATCCCATGAGACAGCCCGCGAGATGTTCAAGAATCACGATCTGGTCCTCTCTGGTCGCAAGATCTACGAGGCCATGAAGGGGGACCACGGATGCGAGGGCTCCATTATTACGTCCCAACACGGACCACATTGGAGAATGCTAAGGCGTCTATGCACCACAGAGTTTTTTGTAACAAACCGCCTTGACGCCTCATGCAGTGTGCGTGCAAGGTGCGTCGATCGCATGGTAAAATTTATAGAAGAAGCCGGTGTGCGCGAAGGCAATCCGGTCGATGTGGGACGGTTCTTCTTTCTGATGGCCTTCAATCTCATCGGAAACCTTATGTTTTCGAAGGATCTATTGGATCTAAAATCGGAGAGAGGTGCAAGGTTCTTTCACCATGCCGGTAAGGTCATGGAGTTGGCAGGGAAGCCTAATATGGCCGATTTCTTGCCAGGTTTGAGGTGGCTTGACCCGCAAGGAATTAGGAGGAAGACTCAGTTTCATGTTGAGAGGGCTTTCGAGATCGCCGGAGAGTTCATCGGGGAGAGGATGGTAGAGACGGAGAAAGTAGATCAAGGGTGTGATGAGAACAAGGACAAGAAGAGGAAAGATTTCTTGGACGTGCTCTTAGAGTTCCGAGGCAACGGTGTGGAAGAGCCCTCAAAGTTCTCTTCTAGGACCATCAACGTCATCGTTTTTGTAAGCATGCAAATACCATATATATTAGATATATAAAGCTCATTTCATACTTATTTTTTTTTATGCCAAATTGCTTATTCAAAATATATATGATCACAAAGTTTTTGAATTACATATATACTTCAAAAGAATTTTAACTATGATCATCTGAGCACAAAGATGTCAAAATTTTTGCGTTCTCCTAACAAGTTATCTCTAACATAGTTACAATATTTTAGGAAATTTTAAGAAAATAACCATTTTTAAAATGGTTTTAAAAAATAGCCAATGTGTCAAAAGTTTAAGAAGCCATTTATAAATTTTATTACTTTTGCAAAAAAATTATGACAGTAAATTTTTGTGTAATTTTATCATGTTAAGAAATTTCTTATATTAATAATAAATTTTTTATAGCTGTTTTTCAAATTTTAGAAAACTGTAACTAGTTTTTAAAAACACATCATTCAAAATGACTATTTACTTAACTTACCCTAAATTTATATGGTTTTTCAATGATTTTATATATATAAAATTTATGATCTTAGGGTTCTCTAGATATAGTGATTTTTTGCATCATTCTGTGTCAATGTTTTTTATCAAGCTTTTGTGATATACATATATATATATATATGAATTAAGTGTCTAGCATTTTTGCTATTTTCTTCTTCCAATATGATGCTGATTAAACAATTTACTTATCGTATATAGGAGATGTTCACGGCCGGGACAGACACAACAACAAGCACCTTGGAGTGGGCAATGGCCGAGCTTCTTCACAACCCTAAAACTCTTGAAAAAGTCCAATCCGAGCTCCGAAAAACCGTCGGCCCAAACAAGAAGCTCGAAGAGAAAGACGTCGAAAGTCTCCCATACCTAAAAGCGGTCGTCAAAGAAACCCTAAGGCTACACCCTCCTCTTCCCTTCTTGGTCCCTCACATGGCCATGGATTCTTGCAAGATGCTAGGGTTTTACATCCCCAAGGAGACTCAGATTCTCGTCAACGTTTGGGCGATCGGTCGCGACCCCGACACGTGGCAAAACCCTCTAGAGTTCAGGCCAGAGAGGTTCTTGGACGACAAGGACAACTGCAGCAACAACAACGACAACAAGAACAAGGTTGATTACAAAGGACAACACTTTGAGTTCATACCATTCGGCTCTGGGCGTCGTATATGCCCCGCGATTCCTCTCGTCTCTCGGGTTCTTCCGATGGCCTTAGGGTCGCTTTTGTTGTCGTTTGATTGGGTTTTGGCTGAAGGGTTGAGGCCAGAGGACATGGACATGAGTGAGAGGATGGGAATAACGCTTAGAAAGGCTGTTCCTCTCAAGCTTATACCTGTGCCTTGCAAAGGGTATGGCCATTTTGGAGAGTGAATATTCAAAAACGACATGGCTATGTTAGAGCAATGTAAGATAAACGACAGCAAGCTAGCGAGAGGCCAAGAAGGGCTTAGCATCTTTGTTTGTAAATAAAATAAAAATTATGTTTCGTGTGTGTGTGTGCGCGTGCGCTACGCATGTACGTGTGCCTATGCGTCAATGTTTGTGTGGGGGTTTGGTGTTGTCTGGCTAATAGTACTATCATAGTACTGATAGTTTATATTAATTAACATGCTTTATTTGTTAGTGTTAAAGATCGGAATCAGATTGTTATTACGTGAACTACTATATATACACACACACATAATATAATATAATTATATACACACACCACACACACTCGCGGACATTTATCTGTTATATGTTATGGTCTCCAAGTACTGCTTGAGTGCTTTAATAAATATCTCATGCACACACATGCATAAGATCAAATCTAATTCTTTTTGCTATTTACCACAATTTTCCAAAAAAAAAAAACCACTATCGTCTGAGCTAAACTTGCACAACTCGGTAGCATAATAAGAAAATTATCTTCTATATCTAGCTACCAGGACTCGGAAAAGTGCTTGTGTTTGTTTCCTACTTGGGAAAGATATATACTGGGAATTAATATATCTCACTGAAATCGAGGAAAAAAAAAACTCTAACTATAATATTAAATGACCCAATGAAATTGGGCGATCTAAATTGGTCTAACTACATGCTCTCTTAATTTTTCAATATATATGACAAGGGCATGTAATTAGTACCGTTAAGAAAAGAATAGTAGTTTGGTAACGAATGATCATAAAGTTGAGCTTAAAAGATATGAATTTGTGAGGGGACCGATTTTTCAATTAGTAAATATTGTTTATCCAAATCGATATTGACTCGAGTACTTCACGTATCTATATATACCACGTTGTAATAGAAGATAAAATAATAATCGACGTTGTGCCGGATTTTTCAAGAAAAGATTCGAACCAACAACTTAAATTTAGATATAAAAAATTATGGAATCATTTGCAAACATATGCCTCAGTGGTGGATGCAAAAAAAGACAATAATTTTGAAGCTAGTAACTTCGAAATTAACAACAAATTATCGGTATTAACAACAAATTAATCAATTGGCCAAATCAAGCAATTTTTTAAGAGACAAGGTGTCATCAATCACGCACCAACCTAACAAACCATGATGAGTATGACTGTTTCGATTCTCTCATGATTTTCAGGATACCTTGTTACTAGCCTCCAAAATCGCCTACCAATATTGCATTAAAACTATATATATATATATATATATATATATATATTGGGTTGATATAGCGGAGGTAATATTATCTGGTCATGAGTTTGTATTTAAATGTCCAAATAAAGTTAAAAGAAAAAAGAAGCCACTAATTAATGCTGATTTATCAGCTGATCATAACCTGTCTCAACTAGATCTTTAAGATGAAAACAACATAGATAAACTTCTGAAATTAGTCGGATTGTATACCTACATAACACATATGCATGTTTATGCATCTATATATATGTACATATCTATGAAGGTTGAAATTTTGCTAGCAAATGGCAAAAGAACAAATGAAAAGAGAAAGCGGATAGTTCAAATTAGAATCATATAAACATATATTATATTTGCTAGGAAACACATATATGATATCATCTCTGTCACCACTCTCCTTAGTGGTTTTCAAAATTGCTTTATGATTTTGCATTGAAGGATTAGCCTTTTTTTATTTATACATATATAAAAGATGGATGAGCCATTAATAATTTGTTGTTATGTTGCACTAGATGCTCTCTCCATAACCAAGAGAATATCAAGTTTCAAACCTACCGAACTAGACTCAAAGCATATAACTAACAGCAACTTAATGCTAATTAATTTATTGATAATATAACTATATTAATTACAATAACATGGTTTAATTTATTATGGTTTTTTATTATATATATATTCTCTCTAACGTGGGTATATTAAAATTAATTTTGGAAAGTTAACTATTTATTATGTTTTCAAAAAACTTATTTTGGTGCTATTTATAGAGAGAGAGATAAAATTCTCAAATAATTATTAGATATATAATAATAATATAGTAGTATTTTGCTGACCGGACTTAGAGAATGATCACAATATTTTGACTCAAAACTATTTCCACCAATAAAAAGGTACGTTTGTTGATCATAGAACACTCACTCGTGCAAAAACACAACAACAATGGAGTACTGGTCTAATACTACTCCTTCTCTTCTTTTCCTTACACTCACTCTCATCACTCTCTCTTCAATTACCCTTCTCCTCCTCTCCCGCCGCCGCAAAAAGGCCTCCGCCCTCCGCCTCCGCCTTCCCCCGGGCCCGCCGGGGTGGCCCGTCTTCGGAAACCTATTCGACCTTGGCCGGCGCGTCCCCGCACAGGTCCGTTGCCGAGCTGCGGCGCAAGTACGGCGACGTTGTGTGGCTGCGCCTCGGCGCCATCGACACCATGGTGATCCTCTCCGCCGCGGCCGCCGCCGAGCTCTTCAAGCGCCACGACCTCGCCTTCGCCGAGCGCACCGTCACCGAGACCAGCCGCGCCCTAGACTACCACAAGGGCTCGCTTGCCCTAGCCCCCTACGGGCCCCACTGGCGCACCATGCGGCGCCTCGTCACGGTGGACATGCTCGTCGGCAAGAGGATCAGCGAGACGGCCCCCGTACGCCGCAAGTGCGTCGACGACATGCTGACGTGGATCGAAGCCGAGGCCGCGGCGGGGAGGGGATCCTCCGGGCGGAGGGGTTCACGTCGGCCGCTTCGTGTTCCTCATGTCGTTCAACCTCCTCGGAAACCTAATGCTGTCCCGGGACGTGGCGGGCCCGGATTCGGCGGTGGGGACGGAGTTTTTCGCGGCGATGGAGGGGGTGATGAGGTGGGGCGGGCACGCCAACGTGGCGGACGTGCTGCCGTGGCTGCGGTGGGTGGACCCACAGGGGCTGAGGAGGAAGATGGAGAGGGATATGGGAAAGGCTATTGGGATTGTCTCTAAGCTTATCAAGGATAGAATGAATAACAATGGCAAGAATGACCACAAGAGGGCCATTAATAAGGACTTTTTGGATGTGTTGCTTGAGTTTGAAGGCAATGGGAAAGATGAGCCTGCCAAGATTTCTGAATTTGACCTCAACATTTTCGTACTTGTAAGTATGTTTTACATACTTTTTTTTTTACGTAGGGAATATATATATATATATATATATATATATATAGTCATATATATTTATGCATATATGACAATTTACATCATTAAAACTTTCTTCATATACATGTGATTGGTATTTTGAACCCATAAGCACCAAAGTGTAAATGAGTAGTACTACTACTAAAAACATAAGTTGTTTTAAGCTTCACGTGTCATTTTCCTAATAGAAAAAACAACCATAACATGGAGTAACTTGCTTTTGTAGTCTATATAAGTATTTATAATATTTGAGTTTTTGTGTGACAAATTACTAAAATGTGTTTTGGCTATACGTAAAATATACAACGCTAGAAATGATTTTTAAATAGCGTCTCGAGGTCATGTTCTAACACAAGTATTATATTATTCTACAGCTCATAAAAGATTTACTACACTATATATGCATTAGTTAGTTTTATCATATTACTCATTATAAGAACATTGATAAGAATGTGATATTTTTCTTACTATGAAGGAAATATTCCTAGCTGGCTCGGAAACAACAAGCAGTACAATCGAATGGGCACTAACCGAGCTCCTACGCAATCCCAAGGCAATGCTCAAAGCCAAGGCCGAGCTAAACGAGCAAATAGGACCAAAAAGGAGGTTTGAAGAGAGTGACATCGAAAACCTTCCCTATTTGAATGCAATCATAAAAGAAACCCTAAGACTCCACCCACCAATCCCATTCCTAGTGCCTCGGAGAGCCATAACCGACACCAATTTCATGGGCCACTTGGTGCCCGAAAACACGCAAGTATTTGTCAACGTGTGGGCTATTGGACGAGACCCATACGTCTGGGCCGACGAACCCCTGGCTTTCAAGCCTGAGAGGTTCGTGGCCCATGGAGGGTTGTGTGAGTCTAGTAGCACGGATTATAGAGGGCAACATTTTGGGCTACTCCCGTTTGGGGCCGGGCGTAGGATGTGCGCGGGGGTCCCACTGGCCCACAAGGTTCTTCACCTTGCGTTGGGGTCTTTGCTTCACCATTTTGAGTGGAGGCTTGGTGAGGGCGTTGCTCCGGAGAGCATTGATATGAGGGACAGGTTGGGGATAACAATTCGGAAGTTTGAGCCTTTGCTTGCGGTACCTACAAAGTGCCACACCATAGAGTAATAGCTCGGCTCAGCTCGGCGCAAAATATATATATATATATATATATATATTATTCGAATAAAAATAAGGCTTTTCTGTAATACTCCAACACTTTTAGAACATTGATGCTCCAACTTCTATATCCTACGCTTGAGGTAATTTTTGTCTTTTTTTAAATAGTATCATGTTATAAAGGTAGGAAGAAACTCTTTGTTATATTTTTTGTTTGTCCACTTAATAAATTTTGACATGTCATTAAAAGCAAAAATTCTCACTCCTTATCACTCCTTTCATCTTCAAATACTAACAATAATCATAAGTTTATATCAGAGAAATTTTACACCACATTCTTACGCTCATCTTAGCAATAGTCTCATCTGTAGCATGTCTTTGCTTGTTCACAATTGGAAGGGAAATGAAGATGGATGTCATGTGAATATGATTTGGTGTTGATGTTTTGGGATACTATTGGTCAAATGAACTTTGAATTGTATATGATTTACTTAGAGTTGATAGAAGAACGGAGAAGGAAGAATTTGTTTGTTTTTTTGTTTTTTTAACAACAAATAGATTTGCAAAATAAATTTATTTCTCTGTTTGTGTGGGCTTTTTACTTTGGATTTAGTAAGGCGGAATTGAAAATAATAACAATAAGTGTCACTTAATAATTTATGTCTTAAATAGTGTACTTTTTTAATTTTTACTCTATATTTATAGTGTAAAATAGATATATAAATTAAAAATACAACACAAATGGATTATATATTATTATTATTTATTAATATGTCAAAAAGAAGCCTTCATCGAAATTTTCCCTTTAATAACAAACGTCTTTTAACTAAGATTCATTGGAAGTTTTTATTTTACCATGAGTGTTAAATTAAGAATTTGGATATTTCGGTAATATTGCAACTCATATTGATATTAAAGTTTTTTATAAACGTCTAAGGGCAAGAATGCAATTTTATACATGATAGGAATATTTTAATAAAAATCTTATTGTAACGATGATATGTGCAAAAGTAATGATACATGAAGTGTAAGTAACGACGATGTAAATAAAAGACTCAATCGGTCACAACCTACATCTTCCCCCATTCATTGATTTTAAAATAAATCATTATATTATGTCACCTAATGTCTTTTAATGGTTTAAATTTATTTTGGAGTATTAGTGATCCATACATAAAAGGATTCACTACATAAAGTCCCTAAAACTAATGAGAGATTTATAAAGGATGATCAACTGCAAAAATGTGTCAAATTAATAAGTTTTTTGAAAAATAGCACATATTTTCAAATATTAAAAAACTATTACTTGTTATTATGTCAAAAGAATATTGATGTATTTGTAAGAGAATTTTGAACGTTTCAAAATTTATTCGTAGAATTTGAAATATTGAAGTATTATTTACAAATGTGTTAATATTTTGTATCATAAAATATTTTTTGTCAATTGTTATTTTTTTTAATATTTTTAATCACATGCTACTTTTTGAAGAAAAAAAAACGTATAAAAAATTATACCATTGCTACAGTATCCCATTAAAATATAGTTTATTTGTCTAATATATTTTTTTTCATAAATTAATTATGGTCATTAACTCTGTTTATTTATATATGATGACATTCAATTTGGTGCTTAGATCTTCGTTTACCTCTCTCTCTCTTTCTAACAAAATAATAAATTTGTCCCTCTACCTAATAAACTTAATACACTGCTATAATGACAAAGGACTTATAAATTTGCTTGAATTCCTTCCACTAAATAATACATAGCTGCTTTTAAGGCATATTATTCGAGCACAATTGATTGGAACGTTACAAAGAATGGAACCCAAGATTTTTTTTATCTCAATTGTAAAATATAAAGTTTGATTATCATAGCTACTGTGTGTATATATATATATATATATTACAATGATGATTTATCATTCCACTAGTTACAATCAAGTATCAACTTATTATTGTTGTATAATCATATAGTGAAAGTGTGAAAGATCTCAAAAGTCAAAACATCCCATCGAATTTATTTCTTGTGGGAGACCGCCCAACAATCTATGCATTTATTAAATTGCGATGATCTAGACGGGAAATAAGCGTTGACTTTATGGTACAATTGTAAAATAAGGTATCTATTTTTTATTTTTTTGTTAGAATTTTATTCTATTGTTTTGCGTCTTGACATTTCTCTCTTCGCAAATTTTTATAGCTACAAAGTTTACGCTATACATGAATACTGCTAGAGAAATTTTATTTTGTATCCTCAACTTTTGAACACGGTCAAAATAGTGATCAAATTATTTTTATAAATTAATTACTTTTAAAATATTACATTTTTCTCATTGTAAGGGTGAAGTAGGCAAATACCCATAATTTATATAATAATAAAAATAAATACTCAAACTTTTGAAGTAATTGAGTTTCTAGTCAATTTGTGAATTACTTGCATATGCTTTTGGTAACAACGTGAATTACCACCACTTACCACTGTGTAAGTAATTACATCTTTTGGGTAATTGGTTATATTTTTCAAA
The DNA here is from genome assembly GCA_018132145.1 of Boehmeria nivea var. tenacissima. Classification (NCBI taxonomy): domain Eukaryota; kingdom Viridiplantae; phylum Streptophyta; class Magnoliopsida; order Rosales; family Urticaceae; genus Boehmeria; species Boehmeria nivea. The sequence goes on along the minus strand of CM030884.1, from coordinate 14,099,124 downwards.
AGATTGGGTAATAACTTACATTAAGTTTTAAAAATTGGGTATTCACTATAATTTCTCTTATAATATCATATAAGAAAAATAGAAATAAAGAAGAAGTAAGTTAATTATATCAAATAAAAAAAATTAGTAATATCTGAAGTACATTTATAAATTTTGAAAAATTGAGGGGTCAAATATGATTTTTTTTAATATATAAGATGAATTTAAAGATTTTAAAAATTATTTTAACTCTAAGGATCCTTGAACTAGCTAGTATTAAAATCTTTGGATCTAAACATTACTCACGTAGGTACAGCAGTATAACAGCTATGTACATTTATTAGTGAAGCTGTCATAATTTAATAATCATTCAACGCATTTTGATGTCAGTAAATATATGAACTAGACATGAAAGTCCGTTCCCAGATTGCACCTAGCTAAAAAAAAAAAAAAAAACATTTGAAGAAAAAAAAATGGATTCGTCTTGGAACTCTCTTGTTTTCCTCATCATCATCATCATCGTGTGTTATATGATCTTCGTCTCTCGCCGGCGACGGAGCTCCTTCGCCGGTAGCCGGAGGCTTCCCCCGGGACCGCCGGGGTGGCCGGTCTTCGGCAACATGTTCGATCTCGGCCGGGCGATGCCTCACCGGTCTCTGGCCGATCTGCGGCCCAAATACGGCGGCGTTTTGTGGCTGAGACTCGGCGCGGTGAACACCATGGCGATCCTCTCCTCGGAAGCCGCCGCAGAGCTCTTCAAAGGCCACGACATGTCGTTCTGCGACCGCGCCGTCACGGAGACCAGCCGGGCCCACGGCTTCCACGAGTCGTCCCTCGCGCTGGCCCCCTACGGGCCCCACTGGCGGCTGCTGCGGCGGCTGATGACGGCCGAGATGCTGACCGCCAAGAGGGTCAACGACACCGCCCCCTTGCGCCGCAGGTGCGTCGACGACATGTCGTTTTGGATCGAAGGGGAGGCGAAGAAAGCCGCTCAGAAAGGAGTTCATTTGGCGCGCCTTGTGTCCCTCATGGTGTTTAACCTACTAGCCAACATGATGCTCTCTAGGGACCTGATTGCGGGCCCGGACTCCGAGGACGGGTCGGAGTTTTTCGCGGCGATGGAGGGGATTATGGAGTGGAGCGGCCACGCCAATGCGGCGGACGTGTTCCCCTGGCTGCGGCGGGTGGACCCGCAGGGCCTAATGAGGAGGATGGAGAGGGACATGGGAAAGGCTATGAGGATTGTTTCCAAGTTTGTCAACGAAAGAGTGAATGCGAGAGATTTGGGGATAGAGCAAGAGAAGAAGAGAAGTAATTGCAAGGACTTTTTGGATGTGTTACTTGAGTTTGAAGGCAATGGGAAGGATGAGCCAGCCAAATTATCAAACCGTCAATTGGTCTTTTTCGTCCTTGTAAGTATTATTACTTCTTCACATTAGCATGCACTTGATTTGGGAATGATTATCTTATTTGAAATATTGTTTTTAGTGTTTTTGGTTAAACTTCGTTTGTAGGTGGTAAAATAGAGTTTCCTAATTAAACAAGTTAAGTTGCCAATTGATTATAAATGATAGAGATTCTAGAGTATAGTAGTACTACTTTCAAATGCGTCACCTAGGTTGAAGCTATGTATGTAAATGTTGTGTAAATCGGAACAATTTGTATGACGCGCATAAATGTGTTGGACTTACTAAATTTAGTAAATTGGTTTATCATTAATATTTCTAGCAGAAAAATCGGAATTCCAACTAAAAGCCTTCAATGAAAGTTACGCTATTATCAGATCATGTACACAATTTTCATTAAAACAAGAAAAATGATATAATTCAATAAATATAGAAAAATGATATAATTCAATAAATATCTGACTAAGGAAAATTAGCTGCTAGACAATGACGCCGCATTTAAAAAATTAGAGAAAATAAGAGTATATTATGCATCAATGATGATTATACTTTGCAATTAGATAAGTAACAAATAATTCTAACTTGGCTTTCTAAGCAACCATGTACCGTTACTCAAATCACGAAGACATGCAAAGAACAAACCTAATTCACACACACACCACAGAAATTGACTACATTATTTCAAGAAGTCAAAATTTGGATTTCACTAGCGTATATTTAGAGTTTTATATATCATATTTTTTTTTGCAAGACAAGTTTTATATATCATATAGTAGTCTAATTTGGCACAAATTTTTGAATGGCACAGGAAGTTTTTCTAGCCGGTTCAGAATCGACAAGCAGTTCCATTGAATGGGCAATGACCGAGCTACTACTCAACCCGGAAGCCATGGCTAAGGCCAAAGCCGAGCTCACTCGAGCCATAGGCCCGAACCGAAAGCTCCAAGAGTCCGACATTGACAATCTTCCCTACTTGAACGCCGTCGTCAAGGAAACCCTAAGGCTACACCCTGCGATCCCATTCCTCGTCCCACGAAAAGCAACGAACGACACCGAGTTCATGGGCTACCTTATTCCGAAAGGCACGCAAGTGTTGGTCAACGCTTGGGCGATCGGAAGAGACCCGGATGTTTGGGACGACCCTATGTGTTTCAAACCCGAGAGGTTTTTACAATTAGGCAATAATGACAAAAGGGTTGACTATAGAGGCCAAGATTTCGAGTACATTCCGTTCGGCGCTGGCCGGAGAATCTGCGCCGGTTTGCCTTTAGCTCACCGCCTGCTTCACTTTGTGTTGGGGTCTTTGGTTCAAGAGTTTGAGTGGAAACTTGGCGGGAAAGTTACAAGAGAGAGCATAGACATGAGGGACAGATTGGGAATTGTGTCTAGAAAATTGGAGCCATTATTTGCAATACCCACAAAATGTATGCCATAGTTATAATCAAAGAAAGTAATAAGTACTCAATAAATAAACAACTCTATGACTTGAATGAAAGTAATGTGTAACTTTCTCAGATATTGAATGTTCGTAGGTTATGATCTGTGTTGTGAAATTAATAAATTGATAAGTAACTTGTATGTCTTTGAAAAGAGAATATCTTTTTTGTAGGAAATTGTATCTTTGGGTTAATTATCTATGTCGTTTTCAGTTTGCTTTTGTACTGTATTACTGTCGTTTTTATATTTTTATGTCGTTTGGAAAGATATGTTTAAATTTCCCCTTTTTTTTTTTTTTTTTTAGCTGTGACCCATTTGTTTTCGTGGTTTCGTCCTTTTTATCTTACTATATGCTGTGGTGACGTTTTGAAGTTAAATGTTTAAACTTTTGTTTCCACTTTACACTTCTATGCTTAGTTTCTTAGTGTCGTTTACAGTTCGTCATGAATTTCAATTGTCGTTTTCTCAATGATTGGTAAGGAATAGGATGCCGTTACTTGTTACCTTTTTACTATCCTTTTTCAATTTGTCATCATTGTGAGTTTTGTTTTGTGGTCCAATATATATATTTTTTTCGTTTACACCTTTTTATTTTTCAAGTCTTCATGCTGATTTTGTGTTGTGTGTTTAAGTGTTTCTCTCTCTGTTGTCGTTCAAATTTTGTTGCCCTTTATCTTTGTCATCCAACTATATTTATGCATATTGTCGCTCTATTGTCGTTTAGTGTTGTGCCTTCGAACCTTTCCCGTTTTCTATTTTCGTCATTTACTTTCCTGTTGTCTGAGTTTTTGTTGTCGTTTAAGCTACATATTAACTAAAGTTTTCATGTCGTTTACATTTTGTTGTCGTTTATTATTTTTATATCGTTTTTATGCTTCTAGTCCCCATCCTGTTTTTAATTTTATTTTGAATGTCCATTTAAATTTTTCAGATTTTGCTTTTATGCCTTCTCTCCTTTTAAAAAAAATAATAATAATAATTAACTCTAATATGTCAATTTACATATTATTGGTGCTCTTCCAAGGTTTTTTTTTTTTTTCCTTTTTATTTTATTTTAACTTTTAACGCTACTCCTGTGTCTAATATTAGTGATTATAAGAAAAGAAGCAAAAAAATGTAAAAATAAATTATCTTAAACTCCGGCCGGTGGTTGGCAACATGTCAAGATGAGGCACAAGTACAGCTACATTGTTTGGCTAAGACTTGGCGCGCTAAGGCAATAGCATTCCTCTCTGCCAAAGCCGCCGCGAGCTCTTCAAGAACCACAACATGTTGTTTGAAGAGCATGCAGTGAATGAAGATCGCCAAGGCCATGACTTCCACAAGGGCCATTGTTTTGGCCCCTTACCGCTTGCATTGGACCAATGGAATGATGGTAAGCTAAAGGATTGATGCGACAGATGCGGTGCGGGAAAAGCGCGTGGACGACATGCTGCTGCGGATGGAAGTGGCGGCCAAGGCTGCTGTGGAGGGGTTCGTGTAGCGGACAAAGAGGAGATTTGGAAGGCTGTTGAAATGGTTTCCAAGTTTATGAAGGAGGGAGAATATGAGACCTTTGGACAGAGAAGATAGGAAAGACTGGTTGGACGTAAAACAAACCTTACCTATTACTAAAAACTGTGTGAGATTGTATTTATCTACTCTAATATATAATACTATCTTTTTCACATTAATATCTTAAGACAACGCATAATTTGTGCAAAAATTAACACTGTATTACAATATAGTATACTACAATACAATGCGATAGACATAATCAGCTAAAAATAATCAGGTTATCAAATCGTGATTACGCACATTTGGCAAAATCTCAATCTTGATATTTTACATTTTTAGACTGATGAGTACTAGCATAAATGTGGTTGGCGTGGGAAATATTGGTGGCAAGTTCAGGCACAACAAAGAGTACCATTGAATGGGCACTCACTGAGCTGCAACGCAACCCCGAATCAATGATCAAAGCCAAAGCCAAGCTTACCTCGCAATAAGAGCAGGCAGAAAAGTGGAAGAGAGTGACATCATCAGGCTTCCTCTGCAGGCTGTTATAAAGTAGACAATTCGATTACACCCTGCGGTCCCAATCCTAGTACCAAAGACATCTATTTCTCGGGCTACTTCGTACCAAAGAACACAGGTGTTCGTTAACGAGGGCAATTGGAAGAGACCCAGATGTTTGGAATGACCCTTTGCCCTTCAAGCCTGAGAGGTTCCTTGACTCGAAAGTTGGTTAAAAAGGACAGCAATATGAGGTAATCCTGTTCGGAGCTGGACGAAGAATTTGTGTAGGCCTGCCACTAGCTCATATGCAACATTATTTTGTGGTAATTGTTTCATCAATTTGACTGGAAACTTGGAGGCGAAGTTACTCGAGAAATCATGGACATGATGACGAACAAGTTGGGGATTGTATCATGAAAAAATGAGCCACTTCTTGAAGTGCCAGAAAGTGCATAGCATAGGCTCAGATTGTCTCTGATCACCGTGCACATTCTTTTAGAACCTTTCTGTTGTAAGGTATAATACCCAATGCCTGTACCTGTAATGCATATGAATCATCAGTTTCGTTTCCCTTGTGTAATAATTTGGAAATAGTCATGCTAAAGCTCATAGTGAACAGTTGGTGAAATGAGATTGAGAAAATGAAAAACAATTACAAAACTTTGGGAATTACAAGGAACAAGCCTTCTGTAAAACACATTAAAGCATTTGTAAATCCAATGATGTTAACTCAATAAAACATACACTTTGCTCTAAAAAAACAAAAAAGCTAGAAAAAAGAAAAAAAAAAAACCATTTTAACTATAGATGCTTACACTAACTTGTAAAGACTGGAGAATCACCTTCTAATATCTTGCAACCAATCATGATGATGCCTGTTCCCTGATCATCATCGGCCCACTAACTCCAGCAATTCGGCAGACATAGTTCAGACCGACCAGAAGCTCGGTGATTGCAGCTTCCGTTTTCGCTTGGTTTGCATGGTACAGCGTGTGCACGAGAAGCACATTCGTCCTGGCAAAGTCATTCTGCTTTTCAATGTTCCGCTCCGAATGCCACCTTATCGTGTTATGAGCAAGCGGAGCAATCATATCCAGTATCTGTACGAGTGCCATATTCCACTCTGCTGCGAGGACTGGATTATAGACATGCGAACCCATAGTTTTGGCATATGACTTGAGCTTAGCCCTCAAAGCAGTCCTTATTGTGCTGGTTAACATATTGTACAGGTCGTCTCTTGCGTCGTGACTAATCAAGTGCGGTGACGTGGAAAGTTTCTCGATCAATATGATCACATTTGCATATTGAAGAGCTAAACCAGCATCGCCAAGTGTGGAGGCGTGGACATTCAACAATTTGCTCTTGGAAAAGAATTGGGATAATTTCAAATATATGTTGTTACTTGAAGAAAGCAATTCCTTGCTTGATTTTTTCATGTTTTCCTTATTTCTAATATAACTAGGGACCAGCCTCATTGAACCACCAACTGTAGGCTTGCAACTATCTAATATAGGAGATTGACTTCCACTCACCATGCAGCCACTAAAAGACCCACCATGGCGCTTTGATTTTGAATGTCGAAACTTTTCAGGTCTGGGTGACTGATACTGATCTACTTGCTTCTTACCACCCACTGTCTTCTCATCGGGACTTATCCCTGGTTTCGTAATATCCGAGGAAAATCTAGACGGGTTAGCCTCAGATGGATAAACAGAAGACGGTATGACTGCTTGGAAAGAATGAGTGTGAGGAAAAAAATCTGAATTTCTACGCTCATTATAATCTTTCCCCTCTTCAGAAGCCACTTGGTTAACTCCGAAGATGAGTTTGATTCTTTCCAATATTGTAAACAGCGATCTTGCCATAAGCCGAACAGCGTAATCATAAGTTTTTCCCCACGGAGACATCCCTCGCAAATTTTTCACCTCTTGACGCTGCCACATTACCTTCTGCTGAAACTCGAGCAATTTCACACGATCCAACCGAGCATTAGCCTGCATTCTCCTTAGAGTTTGTTCAAGCTCCGCCAGTACCTCTTCCTCGTGCGATAATTGTATCGCAGCCGCGACAAATCTTTCCATCTTCTTCACTTTCCTCTCCATCTTTTTCAATTTGTACGACCAACCAAACCATTGCAAATCATTACGAGCGGGATCTTTGTAAAACTCTTCGAGACGGTGATACACAGGATCTCTGCACCTCTTGCTAAGCCTCGTCACAGACCTTGAGAGACATCCGAAATTCTCGATTATCTCCTCCAATGCCAGTTCCATCAAGTAATCATCGTTCTCAGACACAAACCTTCTAACCCCAACTGAGTCCGCAATCTGTTCCCTTAACCACATAACCTCTTTATCACTCAAACTATGCCATAAATTAACTAACTTCGACATCAAACCGGCAACTTCGAACGTCAAAATCCCAATCACCGGCTCAGCTGGCTCCGGTGCACTCTTCCACGGAAACCGCAAAATCCCCATTTCTTATAACTCGAGTGAGCTGACAACAAAAACTTCAGTTGAATCCTGTTCCTTATCAAGATAAGAACAATATAACAGATTAAACTTGCTAAACTCTTAATTGCACAACTCAAAGTATATTCTTTTAATATTGTTCTATAGTCTAAACCGATAACTGAATAATCAGGCACTTTCAAGTCTCATAGTTGACTATTACTAACCCCAAATCTAGCTAAATCTACTAATAATGAGATTTAATATCAAAATTCTAAGCGAAAACTCAGGATTAGCCCCCAAATTGACGAAGAAAATGCAAAATTTAGCAAAGTTTAGTGAATCAGCCAAACTTAAATCCCAGAGCTATTTCAGAACAACATTTTTCCCAGCAACCCAAGCAATTACTACTCAAAATCTCTTCAAAAACCACAGATTTAAGCTAAGTTGACTAGTGAATAGTGAACTAAACGAAACTAAATTATTCCTCTTCAGTGTTAATAATTCTCGTCAAAACTCGCAGATTAAAAACTGGAAAAAAAAAAAAAAAAAAAGTGTCGACTTTGAACTGAAAACTGTACCTGTTTTGAAGCTACACCATAACTGAGCTCCAAAAGAAGAAGAAGAAGAGCTTGGTCTGTGGATTAGTAAATCACAGAGATGGACATTAATGGCTTGAAATAGACATGGATGCGAAGGAGGAGACAGAGAGAGTGGCGAAATCGGTCAAACCGAAGACAAAATCCGCATATTTTGGGGTAATATGCTTTCCAACACTTCGGAGACTTCTATTTTTTGTGTCACTTGATATTGCCAAGGCAAGGCAAACAATAATAACAAAACAAACCACCAGCAAAACAAAAGCTCAAGCTCTGTTCTTGAAGAAGAAGAAGAAGAAGAAGAAGAAGAGCTTTGGTTTGGATTAGAGATTCAATGACTGGGTTGGGTCGTTGACCGTTGATTTTTTTCTTTTCCTTTTTTTTTTTTTTTTTTTTTTTTTTTTTTTGGCCTTTGCCCTTTACTTTGGTTGCACTTGGAGTTAGTGAGAATTGCCTTGGCGAAAAGGAAAAGAGAAGCAAAGAGATAAGGGTTTGTTTTGTTCTGTGTACGGGGAAACTTGGGGGAGTTTTTCTTTTATGTTTTTAACAAAATTATATATTAAACCACTCTAAGACTTGAATTTGAGACCTTACTAAAATTAATATTAAAAATGATATTCATGTCATAGAAAAAAAAAATGTAATAATTTTGACATATTATAGAGTATATTATGATTTAGAATTATTGATAGAAACATTTCTTTATGTATTATACTAAGTGCAAACACCTCTAGTCTAGAAATAATACTGGAAAAATTAGTCACTGTTACGGAACATCTTCTCTTCTCATTAATTATTATGTAATGTTCCACTTATGAGTATAAAAAAGATGTAAAAAATCATTATTATATGTTTTAATATTATTAATACATATTTTTTTAGTATTACATTACACATCACTAATTGGAGCATTGTAAAAATGTCCTTATTGAGTAAGTTGTTGTTGTTGTTTTTTTTACTTTTATCGTGCCGTTTGAACAACAATTCGAATAAAAAATTTTAGTTTGTATCATCTTATTACAATATTAATAATAACAAAAAAAGAAATTTAAGGGTTAGTTTGTATCCTCTTATTATAATGGCTGTTTGGATAAAAATCTAATCACATTTTTATAGTAAAATAATTTAAATTTGACTTTATATTAGATATAAGTGCAAAAACTATTTATTTGGATTGCTATCTAAACGGACTTTTATGAATACTTTTTCTCAATAAATGTCTTTTTTTTTCCTTTTTACCGTGTGACCTCTTCGGCTGAAATGTTCTTGATGATAGGACAAGTTGTTGTATAATATAGCAATGTTTCTTTTAAAATTGTTGTGTTTGTCTTGCGTTAGAATTTGAGAGAATTTAGTGTGAGCATATGCTTGTCAAGTGAGACAATTTAATATACAACTGTCCTCGTCCCAAACAGTGATTGGAATTTATAATGAATTGAGAAGTTTGGTGACAATGAATTTGGGTTTGGCAAATTGAAATTATGGATTTTTTTTTTTTTTTCTCTTGAGCCATTGTTTGGCTTTTGGGTAGCTGGTAGGGTTTATGAAGAGAACCAACTATCATTGACGCATTGGAATTAGAGACAATTTGACATAATGAATTTATACATGACCAAAAGTTTTTGTCCAAAAAAATAACTAGAATTATATGACTTAAACTTATTTGTTACAAAATACAATTATTAACTCACATATTTTAATTTTATTTAATATATAATTTTCATATTATTTTGGACACTATTTTTTGGAAAAAAAAATCCATCCATTTATCATTTCTCTATGGCATAAATGTAAATGGGCTTTAGGTTTGGCTGGTTGTGATGTCATATGATATGAGATTGTACATTGGATTTGTGGCCTTTTTGCGAACAGAAAAGCTAACGATACAAATACTATGCATTGGATAAGACCCACCCATTTTGAAACCATGTCACTATTTTATGATAAATAAAAAAGAAATATTGGTTAGAATGTCTGAAGAATATTGCATTTTGATTCTTATATAATATTGTATTTGATTAGTCTTTGGTTTGTTTTTTCTTCGTCAATAATGGAGTATTTTAGTGTAGCGCTCCTGCGGAAGAAAATATTTACATGACATAGTCTAGGGATAGATATGTTGAAAATTTCCTAATTTTTATACTTGATTTTTGAAATCGTTAACTCCAAATTAATCATCAACTTTTTACTCACCCTCTCCCTTATAACTGGTTTAGTTGACTCTCCTTAAATCGTCGCTTAACTTAAATTATCAACTTTTTTAATTTTTTGTTTTTTTCCAAGATAATCTGAAGAAGTCTATTTTGTTTTAATTTTGTTGACATTCCAATAAGCAAAACTTAAATTATAAATAGACAAATTTAAAAATTAATAATAATAAAACGTGGTTCGTATAAAAATAGTATATATATATATATATATTATATTGTATATTATACATTTACACACACGATTATAAAATATTAAACTCTACTAGCGGTGGATTATTACTTAAACGTCAATCATAATCCAAACACAACTATAATTAAATAGTAATCCTCTCTCGTCTCCGATCATTCGTCGACTCCTCTGTTCTATAGTCACATGATAGTTTTGATATATCGCAACTTATATTGTGGTTTTGCGTTAATATCCAAAATATTACACTGAAGTCCAAAACTCATACATCATATTTTTAAAAGTATTAGTAGAAAAAATTAGTCACTATGCGTGACATATAATTTACAGTAATTATTATTAAATAATCATTGATTTATTTGATTTTATAATGTTCACTCATTTGTTTGGTACGTAATTCTCTGATTGATCTTTTCCGACTAAATAATTATTCCTTTTCCTTTTTCTATGTGATCTCTTTGGCTACATTGTGCTTGATGATAGAATGCGACAATGAATTTGGGTTCGACAAATTAAAATATTTTAGAAGCCTTTTTTTTTGTCAACCTTGGGTTGTTGGTATGGTTTATGAAGAAAGACCCATCATTGACACATTGGTATTAAAGACGCTTTTACATAAATGGGCTTTTGGCTTGGCCGGTGAAGTCATATGAGTTTGTGCATTGGATTTGTGTCCTTTTAGGTAGTAAAGGGGAAATTGCAAAATAAAGTTATTAGTGTCATTTAATGATCTATACTAAGTAGTGTGTTATTTTTATTTTTACTCTATGTTTATAATGTAAAGTTTACGGCATAAATTAAAAGTAAAATATAAATAAAGCATAGATTATTATTGTACCAAAAGAGGGATATTCATCAAAATCTCCCATTTGTAAATATGAAAGATAATGATGTAGGAGATTAGCGTCGTTTTATTAGTTTTATTGTCGTTTTCAGTTTATTATTTTTATTTGTCATTTGTCTTGTTTTCTTTGGCATTTTGCGTTAGTGTAAAATACTAATTTAGTGTATTGTTGAGTAGCTTTTATAATCAAATAATGAGAATTGTATAACAAAAGCTCAATTATCCCTTTAACTATGGATTTAGCTTGATTTTATCTCATTCTGTTGCGTCAGATAACAATTGTGGCTTTTTGTGTGATAGGAAAGCTAAATTCAGACATTGGATAAGAACCACAATTTGAAAACATGTCTATATTGCATTTTGTAGTAGTATTATAGCATCTCCAATGCAATGCTAAAAAGTAGTGCCAATGCTAAAATTTAGCATTTGAGGGAAAAATATGTCCTCCAACCCAATGCTATTTCTAGTGCCAAATTTGGCAAATGCCAAATTGAGTGCCAAATATGGCACCAAGTTTGGCATAATGCCAAATTTTAACATATACTTTTAATAATTAAATATTCAAAAAGCACACAACTCCCACCAAAGCAATAATTGCTTATTACTATTAATTGACTTTTTTTTTTTATTTCTACACCTAAAAAATAATAAAATAATATTTAGCATTGATAATGCTAATTGAGTGCATTGGAGTAAAAATTGAATACCAATACTATATTTGGTATTTTTTTACTTTTTGGTACCAAATTTAACATTGGCATTGGCATTAGCATTAGCATGGGAGATGGTCTTTTATATATATATATATATATATATATATACACGTATGTATATTGTATTTGATTGGTCTATGGTATATATTTTTTTGTCCCTAATGTATCATTTTAGTGTAGCACACTAGAGAAAGAGAATATTACTTGGCACACTCTAGGTGGGCAATACATAAAACATTTAAAATATATATACATACGCACAAATATATTAGTATAAATTTATTTGATCATTTCTTAGTCAATGTTTTAAGTAAATGACTAAAATTTTCAAAAATTAAGTTATTAAGCACTAATACATAAGAGTATAGAGGTAAATGCACATCATTGTGTAATTAAAGAAAGTTACTAATTCTTAAACGTTGATTATTTTCTTAAAGCAACATTCCAAAAATAACTATTTACTCAATTATCTCTTAAAAATATAAAAAAAAATTATAATTTTTATATTTTTCACTGCTATTTCTATAAATATCGATAATATCTTTGATATTTTCGTTAATGTGAGGAACCCATATTTCCATTAATATTGATATTTTTGTCCCTGACGGAATACTATAAAACTATCAAATAGATAAATAAGTGATTCATTGTTGATTGATCCAAAATAATGAATATAGAGGCTAAGATATAAACATACGAAGGATAAACTCACCTAAAGGAACCAAAAAGAGCTTTAATCCTATTATTATATATCACTCTAATAATAGCTTCGCAGCTTTATTTTTCATGCTTAACTAAATTAAAATATCTAGTTTTTTCATTAACATAAAAACTTAATATGTTATATAGGTGGTCCCCTTTAACCCTATTCTAAGGCACTAAAAACAATCATGATAAGGGAGGAGATTTAATAAATAAATAAAAAAACTTGGATCCATTTGTTGGGATTCTTGCGGGACTTGAATTGAAAGTCATATAATTTTTAGGGCAGTTTCTTTAATCAATGCACTTATTGAAAAACCCAATACATTAATTTGATAAAATTGGGCTAATAATTAATAGTAGCCCACTTTGGCATGTTCATTGAAAGGGAAAAAAATATTAAATAAATAGAAGTGCCTTGAAACTCCTAATTCTCACATGGTCATCACTGGAATCCCTCCTTTTTTGAACAGCTTTTTCTCTGTGTTTAAATTAAATTACTTGATTAAAAAAAAAGAAAAAAGAACAATAATGTTAAAAAGTAAATTCAAAGAGAAAAAAGAATACAGTGTAGTGAATCTTCTTATTAGAGGAAATGAGTATTTGTCTCCTTTGCCTTTTTCTTTTTTTCTTTTTTTTTTTTTACAAGTTTTCTTTGCCAATAATGTCAAAATTTTGCTCTTTTTTATTCAAAACACCTTTACCTAAAGTGGCATATTATTAGCTGCAAGCGAAAAATGGTTATTTCCAGCCAACTATATTCTACATGTGTATATATTTATATAAAGTAGAAGTTTATTTCTTATTTTTTATTCTTTTGTTTCTTTTATTATTATTATTATTATTGTTATTATTATTTTTCATCCCCAAGCATTTGAGCTTGAAAGTAATAGTGTAAATATTTCATACTCCTGCATCACCTTTCATTTACGCCTTAAAAATATTGTCTCACGTGCTTTTTTGTGAGATAAATGTATTTGAAATTTACAATGCGAGTTTTTTTTTTTTTTTTTTATCCTTATGAAAAACGATAAATCTACTTCATAATTAAAAGATAATACGATCAAAGATCATAGTCTTTTTATATAGAAAACCCAAGATAAATATATAATCAAGACAATTGAGTAAATAATTATTTTCTAAACGGTGTTTTAAAAAAATAATCAATATTTTGATTCATTATGAAATTAATCATTTTTTTAATTACATAATTATATGCATTTATTTTTATATATTTAGTTATCTTATGTATTAGTAGTTAATAACTTAATTTTTAAAATATTAGTTATTTTTTTAAATACATACCAAAAAATAATCAATACCAAATAAATCATAAATAATCGATTCCACTTGTAAATTAGAATATAGTGATGATCATCGATATATACAACAATTATCCTTCCGTTTGGTGAGAGTGAACAGTGACAGTGAAGGAAAAAGTCTTATGGATTTTAGGATGGAAATTTAGTAAATATGTTGTTTGGTACTAAGGAAAGGAAGGAAATTGGAAGGGATAAAAATAAAGAGTAGGGCCTACAAAAAATTTTATCTTCCCGGATGGACGGATTATGGAGAGGAAACTTGGGCCAAGACAACAAATGTTGTAAAATTACCAAATTGACCATCTTTATTAAAGTTACAAGCAAAAGACACACAACCATAATTTTTTTGGTGGGAAAAATCTATTTAAAAAAAAAATAACGAAACCTTTTGTCAATCTAATTTGTAACTTCACTTTATTTTTTGAAGCGGCTAGAATAGTGTACGATTTTTTACACTATCCATAATATACGGCTTATAATAGCTTAAAAAATACACAAAATTACTTTTTATTTTTTATTTTTTTATACATAAGTACATGACAACGTCTATTTTCAAGTTATCCATTCATTTCACAAATTTGAAACTAAAATTATGTCAATCGGAGATGAAATGAAAAAATAACAAATAAAAATTAAAAAGACAAATTTCTTTTTTCATCTCCGATTAAACATAATTATTTGGTTGAATTTGATAAATGAATGGATAACATGTTAATAGACATTGTAATGTACTTATGTGTAAAAAAAAAATTTAGTTTTATGTATTTTTTAAACTATTATAAGCTGTACACTATGGATAGTGAAAAAATCGTGCACTATTCTAGCCGTTTCTTTTTTTAATCTTTCCTCACCCACTTTAACATATGATGTTATTTATATTATATATATTAAAATTTGTTCTTATTGGGTTTATGAGTTTTATGAACAAATGTTTTATTTTGATTTTCGTTATAGTTTCAGCCAAGTTAAATTATAGCATGCATACGTTTTATTTTTTTTACAAATTACAAATAAAATTTTCATGTTGTAAATTTTTAATAAAATGGAACGTCATTAATAAATTGGATGTTCCAAGGAAAAAGAAAATCTTGTCCATCACTCTTGTTTTCTTTCCATTGAATATTTTACATCCCCCTTATTTCTTCCTTCTTACCAAATAGAGTGTAAGGGTATGTTTGATTGGGTGGATGGAGGGTAAGAATGATTGAGAGTATTGGAAGGATAGAAATGATTATACTAATCCTTCAAGTTGTTTGGTTTGAAGGAATGAGAGATTAGTGGATTGATATAGTAATTATTTATATAATGACTATATTGTCTATTTTAATACTTGTTATTAATTATTTTAAAGGGTAAAATAGACTTTTTACTAATAAAAGATGATAGAGAGGTTGCATCCTTTCATAAGAGGAAGGATGTAAATTTGTGGACCCGAATGGATGTGGTCTCCCTCCACTCCTCTCCATCTCTCCTCTCCTCCTCACAACCAAACAAATGAATTCAACATCTCTTTCATCCTCTCCTTCATCTTACCTCCCCCTCTACCTACCCAAACATACCCTAATATATAAATATTACCTTTTATCTTATGTTTTGCCTTTAAACTAGGAGAATGATATAATATTAAAAAAAAAAACGCACACACATGTTTAATATATACAGACATTAAAGTAGGCCAGTGTTTTTCCAAAATTGTAGGTTTTTATTTTTCCATACATTTTTTCGTCTTCCCTAATTACTTTGACGTGTTAGCTGAACTAGGCTTCAGGCTCTAGCAAAGCTATATACATATATATATATATATATATATATATATATATATATATATATATCAATTCAAACCAGCTGAACAAACACAATATCTTTACTTTTTTTTTTTTGTGTAAATTAAAGTGACTAAGAACTATTTCCAACATAGTAACTTCGTCATGATTAAAAAATTTCCCCGGTCCCCTCCCAATATTTATTTGATCATACCATTTTCATTTTTGAAATGTGTGTTCTTGTTTTAGAAATTAGTTAACGTTCTTTATTAGCAATAATTATTTCCAAAGGAGACCTATTATCAATTATTATTATTTTTTTTATAAAAGAGACCAGATGGTAAAGATCAAGAAATTTGATGAGGAGGGTGGGTGAGGCTATTGAAAACAAAAGCTAAAAATAAAAATTTCATTAGAAAAAAAAAAAAAAAAAAGCATAAGCCCACAGCTAGACTCAAACTCGCTCCACCCCTGTTTATTAGTGATATTAATACTATAACTCCATGCTTAATTTGCGATGGAATATATATGTAAAATTGTAAATTTGCATCTATCCTAACCACCCCACTAGAATACTAAGTATAGGCGCACAGTGAATTGTATATAATTATTCTAGAGATAATTGAATAATATTCAATAGATTGATTTTACTCCAATATTGACTGCAATCTGCAAAATGCTCTATATCTATATAATATATGTAGCTGTATGAGTAGTGTTACAACCAGAAATTTTGACTAGAAAAATTAACTAAATGATATGATAATTATTTATTTGATACAAAACACAATTGTCATTAATGCACTTGTTTTTATTTGAACTAATATAGAGTTATCACATCATTTTATTATTTTTTCTGCTTAAAAATTCTGATCATGTATTATTTCCTACGGCTGTATAAATGTATTAGTCAATATAAGTGTCTTGTTCTTAATAATTAATTCAACATATGGTCCACAATAATTAATCATGTAGTTGACATATTTAAGGCGTGTGAGTTGTGATATGAGCAATTCTAATTTTTTTTAGTATTGATTACGAGTTTTTACCTTGCGTATAGTCGAATTTAATTTGAATACAAGCATTGCTTCAACTTGCTTCCGAATACACTTTTATTGTTAAGTAATATCCATACACGATAACTAAACACCATAGACTTAGATTATACTATTGAGGAGTTTAAATTTGGGATTATTTAATTACATTGTTCTTTTATGTTATTTTTCCACGTACTCGAGAACCATTCCTTAAAAATATGCCTCTTCCATCCAAAATTCCAAGTTTGATGCAAAATAGTTGCGAAGTGCACACGTCGGATTAACGAAAAATATAAAAGAAATACTAAACCAAATAAATAATTCTAATTAAGTCAAATATTTGGAGTTCTTTTTTTCCGTGGTTTTTAACCTAATCTCTCAACCCTTCATTATATAAGGAATAATGGGGAATATAAAAAAAAAAGGAGTTTGATTGCCTAAGGGTTGTTTAGTAGCGATTTAAACTAAAAATTAGATCATTTTAATTTGAGTTTATAACAAAAGGAGATTTTTAAGAATTTAATCAAACTTTTGACTAATTTTTTAGGATTTAGCCATAGTTTCATGAAATTAAGAATTTAGCCGTAACATATGTGTGATATAATATGTTACATGTAACATTTTATGTTATACGTCTAACTTACATGTATCATATTTACGTTACACGTGTAACATAATATATTACAAGTGTGAAATAATATGTTACATATAACATTTTATGTTATACGTATGTTACGGCTAAATTCTTAATTTCATGAAACTGTGGCTAAATCCTTCAAACTTTACCTTTAAAATGACTAATTTCTTAACTTGCCCTAAAAAAATCAAAATCTTATATTTATTTTGTAGTTTAATTAATATTTAGATAGGAGTTTGGTTTGTATTGTTTGAATTGAAATTAAGATAGAAAAATTGAATTAAGAATTTGAAAAAATGTTTTTTTTTATTTCCTATAATAAGAGTATTTAAATAGAACGCACTAGTTATAGGTGGTTTGATAAATGAGTTCAAATTGTGTCAGTTTAAATATTTTTATCTGAATTCAAAAATTTGAACTGGACTATTTGAACTAAGAATTTAAATTATTGTTTGACTCGCAAAATCTAAACTAAAATGAATTGTTGTTTGGATAGATACAGAATTGTGAGATTTGAACTGTGAAAAGATTGATTGGAATGGCAAATCCAAGGCATCTTTGAAAATCAAAAATAGTGAAATTTAAGGGTAAATAGAATTTGAATTTTAAAGATTTGAGCGAGCTTTAATAATTCAGACATTTAAAAAACAAAAATTAAACAACGATTTAGATTGTCAAACTTATTTGAATAAAACAAAACGAGCCCGTCTGCCGAACAAGACGTAAGTGTTTTGAAGTAGAGATAAAAAAAATATTTAGTTTAAATTTTGTTATCTAAATTGTTTACCCCTAAATATTTTATTTTAAGAATTTGGATTTTGGTGTTGCTTGGCTTTTGAAAAGTAAAGCAAATCAACACAAGTCTCACTCATACTACAAGTATCAAACGACGTTGTATGATGGCAATCTGAATAACAGATCATAACTTGTTTGTCGTTTGTTTTTGTAATTTCTCTTAAAAAAAAATTTACAAAATGACACTAGTGTATTTGACGATAATCGTGTCTTCTTAAAGCTAGACCGTCAAAAAGCATCAAATTTTACATCAAATACGATCAGGAAAAATAATACGTACCTGAAGTAACACACAATCATATTATTCATTCGTTAACATATAGCTATTTTTTTTGTTATTATTTTTCCATTTTCCATTCATTTCAATTTAGATTTATTTTCAGTGGACTTATTTCTGTCCGTCAACGGTCTTACCGACAGATTCAACAAAAAAAAAAAAAAGGTCTTATGGACAACTTTTATATCACTGTTTCACTTTTTGCAGTATGTTAGAATTGGATTTTCTGCTCTTTCTATTTTTAATTTAATTTAAGCTTCCATTAAATGTAATTATCAAACAATCTTTTAACGACAAATATTATCTGACGCTCTTCATTTTAATTTAAAAATTTTTATTGAGATATAAATCTATTTGGTATTTGGTCATTTTTTGTGCATGTTTTAAGGAAATGACAAAAGTTTTCAAAAAAATAAGCTATTAGTGAGTAATACATAAGAGAGCTAATGGTACAGAGGTAAATGCACATCATCATATAATTAAAAAAAATGTCAATTTTTTAATTAATCGAAATGTTAACCATTTTCTTAAAATATCATTAAAAGAATGGCTATTTACTTAATTATCTCGATATAAATATATTTGTTGGCATTGGAGTTTGGGAGATGAAATGAAAATATTCTAATATAAATATTAAACATTTTATGTTAATGATAACTGAATAATTAATTATATTAATTATTATTGATCTTACTCTTTTTAATCTCTTGTCTATGAAGAGGAACATATTAGTTGAGAATGTGGATTAAGGTCAAGGTATTTTAATTTTTACATTGTCCTCTATAAATTATCTAATTCTTAATGGTATGTTTGATTGGGTGGACGGAGAGTAAGAATGATTGTGAGTATTCGAATGATAGAGAATATGAATGATTGAGAGGATTATAATAATCCTCCAAGTTATTTGATAGGTATGATGTAGTGGTAACTTAAAATGATGAATATTAATTGTTTGTAAATTTACTAGATTATCTATTTTTATTATTTGTTAACAATTAATATTGAGGGTAAATTAGACTTTTCATTACTAATTAAAGTTGAAAAAGAACATGCATTCTTCCACAGTTCCACTATTGAAATAATGCAATTTAATAGGTTTGGAGGGAGATTTCGCCCTCCATCTCTCAATCCTAACACACCCGAAGACTTTATACTTTCCAAATTCATTTCAACTTGACACAAATGTGTCTGTCTCACAAATGATACAAAACCCTAAACCCTATATATATCTTAATAAAATATGTAAAAGTTCGCAATGTATATAAAGAGTTTCAAAGCATGGCTTTGAGTTTACGTTAGGTCTTTTTGACCAAAAAAAAAAAAAAACCACAAAAAAAGTAAAAAACCATATTGATATACTATATTACAAATATAACCTAAAACATTGACAAACGAGGGTCGTCAAAAGAAACCAACACAAATCTAGCAGATTATTTTAGTGTCATTATGACTCTCGAAAATTACTAAATTCTATTTTTAAAAAACTACTATTATATACTCACTTAAATATTTTAAACTAATAACAATTTAGTAAGCTGACTGGGTCCTTGATTATTATATGGCTAAAATTTGGTATTCATAAGTTTACTAATGTGAACATATATAGTAGTTATTTTAAAACTATAAACACAATATATATATATATTCCACTTATGTTTTATAATTAATATTTGATATGAATTTTAAACAGTAAACACAATGGAATTCGTATGAAACATTAAACGACTCTATTGAAAGATAAATGTTTATTATCTAAGACATACTTCTAGAATACTAGTTTTTTTTTTCCCCTGAGATGTCTAGATTATATATATGTCCATGATATATCCATTTTTTATATCCAATTTAAAAAAAATATATCCTTTTATATTTTCTAGCGAATGTTCATTAGCATAACAGATCAATAGTATCGTGTAATTATTTATTAATTTGAAAAAATTTAAAGTCATATATTTTACAAATTAATCATGAAAAATTAGTAAGTAATGATTTTGTGCACTATTAATAGTGAACGGCTTAACAGCTAAATATATATATATATATATAATAATTTTTTTATTTTACATAAGCACATGTTATCGATTTAGTTCTCAAATTTAAAACTAAAATTATGTTCGACCGGAGATGGAAATGAATACTGAAGAAAAAAAACAAACAAGAAACACAAATTAACTTCTTTTTTATTCTTCTTGATCATCTCCGATTAAACATAATTTTAGTTTTAAATTTAGAAAATGAATCAATAATATGAAAATAGAGGAGGTAACGTGCTTACATGTATGGGAAAAAAAAATAATTTTATGTATTTTTTAAGCAATTATAAGACATGCACTATCGATAGTGCATAAAATCGTTATTTATTGTAGTTGTTTTCCTGTAAAAACATTGCTTAAAAAGTGAAATTATGCACATTCTATAAAAAAAAAATATAGAGATTATTAAGCAAGTAGCTATCTTTTGAATGAAGTTTTAAGCAAATAGCAAACGTTTTTATTAATAATTTTTTTTAACTACATGATATTGTGATTTTACCTTTATATATTTAATTCTTTAATTACTAGTTTCTTAATTTTTGAAAATGTTAATTATTTTCTTAAAATACGAATTAAAAAATGACCAAATACTAAATAGGTTCTTCTTTTAAATAGGCAGTGATTTACTTGTTTCTATCCAGTTTTTTTTTTTTTTTTTTCATTGAAAACAATTTTTTCAAATAACTATTATTTTCAATGTAATAAAAAGGATGATAATTCGCATATGGTAATTTGCAACGAATATAGTGATACATTTTTAATTAAGACATGTTATTAATGTAGAGATCAAAACGTGTAACAAAAACACCTTAATTATTTTTTAATTAGAAAAAAGAGGGCGACAGTTGCTATTGTTCTAAAATGTTTTTTTTTAACCTATGGTGGGTTGCCCGTATACTTAAAATTGAAGGTGCCCCAATCACGAAACTTTATGGAAATATATAATTAATAAATCAATGAGAAAACAAATTAGATTTCCAACTCCAATTGAGTTAGGAAACGTAAGTTTGGGATTTGAACTTTATTTGTAACTTAGCTTGATAAATTAATAAAAAGGAAAAATGGAAGCAATATTTTATGGAATGTTTATCACTTTAACAGCAGAGCACCAGTTTGACTGGTTTTCCAATTATCCATCCAATCCACACCAATTTCCTTTTATTTATTTAATTTTTTGGGTGTGAAAAAAGATAAATAAACAAGTAAAAGAAAATCCAAAACAATCTTCTAATTACTATCGTTACAAACAACGACCGAAAGGAGATACTTTGTTTTACCAAATTACCCTTTTCGTAAATCTTCTAATGTCTTGAAATTAATTTCCCTTTTGGAGCAAATATTTTTAGTCAACTTTCTAAAAAAGTGAATGCTATAATGATCTGACTTATGAGTAGTCGTGTACAAAAATCGAAACAACATAATTTTTTTTTTGCGTGTGCAAATTTCTCTCTCTTCTATTGTAAGTTAGCATATACACGAAAGCTGTATATTTTGCTATAAGAAAGAAAATATTAATTTTGGTGTTGATTGTTGAAAAACTAAATATCCTTTTAGACGTTGTGACTCACAAAATATTTTAGATCAATTGTTTATTTTTGTTTTTACAAGAAAAAGGATTAGAAATTATATCTTATTTCAAAGTTGTCCAAATCCAACTTTAACCACTTATATCTTGAATCACCTACTTTTGTATCAAACAGATGATAATCAAAATTTATCAGCAAAATATTTATATAAAAGAAAAACAATAGACATTTCCAATTATTTGGAAAACATTTATCCATAAGTAAACACATTTTACGAAATATGGCATTCTGTTTATCTTAAATTAAAAGTTTATTTTTCACATCATTTAATTTAAAGTGTAAAATACATGAGATATCATAGTATAATTTTAACAGTAGAGATAAGTCATGAGAGTCTCTTTAAGGTTAGAGGCAACCCAAAGAGGTTTGTAATTACGTAAACGTGCACCCTAGACAAATAAAAAAAAAAAACAAATGTTGAGAATTTTAGGAATTCTAGTTTTTATATAATTATTTTAACACCAACTCACATAAGTTTTGATAATTTAGTTGGTTACATATAGCTTCTCATATACAAGAATTGATATAAAAATTGAAATATCTACTATTATTTTTGGACGTTTATTACGAATTTTAGGCGCAAAAAAAGTATTTATAACCCTCGTAATCTTCTGAACGATGATATATCTTATAATAAAAATGATTGAATTTACCTTTTCAAGACATAAGACTTACTTGGTAATGCTATGCTGTATAAAAAAAATTATTGTTTGATGTGATGTATGAATAAATTACAGTGATAATAATTAATTTTTTTAAATAATTTAAAAAAAAATAATATGCTGACAATTATAAGAGAATCTAAAAATAAAGTTGGATTTTTGAAATAACTTCTGCAAAATAAATTATTGTATTGAAAAATCTGACTAAAAGTTATTTTTATCAAACGCCTAATTTGATTTAGATCTTGCAGAAATTAAAAGCATAATCTATAAACATTAGAAAACAAAGCCATAAAGGCGGAAAAAAAAAAAGGATAAGATTGACGACCAATAAACAAAAATTTTTTTTTTTTGGTAGAGCAATCACAACTATTTCTCAAATAAGTAAAAAAAAAAAAAAAAAGTGAAACTGCATGTTTTAATTGTAATAAAAAAATACAAGGGCAATTTAGGAATAAAAGGGAGAAAGATTTGTCTTTTAAAAATTACTTTTTGCTGCTGAATTCCTTTAAAAAACATATACTTGCAAAGAAAGAGAGAAACTTTCACACTCTCTCTCTACACCAAACTGTGGAGTCCAGAGTCCAGACAAGAAAAAAAATCTGAAAATAGGATTTTATTTTTCTTTTTTTTTTCTCAGTCCCTTTTTGTCCTCCATTAATGGAGGGAACTTCATAACTCTCTCTCTCTCTCTCATCACTGTTAAAAAGCCACGGCCTTTTTTTCTGGCGCCATTTGAAACACTTCACTTTCCATTCAAAACTTAAGACTCTCAGTCCCTTCTCTCAAACAGTAACGCAAAATCTCTCTCTCTCTCTCTTTTAATTTATTATTATTATTTAAATTTTCGATGGATGAGAAGGAACTGAGCACGACGATCTCCGCGTCGCCGGTGAACTCGGAGGACGACTCGCCGACTCCACTCAGTACTAGCAACCCGGTCCTGACTCAGCAACTCGTCAACCACACCAACAACAACGTTAACAATATGGGAATAGTGGTAACGGAGAGCTTGAACTTCGCTGCCTCGACGACGTCGTTTTCGGCGACCAGTGGCAACAATAGTAATATTAATACGGGCAAGAAGAAAAGAGGCCGGCCGAGGAAATACGATGCCGACGGGAACCTCAGGGTGTCGTACGCCTCTCCGCCCTCGAATCAAACGACGCCGTTTTCGTTGTCGTCTGGCGGTTCTGATCAGTTCTCCAATACGTCGTCGTCTAAGAGAGGGAGGGGCAGGCCTGCTGGCTCTGGGAACTGGCAGCTTCTCGCTTCTTTTGGTGAGTGAACCCAAAAAAGAAAAAAAAAATTATTTATTAAAATCATATATTTTTTGTTTTGTTTTGGCTTCTGGCATTTGTTGGGGTTGGTGTGAGGGTGTTTGTTTACCGAGAAAATGCGATAAATGGAGTAGGGGTTTTTTTTTTTTTTTTTAATTTATAAATTTCTGGGGTTTCTGATTATGATCTGGTGGGTCTAGTGTCCTTGTTAATAATAATTTGCCGTTTTTGGTAATACAAAGAGACTGTACTTACCCACTGTGAAAAAGAGTTCTTTCCTCTTTCTAGTTTCTACTGATAATAAGCTCAAAATTTTTTTTTTTAAAACCAGGATTTATTGTCAGTCCTATTCTATTCTATTCTATTCCATTGCTTCACCAACTAAAAACACATTATTTTGATCTAAAGAGGAATAGTAATAAATCTGGAGAGCAAAAGCTAAAACCTTTGTGGGTTAATTACAAATATTTTGTCTTAAATTTTTATTAATTGTTTGGTTTATCATCACCAAAGTTTTAATCTTGAAATTGAGCTAGTGCACTATGATCCATAATATTGATTTGTTATTTTTAGGAGAGTTTTTTACAAACACAGCCGGAGGGGATTTCACGCCACATGTGGTAACTGTTAGCACTGGCGAGGTAACTTGGCCGTACCACTGAGATCTTTACTCAGATCTGAAATATAATTTATTTTCTTATTTCTTTAAATGAATATTTGTTAGATTTTGCATGACAAAGGTCAAATCTTATATTTTATTTTATTACCATGCACGCACAGGATGTTGCAGGCAAAATTCTCTCATTTGCCCAAAAGGGTCCAAGAGGGGTTTGTGTTCTCTCTGCCAATGGAGCTGTTTCCAGTGTCACAATTCGCCAACCAGGCTCTTCTGGCGGTATTCTCACATACGAGGCATGTTTTCCATACATATATACCTATATGTGTATATATCTACATATATGTGGTCGTCTTGCTTTTGTGTATATCTTTGTCAATCTGATTGGCTTTTGATCAGGTCAGATTAATATTGGTGACCCTTTAGCTTTATTTGAAGCTAGGCTATATATGTCAAAAATTAGAGGGGTGTTTGGTTATTGGAATTTTGAAGTCCTTTTTTCCAATTTGCACACAAAGTATAAGCTTTGTTTATATTCTAAGCATAAACTCACCTACTTTATACCCACCTCTCACACACACACATAAACAAATAGTGTTTAATCCTTGACAAGGAACACCTTTTTCTAAACTAACTTACCAATATTCAATGCGAAAAAATGAAAAAAATGTTATTGGGTTGTTAGTACTTAGTATTGGATTTTGTACTATAACAATATATGATCTATATAGTTATTAACTTGTTATAATGGGCTTGCATTCCCAATAGTGGCCTATAAATTTTGCAAGGGCAGTTATCGCTTGTATAATCGCATAAATGACATCATATTAGATTACAATTGCCACGTAATTGAAAAGTGAGATTGGTGTATTTGGAGATACAAAGAAAGAATCTATATATGGACAATATGATTCACGTTTTCGAATCAAATCAAATTAATTGTCATTGTGGTCCTTGCCTATTAGTTCTACTGAATCATAATGTACTTGATGTTTGTACACATTAATTCCTCTATGGATAATGATCAATTGACTTGTGAATGTGGTCTCACTCTCTCAGGGACGGTTTGAGATATTGTCCTTATCAGGGTCATTCACGGCGAGTGACCTCAGCGGCGGAAGAAGCCGGGCGGGCGGCTTGAGCGTCTCGTTGGCCGGCCCTGATGGCCGCGTAATAGGCGGCGGCATTGCCGGTTTACTTACAGCTGCTAGTCCCATCCAGGTACAAATAAAGCTCTTTATTTTCCATTTTGGTACATGGCTTGACCTTATTATCAACATGAGAATATTTTCTCTCACCAATAGAGAGAGAGAGAGAGAAAAAAAAAATATATATATAGATAGATTTGCGTTGTATGGTTTTATTATTTCTGAATGTTTGACACTGCTGAATCCACTAGGCATTACGTCTGTTCATCTTGTGAAAATGTCAGAAAAGTCCCTGCATTCTAAATGCCAAAAACCCTGAATTCACCTTCTTCTAGTAGCACTCAATAAATGATATTTAATTTTTCTTCTATAATATTATAAATTATATCTCTATCATTCACACAACTTAAATATGCTAATTTTCTAGTATCTCCCCCCCTTTTTTTTTCAGCCGATATATTTATTTCATCATGACATAAAAAATCTGAACCTGCTCTGCCAATTTCAATTTCATTATAATGATTTTCGTTGATCCTTTTTTTTTTTTTAAATGAATTTTTGGAACAGATTGTGGTGGGAAGCTTCATGCCAAATGGTTACAAGGTCCACAAGAGAAAGCAGCACAGAGAAGCACACACTCCTCCTGTGGCCTCTCCTCCACTACCACCACCACCACTCTCCACCACCGCTCTAAACCCGGTAACCGTCACCGTCACGATGCCGGAGAACAACACCACGGCCGAGCCCCGCGGCAGCCTAGTTGCCGCTCCTCCAAATGTAGTTGCACCACTTGCACCTGATCAAAAGCTCACAACAACAACTACCACTACTATTACCAGTGACAAGGAGAACCCGACCATTAACGGCGCCGCACCGGGGAGTTTCACGGGCTGGAATGGGCGGGAGCTGGCCCGACCCGACCTCGGCCACGGCCACAGATCGCCTGACATCAACGTTACTGTGCCTGGTGAATAGTGAGCCTGATTTCACATTGATAATATGCTTATTGAAGAGGCTGACGTGATCAATACTGATGAGAGAAGTGAGGAGATTGATTATTCATTGTTAACAAAGTGTTTTAATTAACAGTTTGGGAGGTTAATTAGTAGATTATGAGAAACTAGTTTTAGAGTTTCTGGACACTCTTTGTTGTTGTTCTGGTGGTTGTTTGACATGTTATAAACTAAACAAGGTTTTAATAATTAATTAACAGAACTACTACCGTTGATAGAGTTGTCGTTTATTCGTTCATTTTAGATTTTGAAGTTGTCGTTTTTCTTCATTTACATCCTTCAGCCGTTTTATTATATGTCGTTTGTTGCAATTCGGGCAAATTATGTTGGCGTTGTTTAATTGCCTCTCATTTAAAGGGCTGTCGTTTTGTGTCGTTTAAGTGAGGTAGTCTATTTATCGTCGTTTTTCACTTACATACCTCATGCAATTTAAAGCTGTCGTTTTTCTAACAATTTTGTTGTTATTCATTCGCTTCTCATTTAAAGCTGTCGTTTTGCAACTTTTGGCGAATTCAATATCTGTCGTTTGTTACACCTTGAAATTTTGTGGCAATGCTTTCGTAGCCTCATTTAAAAGCCTGTCGTTTTGTGAAATTTTGTAGTAAATGACTCCTTTCAGAAAAAAAAAAAAAAAAAAAAGAGAGAGAGAATCACTTTTGGTTTTTGCAAGAATTAGATTAAAACCCATTCAAGATTTCGTTGTTTTTTTGTTTTGTTTTTTGCTTATTAGTTTGTTTGTTAATAACGTGGATTGAGGATGTGAAACTTTTCTGACATAAGAAGATGAAATATACATGTGCCTGTGCTCTTAGTGTAAAATAGTTTGTCAGGCATTATTCATGTCATATATATTATGTACATCTTTTTTAAACTATGGGAAATGGTGAATAACTATTTCTTTCAGCACCCAAAGAAAAAAAAAGCATATTATATCGTTACGGCACAATTCAGCCAAAGAGATCACATAGGAAAAAGGTAAAGAAAAACCTTTCGGTCAGAGAATTATTTACCAAACAAATAAGTAACATATAAAAATAAATACATCAATGATTATATTAGATGAGTTTGCACTCCAGTGTAAGATATATAGAAATGCTTTTTATAATTATTGCAAAATCACAATATAAGTCGAGACTATCATTTGACAACATCACTATTACTAAGGTCAAACATTATTGTTATAGAGGCGAAGTCCTCAAGGGGCATTAGAGGCGTGCACAAGCCCTCAGCCGCGAAGAAAGTGGACGCCACGTCATCACAAAAACAAAAAATGAGCGAGGATTGTCGAAGATGATCCTCGATCGTACGCCCTCGGAGATGATCATGAAGAGCTCCACCGAAGGATGAGCGAAGCTCACAAAAAGACCCTCGAAGTGGGATTGATGGGCGAGGAGACCCTCGAAGAGGGATTGATGGACAAGGCAGGATCCTCGAAGATGATCCGCACCCGCAAAGTTAGCCTCGAAGAGGAAGTAAGGACTTCACTCAAGATGGAAGGTTTGTCCCCCGGAGCTGGCGCTCCCCGGTCGAAGATGAAGTCCGCGCATGGTAGTCTAGGTCTTTCCTTGAAATGACTGACTGTCCCCGTCTGTAGGGGGCTGTCAGGTGCTGTAGACTATCGGATAGATACTGTAGATGCCATTCTCAATGTATGCCTGCAGAGGTAGTCGGTCACCTAATCCCGGATTTTAAGAGGATAGGATGTCAGACTATTAACCTACGCAACCTCTCTCCCTTAGCTATAAAAGGGAGAGGATAACTCCATTATAGGGGGATCTTTTTCCTTTTCTTTAGCCGGAATTTGTACTTGGATATCCGAAGGAAAATAAAAAACTACAGTGGACATAGGCTTTTACTCCGGAGGAGGGGCCGAACCACTCTAAAAATCTCTCTCTCTTTACTTTTTCGGCCACTTTCTTTATTTTCATTGCCGCATCACATTCTAGAGGTTCGTTGGTTCAAATTTTACACCAACAATTATCATTATTCATTCATAATTAAAACATTATTTACTCTTAATATATATTATAATAAGATGAAACATGAACACATTACTCGTGTGGATTGAAGTAAAGGAACGGGCGTGGGGCATAATTAGGGACACAAAGGGTAGACAGTAAACTTATGAGCGGCAATCACTTGCTCCGGGAGGTGGCCCACCTTCTCGGCCTTCCGACACGACACGTCGTATCGGAAAATGCGAGTGTCTTCAGCTAACAAGAAAACGACATTGCGGTTGCTTGGGTGGAGCGCTAGCAGGTTTACCTCGAATTCCATGATCTCCAGAGCCGCACTGTGCACCAACGACCAAGAAGAAGAAGAAGAAGAAGAAGCAGTACTATCAGTGTTGTCGTCGTTGCAGTCCTCATTCAGCTCCCAGATTCTCAGCACCATGAAATCGTCCAGCAACGCTAAGTGGAGTCTCCCCTTGTAGGCCCCGAGGCGCACGTTCCTCGCTCTGGTGGACTTTTT
Organism: Boehmeria nivea var. tenacissima; assembly: GCA_018132145.1. Taxonomy (NCBI): domain Eukaryota; kingdom Viridiplantae; phylum Streptophyta; class Magnoliopsida; order Rosales; family Urticaceae; genus Boehmeria; species Boehmeria nivea. The sequence continues at coordinate 14,069,955 of CM030884.1, read as the reverse complement.
GCCTGCCTCGGCCGCAGGAAAGCCGATGAGCCGGCACTCTCTGCTGCCGCCATCCACAGGGGCAGCAAATGGATCGAATGCCACGACCGAATGATACTTTAGAACACCGCCTCCTTCCAACCAGTGGACTACACCGTTGCTGCAAGGGACGGGTTGATTGAAGATCAGTGGCCGTCCAGTAATGTTTAGCCACTGTTGCATCTCGGGCGGCGGCGGAACTGTGGCCACCGGGCTCCACCGCCCGGTCTCCGAAGAGATAACCGTAGCCCACACCAAGTAATCGTTAGTCATGTAAAACATTAGCGCCACGGTATTGTTGGGAAATTCGATCCCACATTCACCCCAAGAGCAAGCAAATATACGAGAAATTAAAGAAACAAGAAAACAATCACCACAACACAAGAATTTAACGTGGAAAACTCCCAAATCGGAGAAAAAACCACGGCCCACCAGAAAGAAATCTACTATGTGAAAAATTATTACAATCACACAATAATCTCTCTCCCCGTCCCCACCCACACTTTTCCAAAGCTCTCCCTAACTCACACCCTTTAACAACCCTCACCTCAATGAGAATACAAAAAGGAATTTAAATAGAGTCAAGTACACCAAGCTTAAAGTGTCTATGACTGGGGCAAATTGAAACAAAGCCTCAGAGTCCTTATATAGCCTAAAGACTACTACCCCCTTTGCTTCACACCCGATGTGGGACTTTTTCTTTTTCTTTTATATTGCCAAAATCCCAACAATTTCCACCTTGGCGAGATAAAAGAAACTCCATAGCAAACGCTATAACCATTGTCTACACCGACAATGATAATTCTCAAGCCAGAGAACTATATCCCTACTCCACCATATGAGTAGACACACTTAGAATCCACGCATTCTAAGAATTTTTCCTTTCGGCAACATGTCGAAACCCTTGCTGAAATTCTATGGTGCAACTTCCACCGTTTGGCTTCCCTGGAAGTCCATCAGCCATCGACATAATTTCCACCACACACCTTGCATCATGCCAAACCAATGCCCGTATGTAAACTTGTGGATCCGCTAGCAGCAACACATCCTCTTCCATGGTAAAGCGGACATACCATGAGGATGACCTCTCTAACTCTTCAAGCGACATCACCGTCTCCCATGAAGAGAGAGACACTGTTAGCATCTGACTCGGAGCCTTTTGCCGAACCCGCTCCATCTTTACAGTTCCTTTTCATGTGCCCAGTTTGTCCGCACCCCCAGCAAACTATATCTTTCATGAAGTTCTTCTTCTTCCCCTTGCTCGCTACCAACGCTGGATTCTCTGTTGAAGCACGCCCTTCACTCTTCAGCCTTCTCTCCTCAGATAGGAGTTTACCGGTAACTTCTGCAAAGTTCAAGCTCTCCTTCCCATACATCAAGATCGGCTTCATGTGCTCATAGGAAGGTGGAAGAGACAAGATGAGCCTTAACGCCTTATCCTCATCTTCAATTTTAACTCCAATAGCCTCCAGCTCAGAGATGATGCCATTGAGAACACTCAGGTGATCTGAGATTTTTGCACCTTCATCCATCCGCAATGTATGAAATTGCTCCTTCAGGTACAACCGGTTTGAGATGCCCTTTGCTTGATACAACGCTTCAAGCTTTTCCCAAAGCTCCTTGGCCGTCGAAATCCCATGCACATTAGCAAGAACATTCTTCGCCAAACACAAGCGTATCGCACTTGCAGCCCTCAAATCCATATCTTCCCAATCTTCATCACTCATACTAGACTTATCAGATGCTTTGCTGGAATCTTCGGCACCGTTGGAACTACCAGACCCTGGTTTTCCCTTCAAAGCCTTGTGTAACCCAGATTGTATCAACACATCCTTGACTTGAACCTGCCACAAGCCAAAGTTGATTCTTCCATCAAATTTCTCCACGTCAAACCTCACAGGACTTGCAAATTTTGACATATCTGCTTCGCACTCTTAGCTTGGTGAACAACCGTGCAATTTTGTGAATAATGCCCACTGCAAAATTCCACCTAACCGCACTACGAATCACGCAACAATGACCTCAAACCTTGCGCTCTGATACCACTTGTTGGGAAATTCGATCCCACATTCACCCCAAGAGCAAGCAAATATACGAGAAATTAAAGAAACAAGAAAACAATCACCACAACACAAGAATTTAACGTGGAAAACTCCCAAATCGGAGAAAAAACCACGGCCCACCAGAAAGAAATCTACTATGTGAAAAATTATTACAATCACACAATAATCTCTCTCCCCGTCCCCACCCACACTTTTCCAAAGCTCTCCCTAACTCACACCCTTTAACAACCCTCACCTCAATGAGAATACAAAAAGGAATTTAAATAGAGTCAAGTACACCAAGCTTAAAGTGTCTATGACTGGGGCAAATTGAAACAAAGCCTCAGAGTCCTTATATAGCCTAAAGACTACTACCCCCTTTGCTTCACACCCGATGTGGGACTTTTTCTTTTTCTTTTATATTGCCAAAATCCCAACAGGTATAAGTATAGTAGCTTCCTTGACGATTTTCGCTGCTGCTCGCTGCTGCGACGGCGCACAAGGGCGCATTTGAGAAGCGTATCAATGGGTGGGGGAGGTTCGGGAAGCTCGCACCACTTCTTGGTCATGGGATTGCAGATGCAGAAGGAGAAACTACCGGCGTAGTCCGCATTAGCCCGAGAGACGAGCAATAAATCTTCGAAATACGCCCTTATGACCACATCGTCGTATGGCAAGAAACTCATATAACTGGTCGTTCTAATAAACGATGTCCCATCAAACAATATCTGATAGTATTTGGAGTCAATGATGGGCAACTTTCCATACTCGTAATCGTGCTTCTGAAGCAAGAGTGCTAAATGGCCAGAAGAGGAGTCGGAGTCGGAGTGATCGACGCTGCCGAGGCGGTGGTCGACGAATGATCGGATGAATTGGGGGTTGGAGGTGAGAGAGGACCAGCGCTTGCACACGGCGCCGGCGCATCGGGCGACGTGGCGGCAATCGGGAAGGCGGATTAGAATCTCCGTCAAGAGATCGTTGTTAATGTTGTCCATGAATTTGGACGCTGCTCTGCTACTACTGCTACACCTGATCTTCAAATTGATTAAGGTTTCGTGAAAATATATATTTTGTGTTTCTTGGTTATTAACTTAACATGTATACATTTATTTATATGTATGTGTGGTCAAGACCTACTGTTATTAGGATTACTATTCGTCTATAGTTGTATTTGAATAAGGATTCCCATATTATTTGAATTAGGATTATGAACGTAATAATTTATAGTTTTACATTTAGTGTCGTTTCTTTAATTATTTGTCATTTTTCGATTGTTGTCGATTCACATACCTGTCGTTTTTGTATCCTTGTCGTTTTTCAGTTTCTCTGAAAGTCGTTTTCTGAACTTTCCCTCGTTTCAAATTTCAATTGTTGGTGATTAACTTACCTGCCGTTTGCGCATCATTATACAATTAATGTCGCTTTTATATCAATGTCGTTTTCAGTTATTGTCGTTTAAAAAAGGGGGAATTGAAAAAAAAAGGGGGAATAATTGCAAAACAAAGTCATTGTAGTGCCACTTAATAATCTATACCTCAAGTAGTGCGCTCTATTTGTTTCTGCTTTATGTTTGTATTGTAAATTTTGAGATATAAATTAAAAGTACAATACACATGGGACATGAATTATCATTATGTCTCTTTTGGGCATTACTCAAAATTCCCCTTAAAAGAATTATGCTGCAATGAGTATCAGAAAATTAGAAAAAATAATAATAATAACCAATTCCAATTGTAGGTGAAATTTTTTATATCAATAAGATAAAATAAATAAATAAATAACGAAAATCATAAAAAAAAAAATTACACAACGGCCATAAAAAAAAAGAAAAAATAAACATAAATAACTATGGTAAAAAAACCAAATCAAGATCAAGAGGGAGAAAATGGCTTGTAAAATATCTAAATATTTACATGAAACACAAAAGAGAAACGATATAGTTCAAATGAAAAGATATATAATAGGAGAAACATTTTTTTTACCAAACAATCCCCCAATGTGAAGGGAAGAAGAGATTATTATATACGAATCAAGTATTTCTTTATCGTTTCTCGGAAATAGATCAATGTAACATAATTTCGTAATATGATAGTATCACTAAATGATAAGCAACAATTGGAAATCAACTGAGTTATCAGCTATAAAAACATATAATAAAGTAATATTAATCATGTTGATTGAAGTGAAGACGTAAAGGGTAGATAATCAACTCGTCATAGGCTTGCACACGTTCAGGGAGTTGGCCCACCTTCTCCGGCGCCGTCCGACGCGACAAGTCGCACACAAAAACCTGAGTTTTATCAATTAACAAGAAGACCACATCGCGGTTGCCCGGATGTAATGCCAATAGGCACACAAACTCACTCTCCACTTCAATCTCCAAAGCCACATCCAACAGTCTTGTTGTCTATCAGCTCCCAAACTTGCAATCTGATCATGCGGTCTGCAATATTGTGGGACAATAAGGCCGCCACGAAGCGTAGCTAAGGGGCAGGCCGGTCGATGAGCTGGCAGAGTACTCTGCCGTCATCCGCTGAAGTAGCGGCTAACGGATCGAAAACCACAACCCACTCCCAAAGATCGAAACGGCCTTCTAAGTTCTAACCAGTAGAACGCACCGTTTCTGCAAGAGACGGGTTGATTGAAAATGAGGAAGTCCCCACTTATGTTGTTCCACCGTTGCAGCGCGCGGAAGCGGCAGTGGAACCCTACTGGCCAGCAGGCTCCACCATTCCAGATGAGGTGGCAGCGGAGCCGTGGCCAGCGGGCTCCACCGTCGCAGCTGAGGAGAAAACTGACGCCCCACACCTTATCTTGAACTCTGTTTCCAACCATTGAGTAGCCACGAGTCATCAAAAACAACAGCGTCACGTTATAACAGTAGCGTCCTTGATCTTGGCTGCTGCGACGGCACACCAGTGCGCATTTGGCTAGCCTGACAATGCCTCGGGGAGGCTCGGGAAGCTCGCACCACTTCTTAGTCATCTGATTGCAGATGCAGAACGAGAAAATACCGGCGTAATCCGCATTTGCCCGAGAGACGAGCAATAAGTCGTCGAAATACGCTCTTATAACCACATCGTCGTATGGCAAGAAGCTCAGATAACTATTAGTTCTAGAATATGTCTGATCATCAAATAGTATCTGATAATATTTGGGGTCAATGATGGGTAACTTTTGATATTCGTAGTGATGCTTCTCAAGCAAGAGTGCGAGAGGACTGGCGGCAGAGTAGTCGGAGTCGTTGCGGTGGTCAAAGAATGATCGGATGAGATCGTCGTCAATGTTGTCATTGAATTTGGCCTTCATATTGATTAGCTTCCGTGAAAAATATATGTTATAGTTTTTCCTAGGATTACTATTCATCTATAGTTTTATTTGAATTAGGATTCGCATTATGAACATAACACAATAATTTATAGTTGTATACATTTAGTGTCGTTTTCTTTTATTATTTGTCATTTTTCAATTGTTGTCGATTCACATACCTGTCGTTTTTGCATCCTTGTCGTTTTTCACTTTCTCTGACTGTCGTTTTCTGAACTTTTCCTCGTTTCAATTGTTACCGATTAACTTACCTGTCGTTTTCCCGTCACTATCATTCTCATTGTTGTAGGTTGTAGCCGACGCCGTATTATTGTTTCAGTTAATGTTGCTTTTATATCATTGTCGTTTTCAATTTCTGTAGTCTAACATATGCCGATGGTCAACAACAATGTCAAAAGGAGAATCTTGCACGAGAAGGTGTGAGAAATTATAAATGCCAATCTTAAAAATAAACATATTCATTATATATTATAATTACAATTACAATTACAATTACAAAAAAGGCCAAATCAGTTATTACAATAACTTTCCTGCTTCAGTTCAAAAACCTAATAAATGCATCGCACAATTCAAAAAGTTGTTGCTAATTGAAAAGGGGAAAAAAAAAAAGTTTCATACATTATACATAACATTTTTCCAACTCTCGGAAGAGACATAGCTAAACACACATACATACAAAGAAGCTGGACAAGTACAATAAAACTAGCTAACTAATTCATAACACACATGATAAAAACAACAATTAGTACTTGTTAAGACAAAACAAGGAAGGTTTTTAATTACACGACTTTAAATAAATTAGCAAAGTACAGTACTACTAATGAACTGCATTTATATATGGATCTTTGCAACAGTCCATTTAGTTTTCTGAAATTTGGCAACAACCTTGGAATAGTAATTCCACTGGGGATGTTTGGGCGTTATTGCCATTTGCCCAAATGGGTTTTCCTTCACAAAAGAGGGAACATCATCTGCCTCTACCAGCTTATCCAAGTACTTCCTCAGCTCACTTTTGGGACCTAATAGTCAACAAATTAAACATGTATTTTTGTTGGTATTAATTAAATTAAGTACTTGGTTTATTTTAGGGTGTAATTCAGCAAATAATTCAGTCTTACTCACCTAAAGCCATGTCCTTGGTGGCATCAACAAGGAATTGACCAGGAAATACTGCATTGTGAACCTGTATAAAATTAAAATGTCAAATGGATTAAAAAAAAAACAAAAACAAAAACCAGCCCCAAGACAAAGGATATTACGAGACTCGCTTTGTATTAGTGTTATATGATCGTAATTACCAATGATAAATATTAGAAAAAAGATAAATTACATACGGGATTTAGCAGAGCCTTATAGGGCTTGTCGTCGATTAACAGAGTATTGGTTGGAGTGAATTTCCCTTTACAGCGAGGATTGTTTTGCCAAACTTTCTTCAATTCCTTGAGAAATAGAGGTTTGTCCTTCTTCTCTAGTGACCCAAAGCCAGTATCAGTACATTTCTCTTGCCCCTATGCCAATCAAACAAACGTGATATGAATAAAGAAAATCTCAATCGTTTCAATTCAGATGTGCAAAAAAAAAAGGACATTTTTTTTTTAATCATCACTATAGTTGATACATCATTACAACATATGCATATTAATTAAGACTCAAATGTCATATTTTTGCTGTTAATTTATCGTATCCATATTAAATACATATGTAGGATGTATCGTTTATAATGATACATAACATTAGCTCCCCTATAAAATATTAATTAATTTTTCATACTGATTCGATTCCTTATATATAGTCGTACTTACCCAAGCAAACACCAACTTATTCTTCAATCCTTTCATTATGCACTCGAGAGTATTGTTAAGGTTATATCTGTTTGCCATATATAAGATTCAAAATATTTAAGAATAGAATATAATTTTCTAAAATTAAATTATAAAAAAAAAAAAAAAAAACAGAAATGTCAAGAAACAGAATTCTACTGACTCCTTGGATGAGGACCATATTGCAACTTCAAATCTTTCCAAGCAAAACTTGATGAAATCTTCACAATGAGGCCTTATGTAAACTGCGCAAAGAAGAAAAAACAAAGTTAAATAAACTGTAAAATGAGTTTATATATAAAAGAAATCATATAAACAAAAAGCTTACACTACCCAAAAAAAAAAAAAAAACTGTAACAAGGGACTAATTAAACAAACAAAGTAATTTATAATCCCACCTAAACTGTTTCCATAAGCTGCATCGTGGCGGCGAGTTTTCGGTACATTTTCTATGTCATATCGGAAAACCCTGTAACAAAGAAATCCACCAAAACCAAGAACAAGAAGTTTCTTCTTTGGACCAAGATTTAGCTTTTCCAAAGAGAAGCCAAAATTTTCTAAACTCTTATCATCTTCTTCGTCGTCGCTATAGTTCTCACTTTTAATTTTGCCTTTCAAGCTGATAATCTTTTCTGCCATATTATTATTTCGATCAATAGAGAAGTGTTACTAGATATACAGCTAATATTGAAGCATAACAAACCGTTGGCGTTGGTTTATATAGATGGTGTTTATTGTTTAATGTATATATTCATTTCAACAACTTCTTGAGGAAGGTGTCAAAAGGGGAAAAAGATCAAATAATATCTTTATTAGTTTATATATATATATATATATATATATATATATATATTTTATCTTTGGAAAAATTTTATAAATTGCCCTGAAGTTTAGGCACTGTTTCAAGTTAGCCCCTAATGTATAAAATGTCTCACAAGTGGTATATGATGTATAAAAAAGTTTCAAAAATAGTCCTTCTGTCTATTTAGTGGATGAAAAACGTTTATTTGATGGCACAAACGTAATTATAAGAGAAAACAATACCACATAAGCAGCTTAGGTGATGTTTTTTAGTAACTTTTCACATGATGAATCTGAACTTAAGTAGTTTTTACATATTCATTTTTTTCTTTAACTAATGTGAACTTAGAAACTAGTAAATTGTAATTAAAAAAAAATATCCTTGTTGGATTTAGTTGTTCATTACATAGATATTTATTATTTTATTTTTGTTCAAATAAGATAAGATTTAGGTTTTCTATTTTAAGTATTTTTAAATTTAAAAAATGTCTAACATGGGCATTTATATATTCTCTGCTTGAATATAATCTTTTTTGGGTTTTAATTCCATCATTCAACGTCCATATCAGCGTCAAATGGATTTCAGTCTACTAAGACAGATGGAATGGCTAAATATAAAATTTTTCAAACATCATGTATCCGCTATAAGATGTTTTATACATCATTAATCAAATCAAAACAACGTCTAAATTTCAGAAACTATTTATAAAATTTTTTCTTTTATTTTAGTACGAGGCGGACTAAAAAATGCTACCTAAACTGCTTATGTGGTGTATTTTTCTCTTATAATTACGTTTATGCCCTCAAATAAACGTTTTTCATCCACTAAAATAGACGGAAGGACCACTATTGAAACTTTTTCAAACATCATGTACCACCTGTGAGACGTTTTATACATTAGAGGCAAACTTGAAAAAGTGTCAAAACTTCAGGGGCCATTTATGAATGAATATAGTCCAATAGAGCATCACTAGGCTTGTATCAATTACCAAAGCCATTGTTTGTAGGATAATGTTTGTTTCCAATAGTGTCATGATAAAAAGAACAGTAAAATGGAAAATAGGCCAATAGATAAGCAATGCTTGTTGGAGAAGGAGAGAGCTAGTGGAAGTCTTTATCGGAATTGTACTAAAGATTCGTCAATATATGTTTGTAACCACTGGGCCATATTAATCCACATTTTCAAAAGTTGTTGGGTTAGGACTTAGGATTGTTTTTATTTTAAATGATTATGGACACTTTTGTGTTTGATATGACACAAAACATCATCTATTGTACATCTCATAAATTTAGGAATTAAGCACTTGCAGTCCTATTCTTTTACTATCTTAATTGTGTCAAGTGAACAATTTACAAAATTTAATAAATTACTTACAACTTTATTTAGTATAGATGTTAAATTATGGGTGAAGTAGGCAAATACCCAGAATTTATATAACAATAAAAATAAATATCCAAACTTTTGAAGTAATTGAGTTTCTAGTCAATTTGTGAATTACTTGCACATGCTTTTGGTAACAAAGTGAATTACCACCACTTACCACTGTGTAAGTAATTGCATCTTTTGGATAGTTGGTTACATTTTTCAAAAGATTGGGTAATAACTTACATTAAGTTTTAAAAATTGGATATTCACTATAATTTCTCAATATTATTTATAAACTAAATTTTAATTTACAATATTGTAATGAATTATGTATGTATGCTGATATAAACAACTAGAATTGCTAGTCTAAAGCTTAATCATATTTGATTATTGTAAAACGCATAAAAAAAGGTACAAAAACAAATTTGTTATATTTGCTATATGCTTGTCGATCGTTTCTGACTTTTTCATGCCTATTTGAGTAATTTAGCAAATTGTTGTCCTTTAGCCCTAATACTGTCGTTTACACTATAAATTAAGAATTAAGTATAATCTTTTGAAGAGGCAAAGAGCGCTGTCAAAACGACCACAATAAATTTGTCTCTCTTTAAAGAAAACGCTAAACACTCTTTGAAACTCACACCTTAACATAAAAACCTAAAAAACAAAAAAATAAAGTACCTCATAGCAATGAGAATTCCATCAAAACATACAAAGTCTATAGAGAAGTTTGTGCTAAAACATTTCATCTTGAAAATAAATATTTATAGGCCAACGATCAGCAACTAGAAAGTATGATCCATTAGAACTACTCCCCGGAAAAACGACGAACAATCCTCGAATAGAAATTCCAGTCAGAATGCGCCGGAGTTATCGCAGCCTGCCCAAATGGATGCTCTTTTACGAATAAAGAAACATCGTTCGCCGCCGCAAGATCATCCAAGTACAGCCGAAGACTTCCTTTAGGACCTAAATTATCATCAATATTGTAACTTGTATTAATTAGAAATCTAATATGTAATCATGTTAATTAATAGTCAAGAAATATTGGAATAAATTTTTAATGGAAATAATTAATCAAACTAATTAACCTAAAGCATTGTCATCCACGTGATCAACCGTGTACTCCTCAGGAAATATAGCAGTGTTCAGCTGTTTTGTACAAATTGAGAGCATATAGATCAATTGAAGAATATAATTAATTAGTACTCTATTAAAAAAGAGAGAGCTATATATTTGAATAAGAAAACTAATTAATAATAGTGAAACTTACAGGATTAAGTAGAGCCTTGTAAGGCGTGTCGTCGATCAAGAGTGTATTTGATGAAGAATATTTGCCTTTGCAAATTGAATTGTTTCGCCAAAGTTTCTTCAGATCTTTGAGAAACAATGGTTTGTCTTTTTTCTCCAACGTGAAGAAGCAAGAATCAGTGCATTCATTCTGGTCCTGAAATTTTAAATCAAGGTTTAGTATTGTTCATAATGTTTAAATTTATATATACATAGCAAGTTGTTGATAATAGAAAATTAAAGATATAAAATGGTATATATATATATAGGTATATATAATATATATATACATATATATGTTCATGTATATAAATATATATACTTACCCAAGCAAACATCAACTTGCTCTTCAATCCTTCCATAACACAATCAAGGGCATTGTTTAAATACCATCTGATAATTTGAGTCATAAGTTATGCCGTGAAAATACAAATAATAAATAAAATAATAATTCTCATATAATTAAGTAAGAGAGAGAGAGAGAGCAATATCTGACACATGAACAAGCAAAGAAAATTAAATTAACAAATATTTACTAACTCTCTTGCGGAGGACCATATTGCCACTTCAAACCTTTCCAAGCAAAACTTCATGAAATCTTCACAATAAGGCCTCTTATAAACTGCATAAAAAAGGATGTGGTAAAAAAAGATGGCAATTATTTCACATTCACGTATTTTATAATAAATTAAGGCACTTTAAATTGTCAATGCAATATTGCAATTACACGTATTTTTAGGCTTTGAATGCATACTGGGTCACTTTTATAGACATGATTTACTATAAGAGAACATTTAAATAATGTATCATTAAATTCATTGTATTTGCATTGTAAAATGTAACTAAATATTCGAATCGTCTTTCTACTCAATACAAGAATCGAACTTATAGTATATAATATAAATTTACACTAAGCGTAAAAATTTTTAAAATTTATATTTAGTTAGCAATTAATACAATATGTCTACTATATTTTATAAGCTAGTTTTCTACTTTGTTTTAATATATAGATGTATGAGTTACAATTTATTAGAGTGTACAATATATATATATATATATATATATTTGCTGAGATAATAGAGTGTACAATATTAGAATAGGACGCAACCAAAACAATAATATTTAGGGAAAATACCATAAATGCCACGATCTCTCTCTTAGTTTATTATAATTTCAAAATCACCCTCAAGTTTTTAAATTTGGTTCAATTTTCACTTTTTTGTTGACTGGGCGTTGAAAAATAATGCAAAATATCAATAATATCCATATATAAAACTACGTTTTGGCTTAATATCAATAAACTCGTTAGGATATTTTTTCTATTCTTGCGACCAAACAATACATAGGACTGATTTCAACATATTCAGAAGAAGAAAAAAAAAATCTCAGAAACGCAAACCTCAGCCGATGAACCCCAACCTCACCGGTGAAACCCAAACCTCACCGATGAAGCCCCATTGACGAACCCCGACCTCACCGATAAACCTCCGACCCTAGTCAATGAACCCCAAGCCAACGACCCCCGCAACAAACCCCACTGCCCCTGCATAATAGACCCCAACCTCCGAGCTTCTCGACGACCCTCAACCACCAACCTCCAAACTCCGCCTCCGCACGACCTCGACAACCAAAACCCGATCTCCCGACCTCAGCTTCCCGCCTCCCCTCGACCTCCAAACCCTACCTCCGCCTCCGCCTCTACCCCCAAACCCCGACCCCCGCCTCCGCCCTACCACCTACGAACCCCCCTATCTCCCGACTCCCGCCTCGAACCCCCTAATCTCCTAACCTCCGTCCCACGACCGACGCCCACGTACCCCGATCTCCGCGGCCCCGCCGACAAACCCCCCCGAGCCTCCGAGCAACCCCCGACAAACCCCTCGAGCCTCTGCGACCTCGCCGACAAACCCCCTAAGCCTCCGCCTCTACCTCCGAGCAACCCCCCGATCGCTCGAACCTCGACCCCCTGAACCTTTGAACCCCGACCCACCCTCCAAGTGATCACCCCCGACCCCGACCCCGACCCCGACCCCGACCCTCGACCTCCGAACCCTGATCTTCACAGCATTACCTTTGAGATTTTTTTTTATTTTTATTTTTTTTTGTCTTTCATTTAGCTTTTGATAATTTAGGATAAAATTAGACCTAAATTGAAATAACTTATTTGGCAATTCCTATTGTGTATAACTGATCTGAAAGCAAGGGGTATTTCTGGAATTATAAAAAAAATTAACTAGATTTTTAATACTCAATCACCAGAAAGCTTAACAATGAACCGAAATTGAAAACTTAAGGATGATTTATATTTCGCAAAAACTCAAAGATCATTTATGGTATTTTTCCTAATATTTAATACCCTCAAGACAAAACGTATTAAAAATAAAGGTACAAAAGAATTACCTAAAATGCTTCCATATGAAGCATCTGGACGGCGAAATTGTGGAATGGTAGATGTAGCATAACGATAGACTCTGTGGCAAAGCAATCCACCAAGACCAAGAACTAGAAGCTTCCTTTTTGGTCCAAGACTTAGTTTCTCCAGCGACAATAATCCACACTCTCTTGAACTACTGTCTTGGTCTTCTTCGTCGTCGCTAGAACTATCACGAATCACCTTTTTACCCTTATTCATATTTAGAAATTTGACGAGATTTTCGTCCATTTTAGGTAGAGATGATATGTATATAGGTTTAATTGTTATAGACCAAGTTACCAAGTTATCAAGTTGTTAAACCTTTTCTGCTTTCGGCCTCTTTGTTGATATCGAAACGTTCTTGGAATTTAGACACTGAAGTATATAATATTTTACTCGGCTCTTTCACTTTTCAAAAATAATTATGATATGGGCCTTTCTTTTGTACAATACTTTTTTTTTAATGCTGTAGTGTACGCTAGGTTTATTAATGGCCGTAAGATGAGATGATTTGGCATTATGGGGAATAAAAAAATAAAGCATATGGTCCGTATTAAAGCCGTCGTCATTCGGATAGCGAGGGTATATATAGCGATAGGTGAAAATTTTTGAGAGATTTTGAAGAAACTCCATTTTTGACACAATAATAATTTATACCCTATGTATATTGCATTTTTAGTTTATACTTTAAAATTTATATTACAAATATAGCGTGCAAATAAAGAGAGCACATCATTTGGAGTATAGATTATTAAGTGGTATACAAAATGATTTTATTTTGAAATTCTCCCAACAATTCTACTAGGCCTTGTAAGAAATATTTCCAATAATAATTTTTAAAAATTAATTTTAATTTTCAGTACTCAATTATTGATTGAAAAACCTTATAGGTTTTATTTGTGTTCATGTAAGTTTATGTAAAACTTTTTTACAAATGAATTATTTTTTTATATGTTGTTAAAAAAATCAAAATGATGACACCCTGCATAATTTATAAAACAGTCAAGTAAATCTTTAATTTGGTGACCTTGATCTATGTGAGAAATAATAATCTTTTTAGTTACATTGGATCTACTAATGGGAATTGAAATTGTTACAAAATTCATTATACAAAAGAGGAAATAGTTTTAAATTTTTCTTAGCATTATTATTAATTTTGTTAAATTGATGTTAACTATTAATGAAACTTAAACTCAAAGATTAAAGAATATTAATTGACAATAATTAAGTATTCGGGCTCATTTTGTTGGCCATTTCTTAGTCTAGAAATGACCAATGTGTCTAAAAATTAAGTTATTAGCCATTAATACATAAGAGAACTAAGGACATAAAGATAAATGCACATCATCATATAGTTAAAAAATAATTAATTTCTTAATTAATCGAAATGTTAGCTATTTTTTTTAAAACATATTAGAAAATGGTCCTTTATTCAATGATCACTAAGTATTATGATTGAGATTTTTTTTTTTTTGATCGAAGGAGAAGGAATTATGGCGGGCGAAATTCGAAGTTAGGGGCGACAAAAGATTTGGTCACCGGAATTGTGTCTCCATACTTCGGTGTTTGCTATACGTAAATTTAAATTTCTTAGTAATATATTTTACCGAGTTGGAGATTTCAACGAATTTGAACCAGTGGAATTGTTATTTCACCCATATTTAGTTAATTAGATTAATTATTTTTTTATGGGTTTATGAGTCAATTTTGTGATATCTTTTTCCACGAAAAGTGACTCTTTATTTATTTGTATTTGCATTCTTAAAGGGGCATGAGGTCTCTAGAATAGGGTATGAAAAAAAAAATTTCTTTTGTTTTTCAGTCCTTTTTTATCTCCTCTAATTCTTGTTTTAATTTCAATTCACTTTTTATTGCCACTCGAGTGTTGAAATTTTTTTTTTGACCACACCATTAATTGTAATTTTTTCAATTATTTTAAAAAAAGATTGTGTTATTAGTGAATTGATATCCTAAAGAGGGACTAAAAGATAATTAGTATAAATTATGATAACTATTTTATTAAATTTTTTAAATTTTACTTTTCACTTTAACATTGTAACAAAGAAAAAGAAGAATAGTAAAAGTAGAAAAACTTTAAGTGTATATATATATATATATATGTGTGTGTGTGTGTAAACGTTATCTAAGTTTAAAGAAAAATATTGTCATAATTTATATTCTCAACTCTTTGTTAATTTATATTCTCAACTTTTTGTTATGTATTGAATATATAATATTATAAAACATGTGTCTAAATTTATATGTATAAATTTTATTGTCTGTTATTGCTTTCGCCTAACATAAATTTTATATTTTCAAATATTATTAATTTTTACTATTTTGTTTTAAAAATTCCGCTACAACGCGTAAGTTTTTGATCTCGTATAGTTTTTCTAGTTGCTTAACTCACTCATAATATTTACTTGTTCCTAAGAAATTATTTGGCATGAATAGAAACTTTATTAATCACCGCTGATCAAATTTTAATTCATGTATCACTACAATAGTATTGCACACCATGTATTATATTCAACTAAACAAATAATATGTAACGACCTAAAACTCAAAACGATATTTTAGTTTCGAAAAATACGGACAAATTTGAACATTTTAAATTAAGTTACATAATTGAGTTTTTAATAGCAAGCATAAGGTTCATCAATCCTAGCCATAAACGAAAATGGATTTAATTTTAACATTTATAAAATATTACAAAATTTAAACTTTTATTTGCCAACAATTAACCGATAGTCCACGTAAGGTCTTACAGGTTAGTCCCATATACACTCGTTGTCCCGTCATTGTTGCCTCGCCCTTTTTGCTTTCGTGGCAAGATACTTGCGATACGAGTACACTAGTGAGCTAATAGCTCAATAAGTAGATTGAATACAGATATTGCTAAGTCTACACAACATATCATAAACAAACCTACAGTCCCATACATGCAGGCTCGTTGCACAAACAAGACAACATGATCAAGAGCCCGTATTCACGGCCCTAGTGAGAATGGAGATCCACATAGTTTAACAGCCACAATTTGAGAAGCATCGCATGCTTTATACAATCTCAACACATGCGCAATTAATTCAAGCATGATAAAGTCTACTCGTGTCATAATAGAGATCCACTTACCTGAGGTCCCAAACTTCTTGACTAGGTCCTCGCGGTCTTCCTCTCACAAATAAAAAATCATTTGAATTGTTGTTTATCTAACTTATTGTCGTTTATCTAACTTATTGTCGTTTCACTGTTCTCTCCATGACGTCGTTTTCGTTTATTGTGTTTTCAATTTCAAGTGTATCTCGTTTCTATAATTTCTTGTTTCTTTATCAGTTCAGCATTTATTGTCGTTTATTCTTTTGAATATATGCCGTTTTTTGTTTAGTGTGTGTTTCTAAGTGTAAGTTTATTCAACCTAATGTTTCTTATCTTCTATTACGCATCTTGTTGTTTATTGTTCCTTCGCCATCATTTACTGTCGTTTTAAGATATTTGTTGCTTTTATAAGTTATTGTTTGTTCTTTTACATGCATGTCGTATCTATTGTATTGTGTGTTTTAAAGTGCATGTCGTTTCCTCTTCAAAATACATGTCGTTTATATTTAGTGTGATTTCAAGGGCATGTTACATTTACATGCATGTCGATTTTACAAATTCTTATCATTTCTTGTCTATTTGCAATAATTTATTGTCGTCTAGGCATGCATGTTGGTTTTAGAAATCATTGTCGCTTATTCTTTTACATTATCGTTTTCTATTTGATTTGGTATTTGACTTCTTATATCTTATTTGTTTCAACCTTTTTCTCGTGCTAGTTCCTATTTTTTTCAATTTGGTTTTAATCTTTTAGTTCCTTAATTGTCGTTTTCCTATATCATGTTCTTATTTTTTTTATGTTCCCGTCATTTTGCATTTTGAATTTTTTTTGTCTCTGTTGTTGCCAGTTCTTTTAGTTTTTTCCTTATATTTTTGTATATGTTTACGGTTTCTTTTATTATGTTGTCGTTCTTTGAGTTTCTTGTCGTTTATCTATCTTACAAGTATTCTTGTGAATGTCTTCTTATAACTTATTGTCATTTATCTTCTTTTGCTGCATCGTGTTTTTTTTATCATCATTTATTGTCGTTTTTACGTGTATGATATTTTTAGAAATTGTCGTTTGTTCTGTAATATGTCGTTTTCTCTCACTTGTGTGCTTTCAAGTGTATTTTGTTTTTAAAGAAAATACCATAAAAAAAAACCTGATGTTTTATAAATATTAAATAACATTTTCTGTATATCAAACTAGATCATAAATATACCTTATATGAATATTCAGTCAAAATAATGAGAAAAAAAATCACAATATTTCAAATCAAATAGAATTTATTTGGATATTTAAAAAAAAAAAGAGTTCAATTTGGCATTTGTCGAAAACAAAGGATTTTATCTTTTTAAGTTTCTACTCTTCGTTTTTACAACTTAATGTTTCTTATCTTCTTTATGTATGTTGTCGTTTGTTGCTTATTTATTATTTATCATCGTTTTTTACATGTCGTTCTCAGAATTCATTGTCGTTTCTTCAGTACATGTATGTTCTCTGAAGTCTTGAACTGTATTCTCGTCTCCTCTTTTACATTGTATTTGTTGTGTTTTTTTTTTTTTTTTTTTTTTTTCGAGTGCATCTCGTTTCTATAACTTTACGTCTCTTGAGTTCTTTCACTTATTTTGTCGCTTCTTGTTAAGTTGCTCCCAATTCATTTATTGTCCGCAAAACTACGTGTTGTCGTTTCTTCTTTTACTTATCATTTTCCCTGTCGTTTCTATACTTTACCAAAGCCTTAATTATAATTAGTAGAAAAATTCTTTGGTAAGGGGCCTCTACCAGTTGTGGGGGCCCTTGAATCGTCAAATTTACTTTTATAGTTTTTTAAAAACTGTAAAATACTTAATCTGATGGTCCAGAACCCCCTTACCATAGGGGTCCCTACCAAAAAAAGTCCTTAATTAATAATACTAAGAGTTATCTATACAAGCGCCCCCAATATTGTGCTATTATTGCAATTTACACCCTAATATTTAAAAATTGTCATTTTTGCCCCCTAAAGTATTAAAAACTTATAGATATGCCTCATCTGTCACAATCTGTGAAAAAATAGATTAAATTAATAACGAAATATTAATCTGTTGGTGCCCGCACAAAATTTTAAGATAAAAAATAGACAAAATCAAGAGTATGAATACAAAATTTCAAAAAAAATCGGGGCACATTTAAGGAAAAAAAAAAAGACAACATAAGAGGGTGTTTGTGAAAATAAATATAGAATTAATTACTATAATTTTCTTAATTTGAAGGCGGTTCATTTTTGTTATTAATTTAATCTATTTTTTTACAAATTGTGACAGAGGGGGCATATTTATAAGTTTTTAACACTTTAGGGGGTAAAAATGATAATTTTTAAATATTATGGTATAAATTGTAATAGTAGCACAATATTAGAGGGCGATTGTATAGATAACCCTAATACTAATACTAGTTTTCTTTTTTTTTTTTTAAATAATGATAAAACTAATAATTTCTAATTTCTAGACCCAACTCCAACATACTAGAAAGAAAGAAAAACATCTACACATGTTAGAAAGTTCTAGCATATATTCATATCTCCGTCTCCGTATCTTTCCACCGCCTTCCACCGCCACGT
This sequence comes from Boehmeria nivea var. tenacissima, assembly GCA_018132145.1. Taxonomy (NCBI): domain Eukaryota; kingdom Viridiplantae; phylum Streptophyta; class Magnoliopsida; order Rosales; family Urticaceae; genus Boehmeria; species Boehmeria nivea. The sequence goes on along the minus strand of CM030884.1, from coordinate 14,051,197 downwards.
CATCAACTCTCTCTCTCTCTGACTCTCTCTATAAATCCCTCCACGTCGCTTTCTCACTATCCCTCTCATCTCAAAACACACTCGATTCCAAAGCGAAAAACCCTAACACATTCACTCTCTCTGATCTGTATAACTCTCTGTAATTCTTTCGCATTCGCGAAGAAATGAAGCCCATCGACGACAAGGAAGAAACGGCGACGTTCCGGGCGGTGAGCAAGGACGAGGAGGGGCGGAAGAGGGTGGAGAAGATCGAGGTCAGCACGCACAACGTGGACACTCTCCGGCACGTGGAGAAGAAGCTGGTGGACAAGGGCGTGCAGCGGCTGGAGCGCCACCCGGCGGACGGGAGGGGCGGCATCGGGCGGCCGCCGCCGAAGGCCGGCCACGGCGGGAAGTTCACGTGGGAAGGCCCCGGCGAGGTGGCGGAGAGCCTGCTGGCGCCCGCGCCGCCCGCGCTCGACGAGCGGGACCCCAACTACGCCGACGACGAGGCGGCGGCGGAGGCGGCGCAGGAGGATGGGGACGCGGCGGGGACGGTGGTGGGAGAGGTTGAGGTGGCCAAGGTGGCGGAGGGGAGAGAGGGTGTTGCTAGGCTTGAGGTTGATCCTCGTCTCATCTGATCAGCCTTGGTTTTTTAATTAATTAGGTGTTTTGATGGGTTTGGTCAAATAGTTAACGATATGATTATGTGTGTGTGTGTGTGTATGTGTAAGGTCTGTAAGCTTGTTGTGTTGTGTTGTGGTGTGTTTGTTTGTAATACGTGGAAGAGAGATGTGGAAGTGAAAATTCTTAATTTCTTCTGAGTGATAACTTAAAATATGGGACATTATTTGTACTAATCCAACCTTGTTATATATCTTATAACTTGTGTTTTATCATGCAAATATAGCACTTATTTTGCTTTCTAAATTTTATGGACCAATTTGACGGTCGAGCTAAAAGTACACTATAAAAATGATGCTTGATATTGGATGCAAATAGTCTAATGTGTTAAGAAATGCAATAGCACAAAAGCAACAAAAGTTGAGATATAAAATATTAATAACATACAAATTATCTATCTTCTTAACAAGAATTTAAGGGGAACAAAAAAATTTAGCTAGAGACTTTTCTATATAACTTAAAAAGTTTTTTAGATGACGAAGTGAAACCAAAAAAAAAAAGTTTTTCATATAACTTGAAGATACTCACTTTCTTTATTTCTCAAGCGATGTGAATGTGAGACTTTTATTTATTTTTTTATTTTTGTCGAAACCCAACATATAATATCAACAATCCGAGCCTGCAGATCAAGTCCACATGCACATCACATAACATGACCCAGCTGAATTTGATGATGCATTTTCAGTGGGCCTTCACCATTTCCATTCCCCTTGATATATTGGGCTAATTATCAGATATAGCCATAAAATAACGAAAGTGATTTCATGCAAACGGGGAAAAAAATAATAATAATGAAGCAAAATATGAGCATCTTTCAGGGTCGACTATAGTAGTCTATATATACTTAATAGTATTAATCCTTGTTTCAGTTATCCTAAATATTCTCATTACATCATCAATCAAAAAGCTTGACAAAGAATAGTCTAATTATATATCATAATATAATATAGTTACATCTACACTGATAGAAGAGACAGTTAAGAATATTAGACCCACCAAATTGAATTCACAATCGACCTTCCAACCCTGTGATTTAAGCAAACTTCTAAATATATATATAACCAATTATTACAGTCAAAATCCAAAACCACAATTTGGTTTAACTAACCTATGGATGACCAAATCTTGGCGCTCACAGATCTTTAAAATCAAAATCACCGCAGGCTGGCCAAAACAGTGAGGTGTAACTTAATTATATGAAATTGCTTTGAACTAGACAATATTCAATTGAATTAGACATTACTTGACAAAGAATATGAGATAAACTTTGGTACACTATTTATTAATATGGCAATATGTTATAATAATAAAACGTGAAATAATAATAATGTAGAGATATAGTGATGTAAATCATTCATATATATCATTGATAAAAGATAAAAGTGCCGTATTACAAAATTAGTTGAAAAAAAATAATTAAGGAAAAGTAAGAGAATACTAAGAATTTATACTATAACAAAATATATCCTCAAATTTTTTAAGTAACTGGGTAACAAGACAATCATTAACTACTTACACATATTTTTAATAACTAAGTTAACCTACATCAGTTATCTGTCCTATTTTACAAAAATTGAGTATCTATTATAATTTTTGGATCAGTAAGGTAAATAGTCATTTTGGACTGTGTGTGTTAAAAAAATGCTATAATTTCAAAAGATTTAAAAATTAGTCATAAAAATTTTCTTACACATGTACGAAATTTCTAATAATAACACAAAATTACTCATAAAAATTATTGTAAGAAAATTTATGACATGTGTAAAAAATTTATGAAATGGTTAATTTTTAAATTTTTTGAAACTGTGATTATTTTTAAAATTATTTTCTAAAAAAGTAACTATTTTCTTAAAATTTTCATTTTTTTTATAATTAATTAATTATATACATGATATATGGAAAACGACTTGGTTTCTTCCACATTCCAAGTACGAGGACATGTGTGTGTGGTGTAGAGTAGGGTTATCATTGACGGCTTGCCTTACACGCGTGTTCGTTGCATTGCGAATTTTCTTTCACCGAAGTCACAGAAACAATCATAATGATTTTGAAGACATTATTAAGATCAATAATTTTTTTTTTTTTTTGGGGGGGGAAATCATATTATTGAATGACAGCACACAGAAAGTTGGGAGAGAGCCATAGAGGGTCAGGGTATGGGCAGTTTTGATGAAAAATCATGCTTATTGTTTATTAGTGTACGTTTCTTCTAGATTTTGCAGCAATCTGTAATAAAGTTTTATCACATGTTTGATAAAATTTGTTTTACTAAACTTGATTTTTTTATTTATTCTCGAGCTTATGTTTTTGTTATGTATTGGCGTACCTTAAAGTTTTAAAATATATTTGTTATAATTTTTTTAAGCAAAATTTTATTTTTGTTATATTGTAGTTATTTTTACAGCACTATGAATAATTAGTACACCGTCACACACACATATAAGTTACAGCTTACAATTTACATACGATTGTTGTTTCCTTTATTTTGCTAGTGGCTGGAACACATGATAATTATAGCTAATTCGTGCAATATTTCTACCGCTAATTTTTACTGCTTTGTGCCTTTCTTTTTGGCCCTAGAAAATAAATCAAATAATGTGTGAAAGTCTCGAAGTATCTTTTCTAATTAGTGTTGAGAATGGAAACTAATTAGGTTCTTTATGTTTCTAGGTTGACTTGTTAATCTCTTATCAGTCCAAGTGTTCGTTGGACTATGTATATTTGCATTACATATAATTATTATCAATTGCATTTGGTTTGTGACACATTTGTTAGCTTTATTAGTACTATACACGCATACATATATCCATAAAGTCTATATAGTACTTTTAAGATGCTAATTAATGTAATATATGAAATAATTGTCTTGAAAGGAATATAATATTGCTAAAGGTAAACGTTGATAGATTAAATGACGACATAAATAATCATCGACGTACATAAATTATAAGTGACTATGTGGCAGCACAAGGACTTGCACATAGATTCCACGTAACGACCGATTAATCACGGTGAATTAAAGGCGACGATTAGAAGCATTTATCTTTATAGGACATGTTAGCATCTTTTTGTAGCCAAAATTAATTCATAAATAAATGCAATTAGTTAATTTGAAACTATTTCGTTTTGGTGGGGTTTGGAGTATGTGGCTTAGAAAAAGAGTAACTTAATTATGAGTATATATATATATATATATATATATATATATATATAACTGGTGTCATTGTTAGGGATATTGGTGAAAAACTGTACTCTAAAATGTATATGAAGTACTAATTAATTAAAATGTGCATGCAAGTGGAAAGTATGGATATGATAGTGTGTGGATATATATAAAATGGCGTGAATCATGAGGAATTATTATTATTTTTAGCTGATTAACCAGTTTGTTTTCTCTGTCTTACTCTTTCTAACTATGGTAGAAATGATTAGCATAACCTTTTGTTATGGGGTCTCCATTGGCTTAAAATAAATATAACAGAAATCATTGGCTTAAACCATTGGCTTAAAAGAGTGCATAAAAGGTATAGTTAAAACTTAAAAGGATCCAAAGAGAAGATCTCATTCCAAAAAGTATGGACTTATAATTAAGAGCAATCCTAGAGAGCAATAATTTTTTTCGAGAAAAAACAACTACAATGATGTAGTATTTACTTATTAGTTATAAATCACAATTACGAATGCACACATTATCATTTTCTTTGATAAACAATTGCCAAATCATTCTAATAATTACTTTTATAGTCAAACTTATGATCATTTATCATTTCTCTATAATTAATTAGCATTCAAGCATTTCAGACAATTTCCCAGCTAATGGTTAACTATTTTTCTCACGATAGGTTGTTTAAATGAACGATTGCCAACTTTAACAATTAATTTCTAATTTACTGATGAGTATTACGTCTCACCTCTATGATTAGCTTTAGTTAATTAATTACATCTTAGTTAAAATTTTGAAGTTTGGTGGTACCTTTGGGTTATAAGTAATTATTTGGGGCTCAATTTTAATTACTGCGTAAAAACTTGTTTAATGGATTAGACCTTCATAAACCTACAATACATCCAAAAACAAAAACTTTGCACATCAACAAATCTTCAAAAACAAACTAACATTGCAAACTAATTGAGTATATTTTAAGAATAATGAGAACATGAAATATGTGGATTGCTTTCTAACATTGTCTTATGTAAGACGACTAGCTAGGGTTTCTTGTCATTGATCGCTGCAAGACCACAATGAGTTAAATGGAACATAATTTTCATACAGAAATTATAACATATCGATGTGGGTCACACCTTCAACATGCTTAATCTTCTAATGCATTGATTAACCGTGATCAAAGCTTAATTAATTGAAAATGCTGACTTATTTATTTCAGTAATGAATTATTAATAGTGTGTGTGAGAGAGATTATTAATTGTTAATTGTCTAATGGTTGATTACATTACATAAAGGAAAATTAGTGGACAAGGCTTGGGAGTCAAGTCCAAAATGGGTGGAATTTAAGGTACGATGTCTAGCTCAATATAAACAAGCGAAATTTTGGAATATTAAAAGGAAAAAATTACTAGAAAAATATAAAATGCTATGAATGCAACATCTAGCTAACATGAAAACTATATGAGTATTTTTTTTTTATATAATTAGTGGTGGATGGAATATTGCCGTTGATTGTTAACCTCCGAGACCACCAACCCCTTCAGAATTAACAAACTTCTCTTCCTTAGGACCAGCCAAAACATAATGAAAAGAAAATGACAAAGAGAAGCATATATAATATTAAATTTATACTGAATTAGACAAACTACATATTTTAGATCATTAATTGGTTAGTCTCGACCAAGGAATAAAGAAATTGATAGTTCTTAAATATAATAATATAATATGAAAGGTAAATGTGTGTGTATACAAGTGTGTGTATGTGTATGCAGACACGGATCCCTCGCCGGCCCAGGGTGCACATCAATCCTCCTCTAGTCCAAGCTAACTTATTATGTTAGTGTACAAATAGGAGTATAAATTAAAAATACAACACAAAAAAGTATAAATTATTAATGTGTTCAAAATGGGACATTTTTCAAAATCTCCCTTATTTTTTTTTTCTTTGCAATAGTCTCTTAATTTTTCTCAAATTTTAATATATGACAAATCTTTATAAATATATTACAATAAATTTCACTGAAGTTAATTCTTGCTCTGTCCCGTTTGTATATTAGAATTCAGAAAGCAGTGGCCTAAAAAGATATATTATCAAAATCTCTTGAAAATCATAAAGAAGACTAGAGAATCTGTAACTTTTAAACCAAAGATACTCAAAGCACAAGCAGCCACTAAATACCTACCTTTTATGAATTAAAATTTTTCAAAATGGAGTCCAAACTTTGGCTTTATATAAATATTCATAAAGGAATCGCTAAACAAATAAAAGAAAAACTTTATTAGAAACTCTAGAGAAAGGAAGAAGCTTCCAAAATTTTGCAAAACAAGTGATGTTAGTAAAATAATAATTACATGCCATAATGATAATTCCTTTTATTCTTTGACTATTAGAAAAATATTAGGTGATGATAAGAGAGATTAGTGACTATTGATACTTTCTAGCCAAAGCAGGGGGAGAAGAAAAAGTATAATTATTGTCATGTTCTTTTCATGTCATTTGTTTGTATAGATTAATAGTTCACTCAGATAAAACCAAATTCATATTCCAAGGATCACAGAGCCACTCAAGTATATATAAGTATGAATTATTTTCAGCAGCAGTGAACTTATACGTCGTTTGTCATCGAAACCATATTAAGCAATAATGTAGGAAATATAAAAGGGATTATATATCACCAATACAGATGATATATTGAAATAAAATAAATGATATATCCACTATTTGTTCTTATTCCTAAATTTAACAAGGATTTTATAATCACTAATGACGAGTGAGTGGCTTACTATTCACCTATTTATGTAATTATTATTCAAAGGGAAGTTTGTAGCGGAGGATATTTGTATATCAGTTAAAAAGATTTAAAGGATTTGAACCATCATATTTATCAGTTTAAAACGCATGAGATTACTAAAAAATAAATTTGACGACAATTTTTTATAAAATCGTCTATATATTTAACCACCTTTTTCCAAATTCTATAGAACTGGGACGGCCATCAATAGACGCAACGATATTAAAACTTCATATATATTTTTCTTTTAAAATAATGTGAGGCTCAATGAAAATATAAATTGCTATGCATACTAATGAATGGCCCGCTATATATATATATATATTTATTTATATTATTAACAAATTTATGAACTAAACTGATCATAATATTACATAACAGCAACAATAACAATAGGAGAAACTCGTATATGCATGTTTCATGTCAAATTAAAATCTGTTTGTGTGTGTTATGTATATTTCCCTTTAAAAAGCATGCCATTATTTGTACTTGTTATTACTATAGAGAAAATTCAGTTGTTTTTGTAGTTTTCTTAAACAAAGGGCTAATAATGTAAAATACTAAAAAGAAAGACCCCTGCCGACTCAAATACTATATATATATATATATACAGTGTACATTGTGTATAGTGGTGATTGGTAAGGACGAAAAGGACATCTCAAACGCACACTAGGATCTTCCCCAAGATATAAAGCACTTATATTTTAATTACACATTTGATAGATCTGAATCTATTATTTTAAAATATTGATCATATATAATGAATTATTGACATATATCTACTAATTTAAATTGTGTCCATTTTCTTGTGTTTTTAGTTTTATTTGATATATTTAGACGAGAGGTTTCAACACTTTAATAATGATGATGCACAAAACGGTTTTGAGCTTTTGACTATTTTTCATATTTTAGATATGGAATAGAATATTTGGCATGAGTTTTCTAGTTCATTTTGTCATATATATATATATATATGAGAAATATTATATTTTTTTAATTAGCTTTTGAGTTCTATAACGCTCGTAGTTTATGTAATTTGCGAGATATATATATGCACTAATTAATATATAATTTGGTCGATCCTAATAACTGACCAGATCGTGTAAATTTTTAATTAACTGACCAGATCGTCCTACAATATTATATGGCATGCCAAACATCATGACCTTTTTTTTAATTTACTGAAGCGAAAAAAAAAAACAAACAAACAAATGTCGTTTGACTATTTTTATAAAATGTGATATTGTGATGAGAACTTTATGAGTTGGTATTTAGTATTAAATTTTATTTTTATCGAAAATAGGACAACTAGTAAAACTTCCACAATTTATTTTCGTGGTCGTCTTTATTTCTTGGTTTCATATCAACCTTTAGATTTTCTCTTTCATTAATATGTCCCTCTAATTAATTGTTCCAAACTACTCCATGCCCTAACTTGTTGTATGGTTTCACAACAAGCTGTCAACATTATTAATTTTGATAAAAAAAATAAATAAAATATTCAAAAATTCTGTTAAAAAAAATATAAAATTAACATGCCTTTATGTATTGACTAAGAGCAACTCCAAGGTACGCTATGTTACTCATGCGCCATTTCTTCTCTATTTTAGCATGTATATACAGCATAGCACGGTACTATTCAACTGTATATTTTTTTAAATAATTTATAATAGTTTTTGATATTTGCTTCTTGGTCCTTTTAATTAGTAAAAAGTAATTAAATGATGAAGATAAAAAGAATGTAGAAAGAATATATATATTTTTTTAGAGTGAAAAATAGAGTATTGGAGAGATGAAATACTATTTGATAATGACATTTACTCTATTTTAAAGTATTGTGTACTGTATTTTAGAGTATTGAGTTGGAGATGATCTAAAGAAAATAAAATAAAAAATAAAAATCCAAATAATAAAAGTGACAATAATTATACATAGAAAATGATCAAAATATGCAATGGGTTTGGTTAATTTCACCTGTTGATCTTTGGGAAGTGAGTTGACCATCTTTATAAGTGATATTGGGAATTAATAATGGCATTGGTTAATCTCCTTGTAACTTGTGACATCAATTTTTTTAATTCCTTAATCTTATGAACTAAAAAATAACTATTCTCAGAATCTCAGTTTCTTTTGAACTGATTATATGTATCCTTTTTCCATAAAGGTACCACTTGATTTGGAAATTATTAGCGTGACAGTTATATAAGCTCAATTAAACTAATGGATAATCCCATTAGGTGACTTTAAAAGTAAAGCAATTAAATGATCAATCGATGCCGGGAACTTCCTCATAAAGCACAGCATTTTGCCATATTGTTACCGGTTCTCTTGCTAATTATTAACAATTTTCTTTTCAAGAGATTGTACCATTTTTTTTTCCCTGTTCTTTCTTAACCAAAACCATCGACGATCCTCCCAAGTCCTTAGTACTTCTACTTCCTTAGCTAGTTAAAATTGAAACACTGCAATCTTTTTAATTCTTTGTTAGTACACAGGTCAGAATATTACGAACTCAAAACCCTAATTATGATATTCCAAAATTTATTATATATGTTTGACCAATATATGTAAATGCTACAATGCTAAACTTGAACTTGACTCGGTTAGTTTTTTAACCGCAACATACACAAATATTCTAAGTCGATCGAGAATTCGAATTCAATTATTACTATGACATCTTTGTAACATTTAGGACAAGCATTGTCCCCAAGAGTGGAGAGACATGTCAAAAATTATTTAATCTCACAATCCGCAGAATGAGAGAATAATCAAAGCAAGAAGTGTCCCAAATTTTAAATCCCCATGCTTTTGAAGAAGTTCATTTGTGCTTTTGTCTGCCTTGGATAATAAAATATGAGAATATTTGTGTCAAAAAAAAATATAGGCCCAGATGCTTGGATTGCATTCCAAGGCAAAATGGTCCTTCACTTTTATCATTGACCATGAAACACAGTAACACTAGTTCAAGGCACACCCTTTGAAAAATTCCGAAAAAAAAAACCACATTTTCTTTATTCCAAAACTGCTCAATTCATCCCCACTAAAATACATAGACCAATCTTTCATAGGCTTTATTACTTTGTTCTTATTATTAGTATTTTTTTTTTAATACTTTTTTTTTTTTTGGTGTGTGCTTGAGTCTCTTATCTATACCTTGTTCCCATCTAACTATAACCACCGAATTGCTATGTCTTTCTAACACAAAAACTAGAAAAGGCATATGCCACACGAGAAGCATCTGATCTGAGCTGTCAAATCCTGACGACTTGGATTTGGCCAGACAAAAGGGCATTTCCGTAATTATGTATAAAAACCCTTTAGACAGTCTTCAAGCTCGTCGGTTACATTTTTCCTTTTTTTTCTTTTTTTTTTTCCACACTTGCGTTTGTTTTTTTTATGGAATTCTCACTTGTCCTTTAGATCTTTATTTGGTTTAGTATGCATTAATGTACATGAGTGGGAATTAGATCTATTATTTAGTTTTGGTCAATATCTTTTTTTTTTTTTGGTATCACAATTTTTTTAATATCATATCACGTGGGGGTGAGTTGTTATGTTGTAAATCAATTGGTATTAAATAATTAAAAATATTAAAAAAATCTCGTGACATTATTCATACCAATTACCATATTATACAGTAATGTACGATATAGTTCCCACTTATTTTTCCTAAAGACACAAAAAATTGGGGGTTGTAAGGTTTGCTATCTTGATGATCAAACAAATTTCACTAACTAATTCTCCAATAATTTCAATATTCCATATCAAGTTCTGAAAAAGCTCAATGATGGCAAGTTAGGTAATAGGTGCTAGAATGTGGAAGGAGGCAAAATGGTTATTGGGCCTTACGGGCCCACATTGCCGGACGTTATGTAAAAGCTGTCGTTTAGACTAGTCGGCGGTAGCTGAATCGTTAGTGTTACTTACACTTTTTCTTTTTTCCTTTTTTCTATAATAATAATAATAGAGAATTCTAAAGCGAGAAGTTCGTAAGTGTGAAACGATTTTAAAATATTAGATTTATCTTTTAAAAAATTAAAATTGTAAAGTCTACTTAAAAACATAAATTTAGTGGATTGCTCTATGTCAATAAAAGTCTCATTATTAATATTACCTCTCTAAAGGGAAAATGGTTTGACGTGCATTATTGTTCACTTTAATTAATTAACACAAAGCCGCACATTTTGTAGTTGGAACAGTTTAATCTTTCAAGAGGCTTTTTCTAGGAGCCAATGGTTTTGTTTTTGTTATATAAAGAGCAAAAGTGTGAGAGACAGAGAGAAAGCAGAGAAAGAAAGAGCAGAGTAAAAATACCACTCTCCAAACAGAGAGAGAGAGAGAGAGAGAGTTTCAACTTAGTTACTTACACTCTCTCTTTTTTCTTCTTCTTTTACTTTAGCTCTTCATTTGGCTTTCATTATCTCTTCAGCTCTTCTCTGCTTTCTTTTGTTCCTACATTTGTACATATATATATATATATATTTTATATATATCATCACTCTTGTCTCTCTTGGATTCACAAGCAACAAAAAAGTTCACTTCTTTTGAAACACTTTTAAATTTGTATGAGGTTTTTGGATTCAAACACTTGGGTTTGTTCGTCTGTATTGAGATCTAATCTCAATTCCTTATCTTTTATTGCGTACAAAATAAGCAAAAACCACCACCCAGAAACACATAAATTCGTTGCTCTATAGTGTATACACAGATCTACTTGGCTTTCCTTCTCTCTCTTTCCATTCAGCTCTGTTTCTCCTCTGTTCTTCAACCCCACAAAAATGGAAACGACAATTCTTCAAGACGCGTTTAAGGGGTCGAGAAACGACATCACGAGCCAAATGGGATTGATTTGGAGTCAGATCAAAGCGCCACTGATCGTGCCACTGCTGAAGGTGGCTGTCGTTTTGTGCCTGATAATGTCGTTGATGCTCTTCATAGAGAGGGTGTACATGGGCATTGTCATATCCCTAGTCAAGCTCTTTGGTCGCAAACCCCAAAAGCGTTACAAATATGAACCCATCAAAGATGACCTTGAGCTTGGAAACTCTGCTTATCCCATGGTTTTGGTCCAGATTCCTATGTACAATGAACGAGAGGTCATTTTCTTCACTTTATTATTATTATTTTTTTTCCTTCTAAATTGCATATATGCATTTTTATTTTATCTTTTAATTTTAAGTTTTGGACTAATTTGTCCTTTATATATTATGGGGAAAAAATCAGGTTTATCAATTGTCCATTGGAGCTGCATGTGGACTATCATGGCCTTCTGACAGAATCATAATTCAAGTGCTTGATGATTCAACAGATCCAACAATCAAGGTGACATTTTATTTTATTTTTTTTTAAATGCTCATTTGCCAAAAACGACCAAAGAATGTTTTGTGTCGTGTAGTTTGGTTTTTTTTTTTTTTTTTTTAAATGAGTGTTTTTGGGAGTATAGGACTTGGTGGAGCTAGAATGCCAAAGATGGGCAAGCAAAGGCATAAACATAAAGTACGAAATTAGAGACAACAGAAATGGCTACAAATCCGGCGCTCTAAAAGAAGGAATGAAGCATGGTTATGTCAAGCATTGCGATTACGTGGCGATTTTCGACGCCGATTTTCAACCCGAACCGGATTTTCTATGGCGAACCATACCGTTTCTCGTGCACAACCCGGAAATTGGCCTCGTTCAAGCGCGTTGGAAGTTTGGTAAGGTTTCTTAATCACACATCCTTGTTACTAAGACCAAACCTTAATTTAGGTTTTTGGGATTTGATTAATCTCTTCATTTATACGTGTACTTGTTAGCTTAGTATCTTTGTTTTGTTAGGTTTTATGAGCTAAAACAAATTTAAGTGTCGTTTTCCAAAACTGTCGGTGGGTCTTATTCGTATTGAGATTTTAGCGAGGCCAGATATTAGAAAAGACACTATAAAGTTTGTGGGACCCACCAATATTTGGTTTTGGACGTCTTTGTAATTTGGCAATCAGCCACGTCGAATTAAATGAAAAAAACAGTGTCATTTTTTTTTAGTGAGGTAGGCAAATATTCAGAATTTATATAATAATAAAAATAAATATTTAAACTTTTGAAGTAATTGAGTTTTTAGTTAATTTATGAATTATTTGCACATATTTTTAGTAATTAAGTGAATTACCATTATTTATCACTGTGTAAGTAATTAAATTATTTGGGTAGTTGGTTATATTTTTCAATAGATTGGATAATAACTTACATTAAATTTTAAAAATTATGTATTCACTATAATTTCTCTTTTTTTTTTTTGCCACTCAAAAACAGTGTCATTTAATAATTTATATTTAAATGATATATATTTTTAATATATTTATAGCGTAAAAAAGTACATACAAAAAATATAGATTAATAATATAATTAAAAAAGGCTAATTCTGTAATGTTTTATATCCATCGGTGCTCCACCAATGAGTGTAGGAGAGATATAATAAATTATTATTACATATTTTAATAGTATTACTATACACTCTTTTAGTGTTATATTAGCACATCATTAAATGAAGCATCGTAGAAATGCCCAAAAAAAAATCAGTCAAAATATTTAGACATGTGATCACATGTTAATCCTTGTTGACCTTTTTAATTCGGCCCTTTTATCGTCTTTACCTCTTTAGGACCACAAATTAAACCAAACCCCACTTGTTTAAAAAAATTATGATTAATTACAACAAAGCTATGTTAATTCTTTTTTCTTTATTTTTTATGCAATGTTGCACGTAATTTCAGAATTCCCACTATTAGTTAAATTTGCATATTCTTATGAGTTTAGCATGATTGTGATATCATTCCATGTCTGAAATTGTGTTGAATTGTTAAGTGTTTAGTATCACAAAAACTCTTTTGTTTTTGTTATCAATTTTTTTTATTAATTGCACGATAGTGGTAAGATCTTCTTCATCTTTTTGTCTCTCTTTTTTTCAACTTTAATTAGAGAAATGTTCCAATAATAGCCTGGATATGGACAATAATGTTTGGTAGATTAAACTGGTAGTAGCTCAACTTTATGACACAGTTCATTTATAGAAGGCAACTAATATCAGAACACATTTATGATTATGATAATATAAAAAATAATATTCTAATGATATAAAAATAAATAAAATAAATAAAAAGAAAAGTGTAACTGTGTAAGTTTTATATGGCCTAGAAGATTGGATGAACAGTGGACTAGTGGTCCAATACTGAGCAAGAAGCTACTAGCTTGGAAGGTGAAAAAGATTTTAACTCACTCACTTTCTTGACAATATATCAATCACAAATCACAATCTTTCTTTTCCTGTTTAGCCAATATTGAAACCTTTTCAAACAAACATGAATATAAAAACAAACCATTTCGAAAGTCAAAAAACACATGTTCCTCAAAAAAAAAAAAAGAACATGTTCCATTATTAGAATATCAGATTCTTGATTTCTAAATTGACAAATAGAGGTAGTTAGCCTTGTTAATCTGACTTTAGTATATTATTAGTATATATACCAAACACAATTTTTTTCTACTTTGTCAAAGCCTAATATGAGACTTGTCATTATAATGTGACGTTTAAAAACTCCCAAGATCTAATAAACAACAATCAATGAACATTGGTATGCATATATTAAAAATTTTGGTGGCTCATGTGATTTTTCTCACATAGGAAGATATAGATTTTGGGCGTATCTAAATCTATACAATAAATAATTTAAAGCTTTTGTTTTGTCTCTCCTAATGTTGGGATTGCAATTTGCACGTGCCCCAATAAGGGCATGTTTGGTTGACTAGCATATATAGCAAGGGCATACCCGTCCTTTCAAATTATGAATTATAATTTTCCATTTTATATTAAGAAAAATTGGGGTTTTTTTTTTTTTTTTTTCCATAGCCGGCAATTGCATGTGGTGAGTGTTAATGGTGGACCTCATTCCCTAGTCAATGTCAATGCTCTGTGAACCGACACACGAATTTATTTGCCTCTCATAACATGATTCAATATGATAACAACCCATATGAAAAAACAAAATAGAAGTGTGTATATGATAATTGGTTTGGTAACACTAGTTTCTAAGATTTTTTATTTTTATCTTTTATTTTTGGCAGTGAATGCTGATGAGTGCTTGATGACTAGAATGCAAGAGATGTCATTGAACTACCATTTCACTGTGGAGCAAGAAGTGGGCTCATCAACTTATGCCTTTTTTGGTTTCAATGGTTAGCCAGCCAATTATTATTCTTATTCTTTTTATTTATTTATTTTATAATTATGCTTTCTTTTTGGTTGTTGTCAAACAACAGTAAATTTTAAAGTCATCAAAAAGTCATGTGTTCAATGATGTGGAAGTTTTTGAGTTTACTTTAGATGTTTATAATTGTAATCAATATTATTAACTTCTTTTTAAAATTAATTAATTTTGTGGGTTGGAAATTAAATTAAATGATAATAGGCACAGCTGGTGTGTGGAGAATTGCGGCACTGAATGAGGCAGGAGGATGGAAGGACCGTACAACTGTGGAGGACATGGATTTGGCTGTTAGGGCTAGTCTTAAGGGCTGGAAATTTGTCTACGTTGGTGATCTTAAGGTACACTTTTCTCTTTTAATGTCTTAAAAAGTCCAAAAAAAAAAAAAAGCTCTCATTTGAATAGAAAAGCTCTATAGTAAAAATCAACGTCCGACAACTTTAATATACTAACATATATCTTGATGGTCATGTATTATTTATAATGATAAAAAAATATTTCTCTTATTAGTATATATTACTAAGTAAATCACAATCTTTAACTCGCTGAAAAACTAGGAAATGGCCATTGGAACAGTAGCGATTGAAAGTCATTAATATTTTGTCTTGGGTCGCCACAAGCCCACAAATGTTTTCTCAAAAGTAACATTTTGATATTTCAAATCCATGTTAGAGAGTTGTGACATTTCTTCTCTAACAGGTTAAGAATGAATTGCCAAGTACCTTAAAAGCCTACCGGTATCAACAACACCGCTGGTCTTGTGGTCCAGCCAATCTCTTCAGAAAAATGGTTATGGAGATCGTAAGGAACAAGGTTAGAGACTTGTCGTTTTGCCTTGTATAATTAGACACACACACACACACAAAAAGATGAGGCTTTTATGTATGTGTTAATACAAACTCTTTCTCTTTTTCAATGCGCAGAAAGTGACAACGTGGACGAAAATACATGTGATTTATAGCTTCTTCTTCGTAAGGAAGATCGTGGCTCATATCATCACATTTGTCTTTTACTGCGTCGTTTTGCCTGCAACTGTTTGTATAACTGAAGTTGAGGTGCCAAAATGGGCTACTGTTTACATTCCTTCCATAATTACCGTCCTCAACGCCGTCGGGACTCCAAGGTCGTTTCGTCGTCTTTGATTCGATCACGTTTTTGCCATTAGTCTTTCCTAATTGACATGTTAAAAACTGTCCAAAAAAGGACTAATGTTTGGTTTCATGTCGTTTTGTGACAATGTAGGTCACTCCATTTGGTTGTTTTCTGGATCCTTTTCGAGAATGTCATGGCGATGCACCGCACAAAGGGCACGATCATCGGCCTCCTCGAGACCAGCAGGGTCAACGAATGGGTCGTCACCGAGAAATTAGGCGATGCCCTCAAGGGAAAAGCCACCAAAGCGCCCAAAAAACCTCGGTTCAAAATCGGGGAAAGGTAGGCTCATTTTGTACCTTTTTTTTTTTTTGTTCATATTTGAAAAAAAAATGCCCTCATGCAATTCAACCATGTTTTTAGTTTGTGATTGTGCTGGTTTTTTTTTTCATTTTTTAAATCGATTTTCAGGCTTCATTTGTTAGAGCTTGGGGTTGGATTTTACCTTGCCTTCTGTGGCATCTATGACATGCTCTTTGGGAAGAACCACTTCTTCATTTACCTTTTCTTACAAGCATTAGCCTTTTTCATCGTGGGGTTTGGATATGTTGGCACATTTGTCCCAAATTCTTAATGGAAACCTTGAAACAAATAAGAAAAAAAAAATATAAAGTGATCAAAGAGAGAGATATGATCTTGGCAACATTAAAAAAATGTCTTGTCTCGTTCACAGTGTGAGTTTGTGTCCTCTTATAGCTTGTAAAAAAGATGGGGAAAAGTGCAACAAATAAAAAAAAATTTCATTCTTTCCATGTTCGTTCATAAAAATTCGAGGTAACGACTCGAAGATGGTTAGTTCTCTTGTGAATATTCAAGAATCGTTTTCAAGGAAAATACAGATAGCATGAATTATGGTGTATGGATTGTGGGAAATAGAGAAGAAAAAAAGAAAAGAAAAGAAGCAAGTGAAGGCAAGTTTATGGGGAATGAACTTTTTTGAGTTGATTGGTGGTAATAGTGAAGTTTTGTAGATTTTTCTTTTCACTTTTTTTTTTTTTTTTGGTATTTTACTTTTTCTGGAATTTGTTTGAAGAAGTTGAAAATTGTTAAGAAATGGGATAAAGTTCGCAATTATGATCTGTCTCTATGTCTATCTATATCTTTTACCAGGTTCAAGTATAATTATTCAAAGCACAGCTAACAGTTTAAAGCAGTGAATGACAATTAAATTCAAACCCAATTTCTGACCACTTTTGTGTCTTCACAGAAATTCATTATCAAAATTCATAATGCAAATAATTCTGAAACTACTTCATCCTTTGACATAAGATCAATGTATTACTGAAACTTGTACCTAATCCAATTGAAAGTTTGAAAACATAAACGAAAGCTTGAAAAACAACACAGAAGAGGATAATAAAGAAAGGATTAAATACATTTCAATACCCCTAAAGTCAGATTGTCAGAATGTAGAATCATCTGTTGGCATCTTCTAGTGACCAAATATCCTATTGAGAAATTATAGTGAATACCTAATTTTTAAAACTTAATGTAAGTTATTATCCAATCTTTTGAAAAATGTAACCAATTACCCAAATAATGTA
This sequence comes from Boehmeria nivea var. tenacissima, assembly GCA_018132145.1. NCBI lineage: Eukaryota > Viridiplantae > Streptophyta > Magnoliopsida > Rosales > Urticaceae > Boehmeria > Boehmeria nivea. Next base: position 14,033,646 of record CM030884.1, on the reverse strand, counting down.
ATTACTTACACAGTGATAAGTGGTGGTAATTCACTTTGTTACCAAAAGCATATGCAAGTAATTCACAAACTGACTAGAAACTCAATTATTTCAAAAGTTTGGGTATTTATTTTTATTGTTATATAAATTCTGGGCATTTGCCTACTTCACCCATATCTATTCAGCATATATATATATTTGCCAATGGCCAAATTAATTTTCCGTGGACCCGTAGAATTATATGGTTTTACAAAGAAAATGCTACTATGATTTTTTTTAAAATAATTGGGCCCATTAGTAAATTGGCCTGTTAAAATAGCATTTTTTTAAAAAATAACTCAACTATCTAAAAACTAAATTATTAGCCTAGTTACATTTGGGCTGTCCAAAATATTCATGTTCGTCCAAATTTTATTACATTTTGTAACAATATCTATAACAATATTTGTTACGACATGTAACAAATATTGATACAAATCGCAACAGTAATAAAAATTAGACATTTTGTTACATATGTTTATTAAATTTTGTCTGTAACGGTCTGTATCAAAAGTTGTTACCAACTATAACAAAAATTATTACAGTCTGTAACATTTGTTACCTTCTGTAATAAAGGACAAAACATTCAATGCATAATGTCTAAAAAAATAACAAAAAATAAAAATGGCTAATAACTTAATTATGTCAAACTCATGTCAATTTTTTAAAACTAAAGCTAAAAACAGGTCATTTAGTTAAAAATCTCTAAATAATTTTCTATTTTTATTTTCTTGCCAGATCACTTGCTATCTTTCACATTTCTCTAATTTCACATGCAATGACTCATGAAATTGGTACGCAAATGTATGAGGAAAACCACAAACTGATTAAAATAAGGGGATTTTAAGAAAATAGTCACTGTTTACAAAATGATTTTAAAAAATAGTCACAGTTTCAAAAATTTTAAAAACTAGCCCTTTCAAAAATTTCGGACACGTGTCAAAATTTCTTATGATAAATTTTATGTGTAATTTTGTTATTGTCAGAAATTTCTTACATTGTGTTATGGCTAGTTTTTAAATTTTTTGAAACTGTAGCTATTTTTTGAAAACACACCGTTCAAAATGACTATTTAACTAACTGACCCTTAAAATAATTGCTCCATAAATATACTTAAGAACTTATTACACCATCAATCTACTTAAGACTATATTTTACGAATTTGTTCCATGTTCAAAATATATTACACAGATATTCATTTGCTGACGTGTACAATAATATCATTCCACTTATACCCTTTTAGTAATATGTTGGAGATTTTTTTTTTTTTTATCCGAATTTTTAGCCATATTTCCAAACAGTTTCATTTCCATTTTAGATCTACAATTCATGGGATTACATAATAACTTAGCTATTTAATGCATTATATATATATATATATATTACAGTTTTATTTACGCTTTTTTCTCTTTATATGGGTTTATAGCAACAATTTGAACTACCAAGCATATTATGAAAGGATGAGTTGCTCGAGAGTTTTTTCATTTTTCAAAAGACGACAGAGTGCTTTTAGGAAAAATGAAAACTACATTAAGCCCTACCCAAATAAGTTTAAATACTCATGAGCTTTATCGATCTCTATATAGGTAATTTCTTTCCCAAATTTCCTTTGATGTTTTTATTTTGGTTTTGCTTCGAGCTTATAAGTGGTGTATTTGTTAGTCATATGATATATTAATTATTTGAATTTTGTGAGTTTTGGAATATGATATTGTAATATTAATTATGTATAGTATTTTCTTTTTCAAAATTTATTTTATGAATAATTTATTATTTTCAATTTTTCTAGGGTTGTATTAGTTTGAAATTGTATAATCTATTATATCATATTAGAATAGTTTCACATATATTGTATTGATTTGTTACATCAATTACTTGTAATATGATACTATTATTTTAATATCGTATTGTTCCAATCAATTAGAGGAATAAGTTAACTACTTGTAATATGATATTATTATTTTAATATCATATTTTTGAATAAATTAGGAATACGTCAATTACTTGTAATATGATAGTATTATTTTAATATCGTATTTTTTTAATGTATTATTTCATCTAAACTATCGTCTATTATTTCATCTAAACTGTCGTCTTAGATTTAGAAAGACTACTTTGTTTATATTTAATAATTCATCCATTGTGTCTACTTATATATAAAGTTAAACTTTTTTCTTTACCTAGACGAATATATTTTTTATATTGTTTTTGTTTTTCATTTTAATTTCTCTTAATTTTTCTTTAGAAAAAAATCCTCTCAGGTCTACAGTTTATTTTCGTAGTTCTTTAATATTTGAAAATTTGAATTTCAGTTCAATTCCTCAAATCAAGGAACTAGTGTTGAATGGATTGAATATAGAAAAAGGGTATTTTAGACATCTCAAGTATTGAGTTGAATAGTTTTAATATATATTTTAAATTAAGAACAAATGTGTAATATTAGACTTCAATTAGACTATATTTGTAAATGACCCTATACTTAATGTGCTTGTAGTACAATATTTAGACATAGTGAATGAAATAATCAAATAAATAAGGGTTTTGTTATCAGCACAAAAATCAATTTGATGGACTCAAAATTTAGACGATTGACAAAATTGTTCGATTTAGTCAAACAAAACACAAACTATCACCTAGATACTGATACATAATAATATAGAAAAGGGGGATTTTGAGGTATACCTCATTCTTGACACAATGATAATCTATACCCCATGTGTGTTGTACTTTTAATTTATACCCCAAAATTTACACTACAAACATAGAGTAGAAATGAAGGGAGCACACTACATGGGGTATAGATTATTAAGTAGCATCAAGAATGGCTTTATTTTGAAATTCTCCCTATAGAAAAATATATAAATAAAATGATCAATATAGCCCATAAGCTACGTTGCTTGGGCCCATAACGAGGCCAAATACATCCAAAACAACGACATTAAACGACGCCGTCAAACTGTCGAGCCGATAACCTGTCGTATTACTATCTTCAAAGAAAAAGACCCAAAAAAAAAAAAAAAAAAAAAACACAAAACACAAAACACAAAAGCTATTTCGTCTTCCACAAGAAGAGCTCGAGCTTCGCAGTCAGCTCCAAAATGGCGAATCGCTTTCGCTCTCTTCGCAAGCTCGTCCCTTTCAATCCCCGACCTCTCTCTCTCCGCCGACCCTTCTGCTCCGCCGAGCTCCGAGACCAGCAGCGCCATGAACAAGCCCACACGCTCCGAGCTCTGCTCCGAGAGGGTCGTACGGACACCGCTCACAGGCTGGTCAAGTCTCTCATCGTCGCGAGGTCTCACTTCTCTTCACCGTCCGATCTCCTCTCTATATTCTCCGATTCCGAGCCCGAGAGGCGCGTTTTCTCGGACATTGCTTTGTTGGCCTTCTCGGAGACGAAGATGGTCTCCGAGGCCTTGGCGTTTTACGGCTTGATGAGGAAAGGTGGTGAATTTCCTTCTCTGGCCTCGCTCAACTCGCTCCTCGAGTGTTTGGTTCGCGAGAAAAACTACACCAAGACGCTCGAGCTTTTCTCGGAGATCGTCGACGGCGATTCGAGAGCTCGGGTCGATAGGTTCACGTACGCGAAGGCGATTCAAGCTGCGGTGAAGCTCGGCGATCTAGAGAAGGCCACTGGGCTTGTTGAGTCCATGAAGACACTTGGAATGAGTCCCAATGTGTTTATCTACAATGTGATTCTTAGTGGTTTGTTTAAAGAGAGGAGGGTTAGGGAAGCAGAGAAGGTGTTCGATGAAATGTCGGAGAGATATTTGGCGCCGAGTTTGGTTACGTACAACACGCTCATCGACGGGTATTGCAAGGCGGGCGAGCTGGGGAAGGCGTTTGAGTTGAGGGACAGGATGAGGGCGGAGAATGTGAGGCTTAGTAGTGTGACTTACAACACGCTGCTCGGGGGGCTTTGTCGGGCGGGGAAGATGGAGGAGGCGGAGCGGGTTTTGGTAGAAATGAAGGGGGACGGGTTTGTGCCCGATTGTTTTACTTATAGTGTTCTTCTCGATGGGCTTTCGAGGTGCGGAGATGGGGAGAGATTGGTGGCAATGTTTGACGAGGTGGTGACAAAAGGGGTGATGGTTAATAGTTATACTACGGGGATTTTGCTGAACGGGCTTTGCAAGGATGGGAAGATGGGGATGGCGGAGGAGTTTGTGAAGAAGATGAAGGATAACGGGTTTCCGTTGGACGAGGTAAGTTACAACATTATGGTGAACGCGTATTGTAAAAGAGACGACATGGGGAGAGCCATTTCGATGGTCGAGGAGATGGGGGTTCGTGGGTTGAGGCCTGATTGTGTCACATTTAATACTTTGATTCACAAATATTGTGAAATGAAGGAGATGGCAAAGGCGGAGGAATGGGTTAAGAAGATGGTAGAGAAGGGGGTTACCCCGAACCTCTCCACATATAACACTCTCATCAAGGGCTATGGACAAGCGGGCGAGTTCGATAAGTGTTTTCTTGTACTCGAAGAGATGGAGAGTAACGGGGTGAAGCCTAATGTTGTAAGCTATGGTTCCCTCGTAAACTGTTTAGGCGGGCACGGTAGGCTGCTCGAAGCAGAAGTAGTCCTCCGGGATATGATAAACAGAGGGGTTAAACCGAATGCGGTGGTGTATAACATGCTCATCGATGGTAATTGTACAGCGGGGGAATTGAGAGATGCGTTCAGACTCTTCGATGAGATGGCGAAAATCGGGATAAGTCCTACGCTCGTAACCTACAATATGCTTGTTCACGGGCTATGCAAGAAGGGAAGGTTAACGGAAGCAGAGGACTTGGTTTTGCAGATTACAAGTATCGGTTATATTCCAGATGTGATCACATACAACTCCCTGATCTCAGGTTACTCCGACGCTGGTATCACAGAGAAATGCCTTGACTTGTACGAAACTATGAAGCGGTCGGGGATTAAGCCTACGTTGAAAACCTACCATCCACTAGTTAGTGTGTGTAGTAGCAAGGGAGATATGGAGGCACTAGAGAGAGTGCTCGACGAGATGTTGCGGCTTGGTTTGGCTGCTGACCGACTCATATATAACGCGATGATTCATGGTTATGCCGAGCACGGAGATGTCCAAAAGGCTATTGCTCTTTGCACCGAGATGATAGACCAGGGATTTAACCCCGATATGATGACCTACAATAGCTTAATTCTGGGACATTTTAGTGAAGGAAAGGTGTCTCAGGTAAACGACATTGTCACCAAGATGAAGGCCGAAGGGTTGGCTCCTGAAGCCGATACCTATAACTTACTCGTCAAGGGATATTGCGAGCTAAACGACTTTGCCATCGCATATATGTGGTGTAGAGAAATGTTTGAGAATGGGTTTCTTCTGAATCTTAGCACAGCCAACAAGCTTATCTCCGGCCTTCGACAAGAGGGCCGGTCTCAAGAGGCCGAGGATGTGTGCTTGGAAATGAGTGTCAAAGGAACAGACGATTGCAGCTCCACCGAGGTTCTATATTCGGTCACAAAAGCTTAGGAAAAGGACATGTATAATTGTGAAATTTGTAGCTCAGTCAACATTATATTGTACATTATAGTGACATGTTTTATGATTTTTTTAATTATACAAAGTTCTAGCCGTGGATTGCAAGAAAAGTTGATTTTGGACCTTTGGTTGAATCGTCACGTAAGTCACAGACTTTTCAATGTTGGTCTCTTGGGATTTTACCAAACTCACCATTTTGTTCCTATTTGATTCGATTCCCCATCTAATTTGTCTGCAGACGCAAATAAATTTACATCCGGATATTCTGAGAAACGTTTTGGATAACCTTTCTTACAACGTTCACTAAAATTTATGAGGCTTAGCATTGTTGGGTATTTGGATAGAACTTTTGTACTTGACAAACTCTTCCAAGCCTCGTTTCATTTTCTATCTTAATTTGTATTTACCAATCACAATGCTTGAATCCCATTATTAGAAAAATGCTTAAAAATCACTTCTACAGAAAATGAAGTTGGATTTAGCTCAAGATTTTTGTATTTCAACACAAGAAGCTGCAAAAAGGCATCGACTTTATGGTATCGCCAGTTTTGTATAGTGAAAAAGGCATTGGCTTTACGAACCAGAAAGCTCAACACTTTCCAATTTCAATCACTAAGAAATTCAAACAACACAAGTCTCATTCCATTTCCAAATTGCACCAAAAGCACTTTATTCCCTAAACTAAGTTTGACAAACAAACAAACAAACAAAAGAACGTGAAAAATCAAATCAAAACCTCAAATCTCCGAAACTCAATCAAAGCGCTTTGAGGATATCCTCGGCGCTACTGAACGTGAACGCACCGCCTTCCTCCAGATTGAGGAGCTTGACGACGCCGTCCTCGGCCAGCAGCGCGTAGCGCCGCGACCGCACGCCGAGGCCGACGGGCTTGTCGCGCAGGTCGAGCTCGCAGCCGATCGCGCGCGTGAAGTCGCCATTGCCGTCGGAGAGAAGCAATACCTCGTCGCGGATCTTCAGGTCCTCCTTCCAAGCCCTCATCACGAACGCGTCGTTCACCGAAATGCACGCGATCGTGTCCACACCCTTGGCCCTCAGCTCCGCCGACTTCTCGACGAAGCCCGGGAGGTGCTTCTGCGAGCACGTCGGCGTGAACGCGCCGGGGACGGCGAAGAGCACGGCCTTCTTGCCTTTGGTCAGGTCGGCGACGGTCACGGTCTGGACGTCGCCGGCGGCGTCGAGGAAGGAGAGCGTGGCGTCGGGAAGCTTGTCGCCGACGGAGATGGCGGCGGAGATGGCGGGTTTCGCGGCGGAGGAGAAGCGGAGAGGCTTCGGGGTTAGGGTCAGGGTTCGGCGGCGGCGGAGGGGGAGGGGGGCGAAGGAGAGCTTGGAAGAGAACGGCACGGCGGCTGAGAGGCGGAGGGAGGCCGGCGCGGCGGCGAGGCGCGAAATGGTGGAGAGAGAGGTCGCCATTGTTGGGGTAGAGAGAGAGAGAGAGAGAGAGAGTGAGGAGTGAGAGAGAGAGAGAGAGGGTGCGATTCCGTTGGGACTTTTGACTGTTTAGGCGGAGATGACAAGGAAGGAGGGTCACGTGAGTTGCGCGCGTGATTGAGTCGGATTATTGGGCCGAGTTTCTGTCTTAAGGACTGATTCCCCTTGTCGCCCTTGATGTGGGTGATGGGAAATTTTGGGCCTAACGAGGACCACGTTTGTTTAGGGGCTATTCTTCTTTTCCTCTTCTCTCTCCTCTGAAAAATTTGATGTAATGCTATTTTTTTTAACACAAGCATACAAGTTTAAAATTACGTCGCTTTTTTTTTTATTTATTTATCAGCAGATTACTAATTTGTATTATTTTTGCCTTCCTCAAATAAATAGGTGCGATTTTTTTTTTTTTTTTGCTTCTACAAAGTAATATCAACTACAACTTTTTAAGAGGCAATTTTCAAACACGTAATGTTGAAAGTCACATTTTTCAAAGCTTCTCTCCACTTCTTTCTTTTAATTCTCTTTCTTTTCCACCTATGGGATTAAATGTTTTATTAAGTTTTATTTTTAGAGAGTGAAAGAAATGTTGACTAATGATTATAGCATTTACTTAATTATAAAATATATTTATTAATGCACTTGTTTGTATTGTATGTGCTAAATAATTATACATATGCTGGTCAATATTTCTTACTAAAACTTCTTGTCATTTAACATTTTTCTAATTTTTGGTATCATCGCGGCTAAACAATGTTTGCTTGCTCTTTTCTACAAGTTGTAGCACTTAGCTGTACTTGGCTTCTTGCATTGTATTTGTGTATAAGCCACAATTTGCTTTGGCAGTTAGTCTGTCTCAGACCTTACGGCATTTAAAATGTTTTGGTTTGGTTTCCTCTTGAACGAAGATGAATGGTCATTGTCACTTTGTCAGTGGTACAACAAACTCAAAGCAATGGATAACAAATTAACAATAACATCTCAAACTCAAACTCAAACTCAAACTCAAATACACTTTCAGTTTATTGAGAAAGGCAAATATGTTTTCGCTTGTGACCACTCGTGGCAATATACAATACACCCATCAATTTCTTTCATCTTTAAAATGCTAAGTATGTGTAATTTGTGTATAATAAATAGATCTTGTATTGTATTCCTTTTATTATTTGACTTTCTTTGGGAACCTTTAGTTTGACTTGTTGACTTTTATTATATGTACTTTTTATGTCCAAGTTCAAGTAATAGCTTGAAGTGTGTGTGAGTGACTAATAAAGCACGCTCATGTTCAAAAGGCAACCATCACGCCTACCATATAAATAAAGGGACATTTGTCTATAAAATTAAATTTTATTTGTATTTTTAAAGCCGTGGGCCTTGGTCAGCAAGCCACTGTCAAATCCACCTACCATTCAAGCCACTATCAAAATGTCATTTTTCAACAAACTCTATAAAAGAAAGGGTATGGTTTGAGTGCATTATTGTAGTCTTTTTAGTAACTCTATAGTCATAGATCCTCAAAGTTCAATAGTCTAAGTTTAAAATTATAAATATTTGGCCAAAAACATAAAATTGTTGCTCATTTTTTACCCTGGTTTGTTATAGTATTTCAGAAAGGGAAAAAGCCATAGATCCTAATAAAATGCAGCTTATTTATACAAATTTAATTTTGACATGTAAAGTTATCAAAATTTTAAAGTTATTGACAGGAAAATGATACACATGTAATTATATATAAACTAGATGAATTATAAATTCATTATGTCAACATTTTTTTAATTAACATGATTATTAAAGCATGCAAGATCAATGCCCTGTGAACTGTCATACTCTCTATAGTCAACCCCTTTGCACTTTGCAGCAGCCAGCAGGTGATGCCATGTTGCCATGACCAATTGCTCAGCTGAATAATATATATATATATATATATATATAACAAGCTTAGCTGAATATTCCATCAAAACCAATATAATGTTTTTTTTATTTTGCGCCTTAAACTAAATAAAACAATATTATAATTTAGTTCGCTATTGAGTATTGATATAGTTGGTGTTCCTAATGAATCATTGATGAATGGATTTTTTTTTTTTTAATATTGTGTTAGAATTAGAAAAGTTAAAAAAAAAAAAAAGATTGAGGGGAATGGATGATTGCCCAAACAAGACATAAAAAATACCCTTTTTTTTTTTCCCTCAATATTCTCATTTTAGGGTAAATCTTGTTTGGGAGATGCTGTGAGAAAAGAGAGAATATGCTTAATGCGGATCGGACGGCTGAGATCAAAGCCAAACCTAATTAGTTAATCGAACGGCTAAGATTAATCTAAAATGGCCTACATATAGACTGATCTCTCTGCTTATCGTCAATTCTCTTCAGTCCTTGTTAGTAACGCTATTCTCAGCTTTCTCTCGCAAAACACTCTTCTCTCTTTCGATCTCTAAGCTCTCAAGCTTCGGTTATGGCGAAGATTGTGGCGATCAAGGCGAGGCAGATCTTCGACAGCCGTGGAAATCCGACCGTTGAGGTTCGATTCGCAACGATAATTATCTGATCTGTTTGTTCCTTCTTTGAAAGACTACGCTTTTGAATGTCTTTGGTAAAAAAGACTGTAAATTTGCGTGTTTTAGGTTGTGTGTTGAATTGATTTCTGAAAAAAATAATTGTGATTTGTGGTTTGAAGATTTTAGCTTGAGAACTCGGAGATCTAGTGGAGTTTAGGCTTTAGTATCGATCGATTTGCATGGACGAGCGATCTCAGTTTGAAAATCTCTGCAAAAATAATAAATTTATATATGTAGTTGTTGTAAAGTTATTTGCTTTGAGCCTTTGGTTGAAATTTCTCTGCAAAAAATTAAATAAAAAATCTGTTTGAATTATGATTGTGGATGTGTGTTGATGCAGGTTGATGTGACACTAAGCGATGGTACTTTCGCTAGAGCCGCTGTTCCGAGCGGTGCTTCCACTGGTAAACCACTTTTTTTTTTTATTATCCAATTATTTTTAACAATTTTCTTGTCTTTTTTTGGGGTGTTTTGTTGGATGTATTCATGTTTATCACAGTTCATAGCTTCGCTATCTTCTTGGTAAAGATTCAAACTTTGGTTGATACGAGTCCGAAATATGTTTTTTTGATCTACTTTGCTTTTGATTGATATTAGGAATTTACGAGGCCCTTGAGCTTAGGGATGGAGGGTCTGACTACCTTGGAAAAGGTGTCTTGAAGGTGAGTTATTGGGTTTAGAATTCGCTGCTACTTCGGATTGAAGCTTAGATGATCTTTATTGTTTGCTTTGATTATTTGTACGTTGTAACAATCCACTTGTTCTTTTGTGTATACAGGCTGTTGCGAACGTCAACACCATCATTGGACCCGCGTTGATTGGCAAGGTTGGTTTAACTAATAATATTTGTCATCTAAACTTATGCGAATTTGGAACTTTGTTTTTCAATGATCGTTCTTTTTCCGGACTCAAGACACTTAAGACGACTAATATCTGACTTATATATTTATTCATGTTCTTACCAAGTGCTGTTATTGATATTTTTTAAATATTATTTTTTCATCGCTTTGTTTAGGACCCGACCGAGCAGACTAAGCTTGACAACTTCATGGTGCAAGAACTTGATGGAACTGTTAATGAGTGGGGTTGGTGCAAACAGAAGGTACAAGAACTTTGCTATGTTACATAATGTTTATTCATTGTGCAGCTAATAATAACTGCTTAACAAGTGTATTGTTGCTTGTGGATTTTCAGCTCGGTGCCAATGCCATATTGGCCGTGTCTCTTGCTATCTGCAAAGCAGGTGCTGCTGTCAAGAAAATCCCTCTCTACAAGGTATATTTTTGTTGTAGTTCGCTTTGTTCATCTTGAAGTTACTTTGTTAACGGCTATAAGACAAATAATACATAGCTTTTTTTTTTTTTCCATATCTGCATGGTGGTTGAATAAATCTAACGTCAACTTTACGTCTTTATTTAAATGCAGCACATTGCAAACCTGGCTGGAAACAAACACTTGGTCTTGCCCGTTCCTGCTTTCAATGTCATTAATGGTGGATCACATGCTGGAAACAAACTGGCAATGCAAGAGTTCATGATTCTCCCTGTTGGTGCCGAGTCATTTAAGGAGGCCATGAAGATGGGTGTTGAAGTATACCACCATTTGAAGGTGGATTGCATTTTGTTTTTAGACATACATTTCGTACGGAGATAACTCCCACCTTTTGTTTTACAAACCTTTTTTTTTTTCCAGGCCGTGATTAAAAAGAAATATGGCCAGGATGCTACCAATGTTGGAGATGAAGGTGGCTTTGCTCCTAACATCCAGGTGGGGCTTGATGTTGAATTTTTTGTTTGTACTTATGTTTTTAAATTTGATTGTTTTTCCTGTTTACTTTTGTAAGTTTATTCACTTTCTCGTTTTGGGTTTATTCAGGAGAACAAGGAAGGTCTTGAATTGCTCAAGACAGCCATTGCTAAGGCCGGATACACAGGCAAAGTTAGTTCTGTTCCATGATATATATATATATATATACACTTTGTGGTTTTTTTTTCTTCTTGGTTTTCATTTGTGGGTTTAAGAGGAAAGATATATTTCTGTTATTCTTCAAACGACTTTGAAGTCTCAAGAGATAAAAAGAATTAAGAACTCTTTTTCCCCTCCTTAGGTTGTTATTGGAATGGATGTTGCCGCATCAGAGTTTTACGGAACAGATAAAACCTATGACTTAAACTTCAAGGAAGAGGTAAGTTGCCTCTTATTGCATTGCATAATGATTATAGACATGCTTTTAGCTATTCAGGTCGGCCTTGGTACTTTTTTTCAATAGCTAATTTCTGGCTTTTTCTTTTTCCGGTAGTACAATGATGGGTCACAGAAGATCTCAGGAGATGCTCTTAAAGATCTTTACAAGTCATTTGCTGACGAGTATCCTATTGTGTCGATTGAGGATCCATTCGACCAAGATGACTGGGAACACTATGCCAAGTTAACCAAGGAAATCGGCGAACAAGTACAAATTGTGGGAGATGATCTCCTGGTCACCAACCCAAAGGTTTGCAATCACAATTCTTTTATTCAGTCAACTCTTTTAGTTTGCTGTAAGTGGGTCATTGTTTTGAGAGAAAAGTTTGCAATAGACATTTAGTAGAAAACCTGACATCGTTGGGATTCGTTAATCTTTTCAGAGGGTCGAGAAGGCAATCAACGAGAAGACTTGCAATGCTCTTCTTCTCAAGGTACTGATATAATCTCTTTTTTTAACATTCCATTCGAGTGTTTATATAGAATTATAAAAAATCAATTGTAAAGTTTACCTAACTAACCTTTTGTGCGTGGTTGCAGGTAAACCAGATTGGATCAGTGACGGAGAGTATTGAAGCTGTGAGGATGTCCAAACATGCTGGGTGGGGTGTCATGGCAAGCCACCGCAGGTTTGGAATTCAACCTCTTCGATCAAATTCTTTCTTTTCACAATCTGCCATAAAATTCTGTATATCACTAATGTTGTTCCATTATTTGACTGCAGTGGAGAGACTGAGGACACTTTCATTGCTGATCTCTCTGTGGGTTTGGCTACGGTAACTTTCTGATTAAACTCCTCTAATGACAACTAAATGTATTATTTTTTGAGGTCCACAATTGTTGTCTGATTACTATTTTTGTAAATTTGCTTTCTCTAGGGTCAAATTAAGACCGGAGCTCCCTGTAGGTCAGAGCGTCTTGCGAAGTACAACCAGGTTGATATTCTTTCCGATGAGCTATTCAGCTGATCATGCTTATTTGGAATATTGGATTAGCTGATATGTTTATTTTGGTACTAAAATTACATATTTAAGCTTATTCTTTTCGCTTGATTTTTGTTCTTGTAGCTCTTGCGAATTGAGGAAGAGCTTGGTTCGGAAGCTATCTATGCTGGAGCAAGTTTCCGTGCACCTGTTGCGCCCTACTAAACTTCCAGTTGCCTTTGATATTTAAGCGGCAGTTAAACAATGGAATTTCACTTGCGGTGAATAAGTTCCATTTGTAGAATGGCTTAGCGTTTTGAAACTTCGAAATTTTCTTCTTTGCAATAATACTCAGAGAAGTTTTGTTTTGAGAGCTTGAACAGTGTGCTGAACTGAGTTTTTCCTGGAATATCGAATGTCCTAATCATATTTATTTAACATTTGAGTTGATTGAGGCCTACTGAGCTTTTTAAAATACTCTTCTTATCTTATTTTCCTTTGTGTTCGTTTGTCAGTTTGGTTTATGATGCCCAAAAATAGGTTTAAATTTGCCTCACATTCAAATGCTTTTGGAACATATTATTTGATAACTGTATCCATTGAGCATGCTTGTTCTCTTTTAAAAGTGAAACTACAATTTTCAGAATGTGAGGTTTGTTTTTGCCTCTTTGAAGTGAAAGACACTGTACTTGAGATCCATTTTTCTGTTCTACCAATTAATGGCAAACTTATCTTGATTCACTGAGAATTAAAATATGATATATACTTATATAGTCCCTAACTTTACAGAAGTTCCTCGCTTCATTACAATAAGAAAGTATTGTTTCGAACCTCAAATCAACCGAAGCACGTGAAGTAGAGAGAGAGAGAGAGTTTTAGATTTTGTTTTTTTGTTTTTTGTTTTTTTAACTACTCTTCCAAAATCAGCTTACTCAATACGTGACATGTTAGTTGGTATGCTAAACATTATTGATGTGAAGAAACTTCAATGCTGTATATTGAAAGGGGAGGTTTAGAGGAATGCTATTGTTTTGACATATTATTAATTTGTTCTTTTTTTTATGTTGTACTTATTATTTACATTTCTAAAAATATGTGTTTTTTTTTTAAGGAAAAAAATAATTATGTTTTCAAAAGAGAAAAGTGAAAACTATTCTAGTATTTAGATTATATATTGGGGGATTTTGAGGAATGCCCCATTTTTGACACAATATTCACAACAAGGAAAATACCACTAAAGATACTTTGTGAGAGAATTGTGAACCTAATGTCACAAATTAAAACCATGTCGTTTGAACTTTATACTTAAACAAAAATGATAAAATTTGATTTATTTGGAAATAGATTATAAAAATAGACCATTTAACTATATAAAGCTACATATATATATTGTGAGAGTATTCGGACTGTGTAAAATATTTTAATTATTTATCTCAAATTTAAACTAGGTCGTTTTGTTGAATACATACTTGAACAAAAATAATCAAATTATTCAATAACCATCTAAAATAAAAAATAAAAATGCAGGCTGTGGGGTTCGAACCCACGCGCACTTCAGTGCAGTAGATCTTAAGTCTACCCCCTTAACCACTCGGGCAAACCTGCCTTGTTGTCTTCATTCCAACTTTTTTCTATATTTATTAATCAAAACAAAGCAAACAAGTTAATAGCAACTTAAAAAAAAAAAAGGCTCCTCCTATATACAAATTGCAATCCACAGACACAACAAACAAAAACCCTAAAAGGGCCAAAAGCACCGATCGCACACTTCACCGGTCTCCAATGGCGGAGCACTTGGCGTCGATATTCGGGACGGAGAAGGACAGAGTGAACTGCCCATTCTACTTCAAGATCGGCGCTTGCCGGCACGGCGACCGCTGCTCTCGGCTCCACACGAAGCCCAGCATCAGCCCCACTCTGCTCCTCTCCAACATGTACCAGCGCCCCGACATGCTCACCGCCCCCGGCGTCGACCCTCACGGCCAGTCCCTCGACCCCCGCAAGGTCCAGGACAGCTTCGAGGTCCGACCCTCAAACTCCGCCAAATGTCCGTCGGCGATCGTGTTTTGGGTTTCTCTTGATTTTGGGGTGTTTGGTTTGTGTAGGATTTCTACGAGGATCTGTTTGAGGAGCTCAGCAAGTATGGCCAGATTGAGAGCTTGAATATCTGTGATAATTTGGCTGACCATATGGTATGTTGAGTTGGTTTTTTTTTTAGGGTTTTATTAGATTAGGACTAGGGAATAATCCTCGCATTTTGAGGAAAAAGTGGTATTAGAGAGAGGAAGAAAGATATGTTGTGTGTTAAATAGGAAAAAAAGACTTTTTTTTTAGAGAGTGGGTTTTTGATGAATTTAGCAGATGGGTAATGTGTATTTTCAGTTCGGAGAGGTTGAGTGATTCAAAGTTTGGTTCTTTTTTGAGTGAACAAAGGATTTGAAAAATATGTTTGATCATTTCGGAGAGGTTTAAAGTGATTCCAAAGTTTGGTTCTTTTTTAAAATGAATGAAAAAAATAGAGAAGAAACATGAATTTGAATTGCCTTTTTTCTCTATCGAAGTGGATTGAAATGGTTTGGCGATAAATCGAACAGGTTGGAAATGTGTATGTTCAGTTTAGAGAGGAGGAGCATGCTGCTGCTGCCCTACAAAACCTAAGTGGAAGGTTCTATGCAGGTTCATATATTTTCCGTCTCTTTTCGATCGTGTATTTTTTCAAACAATTGTTCATGTCTCATAGTAAATAAAATTGTGCCGATGTGGCTATTATGCTTGTGCAAGTTTGGTCCTATTCTGTATGGCAAGTCATGTCATAGCATGATTGATTTGGTTGGTAATTGCTCTCACTCTATCCATGTCTCTTGAGTTTTTAACCTATAGTATAAATATTTTCTTTGTTGCTGTTGCTGATTGTTGGGTTGTTGTTGGTCATTAGTCATTACACATTAGCAGTAGTTTTTATATTTTGATTGATTAGTTGACCTGGTGATCCTCTGTCCATATCATGATGAAATGGTTTTACTTAGAACACGTGAGTTCTTGAGTTGATGTTCAATCTACGAGCTGCACGGGCTAGATCATTTTTATTCATGCTAAGCTGAATACAGTTTTGTTAATGGAAATTCTTGTCATTGGGTGTGTTCAAGAAGACCAGTGGTAGTCTTTTGCCTTTTGTGTTTGGCTTAAAGAATAACAGTTGTGTAAATCAAGTTAATGCAATGACTCTGTTTGAAAATATTTTATATGCATTAATTTATGGATTACTCTCTCTCTCTCGCTCGCGGGCGCGCAGAACAACTCTGTTATCCAACTATTAGGTTTGAGAGCAGAATCAACAAACAAATGGCTGATTTCATTTAATAACTCAATCTAATAATTGATCTGATTTCAGGTCATTGGGATTTGAGATTCAAACCAGAGCCAGTTTTAGGGTAAATGGCTTGGCACAATTGAATTAAAATTTTCAAGCTTATGACCATTGTAAATTGGCTCGTGTTTTATCATCTTAGATTTCAATGTGATGAAGCTCAGTCAGGTAACTAAGTTTTCCAACATCGGTCACTTGAAATCTTTATTCTTTGAAAAAAACTTTATTTCTTTTAAGCACTTATGTTTAGTAAATTTGGGTGTTGATAGTAGATAGCAATCTAACATACCTTATATGCCAAAAGTTGGCATCAATATTCAACACTGGCTATGTGGTTGAAGCTTAAAAATTTTACCAAAATAATTGCTAATATATATATCATTGTACAGCTGCTCTGGATGCTGAATGACATGAACAAGTTGTTTTCACTTGGTTTAATATCTATGGATCACTTCTTGCATTCTGCTTGGCCTTCCTTTTCTATCTTTGTTTTTATTTTTATTATTTTATGGATTTAACATTATTTAAGCCAGTCAAATATTTTATCTCAAAGTTAATAACATTTTTCAATTTCACGAATGTCTTACCAGGGCGCCCCATTATCGTTGACTTTTCGCCAGTGACAGACTTTCGTGAAGCCACATGCAGGCAGTATGAGGAAAACGTATGTGGCCGAGGTGGATATTGCAACTTTATGCATTTGAAGAAGATTAGCAGGTGAGTTTGATTCTTCCTTCTCTTCAATAAGATCATGATACAAAAGTGATTTTGCATGTGTTTGATGTGGACTATTTTTTCTTTTTACCAAAATTTAGGGAGTTGAGACGAAAATTATTCGGGAGGAGCAGACGGAGACGTAGCCACAGTCGAAGCAGAAGCCGTAGTCCTCAGAGGAACCGAGGTAATGATGAACGCCCACATGGAAGTCGTGGTTCTGGCAGAAGAGAGGACGAAAGGGATCATCGTCAGCATGACAGGAGGCGGCCTAGAAGCCGTAGTCCTGGTCGAAGAGGAAGAAGTAGAAGCCCCGGTGGCGGGGGTAGGCGGATTAGGAGTCCAGTTAGGGAAAGTAGCGCTGAAAGAAGAGCCAAGATTGAGCAATGGAATAGGGAAAGGGAACAAACAGAACCTGATAATAAGCACAACAATGACAACAATGAAAATGACCGAAATGGTGTCGCACTAGACGTGAATCATCAGCAGGATTAGTGTGGATGGGGTTTCGATTTTCTGGTTTGTTTTTATGTGACTAAAAAGTTTTTGCTTTTGAAAGACATCCAAGTTAGAAAATTACAGCAGATTTTCATTGCATTTAGAGGGATTTCTTTTCCACCGTGTTGATGATTAGAATCATATACGATGGCAAGATCAAAACCCTGGCTCTTCGCATATCTTTCGAGGACCGTGGCAGTTTTACTCAGCTATCGTCACTATTCCTTGCGGCCCAAGCTTTAATGGAACTACAGTTAGAAGCGTTTGAGGCAGCTTCTATGATGCAATCTTGAATTATCATTTTTATATTTCAGACAGATCTTTTAGTTAGTGGTGTCTAAATTATGGTGTTGAAATGAGCGTATCTGTAGTTTTTAAACTTTGCATACTCTAGGGTTCTATTGTGATATTTTATTATTGTATCAAATTGCCAGTGCTCGACTCATTATGATGTATTGTTCTTAAGCAATATCAATATTCGAAAATTCTCTAGAGCAAACCAATCAGACGAAGAGTTATGGTAAAGTTCGAAACGCATCGGCTTTAACCCCAATCAAAATCACTAACGACCAATGGCCTTCAATCAGATTGGCAAAGGATTAACAACTTTACTCTCGTTTCTTTGTAATTTTTTGCCAAACGCAGCTTCTCTTGAGCTCTTCAGTCTTCGCTGGGTCTTTTAGTTCCCATTAGCATGTTTGGCCTTTGTATGAGATTGCAAAGCAACATCTGAGCCAAACGACCTACAAGAACCATTGACAAAGAAATCAAAACCAAGACCACAAGAACTAGCAAAAGAGAACACAAGAGGCAAAATGAAAGGGAATTTTACTTGTCGCACGACTTGCAAGCGAAGGCTCGGGCGGTGTTCGGAGTCTGCTGTGTTGGCTGGTCACTCTTGGCTGCTATTTTCGCAGCCTGCCTTGTTGGGTAGGGAGTTGCTACATGAGCAACATTATTTCCACCTGTATCAATATTTCAGCCACACTTAATTTTTTGATGAATTTGATAAACCAAAAATATAACATTCAATCTCTCCTTAACCACACGACTGTCATAGAAAACCTTGTGATATCATGTAAGACTTGATTAAAACCGCACAAAGACCATTTGATTTATTAACAATATATTTCATAGAACTTACCAGTCTTTCCACCAGACTTTTCAGGGGTCACCAATTTTGCCTTCTTAATTGAAGTTTTTGTAGCAGCTTTGGCAGGTCTTTTCTTGCTCGTATCAACCTTGAGAAGTAAAAGAAAATTGAACTGAGATAGCAAAAATTTCCAGAAGAACAAACAACAAAATGGAATGGCTAGAAGCAGTTTTCTGCTGGATTAAAAAATAAATAAATGAGTGATATGAGGGCTTCAACCTTCTTTTCAACCACCTTCTCGTCCTCTTCACTGTCATCAGATTCTTCATCGTCACTTTCAAGTTCATCATCGCTGATTTCTTCCTCCTCTTTCTTGACCTTGGCCTAAGCAATTACAGCAAAGCCAGTAATACCATATATCACAACATCATTATTGCAGGGATTATCACCATGTACAACTAGAACTAGCTACAACTAACAGTAGCTCTAATACAGACAACTCTATTGTGGTCTCGACAAGATTTGTAGACTAACGATGCTGGTACAAATTCTTGCTCTATTCATAATTTGGTAATCATCAAGTTTAGTTTAGCATACATTGTTTACCTTCTATTTGACATCTTAGCTTCGAGTCTAAGACCCTAGACTACAAAATTGAGAATGACAGGAAAGTTTACCCATGCATTATAACTGTTGGAATGTGAACATATATATTAAACCTACGTAAAGGTGTGCATCTTCGTGGCACTAAAGGGAGGAAACAAAAAGAAAACCATTAGTTTTGATGAAATCGGATGACAGTACCTGCTCATCATCAGATGACTCCTCACTTGACTCATCATCCTCATCATTGTCAGCACTACCCTTAACATCAGATTTAATATCATTGTTCAAGTTCGCACCCTTTACCTCCTTTTTAGCCTGCAAAGTAGATGTTCCTACATTCACATCAAGGAGTGACATGAGTTAACATGCCAAACAGGCAACAACAAATAAAGATAGTTCATGATATTTACCTGCATTAGGAATAGGTACTATGTCATCTTCAGAATAGTCAGAATCAGTATCAGATTCAGAATCAGGTCCCCCATCTGAAAAATATAAACATGGTTATACATGGCCAGACATGGTAAATTGAATAGAACACTTAAAGGAAGCTACTCACCATGTTGATCTTCAGATCCTTTGTACCCAAGAAAGTGTACGCTTCCATTTTTCCAGGTGTGGGATAGCTCAAATTTCTTCTTAAACACAAGATCAAAAGTAACTCGAGGGGTTTTATCTGAAGAAAGTATTCCAAGAACAAACTTCTGATCGCCAACTTTTGCAAACAGGTACACGGGTTCAGCTCCTTTGTTTTTCTTGACCTCGCTCAAACAAGCCTAAGTAATGAAGCCATATAGCATACCACGATTATTAATGATGTCAAGAAAAGCCAGCAAAAAAATAAACAATCAGAATTTAAACAATAAGAAGTTTTTAGTTACCTGTGAAAGATGCAACATCTTGTCACCTTCATTCTCCACCACAAGAGACTCTCCGCTTTTGATCTCAACACCTGAACATTACAATTATGCTTTTAGAACCAACACGCCTTTGTGAAACATTTTTACACCTAAGTTCTCATAAAAACAAATTCACAATTTGACAAATTTAAGGCAAAACAGTATGTAAGGATAATTTAGTAACATATTCTCCTTCTTCCCCTCGATTTCAACAGATACGATCACTACAAAAAGCGAAACACTCTTCAACATATGTCATGTAAGTAAATCTTTAATGCAAGTCAGCATTTCAAAAGCCACATCAAAATTCTCAAAACCCTTTAATGCAAATAAATACTATAAGGCAATGAAACATCAAAGCTCCAAAACAACGACACAAACTAATAACGTTTAATTATTACATTTTCCAGCTTCTCTATCCATCGTCACAACAACCACATAAGTTCAAAGCATGTAAGTCAGAAATACACACACCTTCACACAAATCAGAGCCACAAAACAAGTATAATGTAAATGTCGCCATACATTTCCGCTTAAGAAGCCAAATAAAGAGAAATACGACAAAAATACATCAATATATAAACTATATATATATATGTGTGTGTGTGTGTGTGTGTGTGTCTATGCGTGAGTTTGAGCTCTGAGCGACATTTCAAGTCGCATTTCCGTCTAAGCGAAGTGGTAAATCCAAACCGAGAACGAACCTACAAGAAGCATCTAGATCAAAGATTTAAAACCCTAGACAGTCGAGCGACTTCAAACTGTCCTAAAATCCGTACTATCATCCGATTTTCCCTCGTTTTCTCGGCAAACAAACAGCCAAAGAGTTCGCAAATCAAAAGCCAAGGTGACAGAGCACATAGTATGGAAAGCAAAATCACGAAGAAAGCGAAATGATCGTAGAAATATACAGTGAGAGAGAGAGAGAGAGAGAGAGAGAGAGAGAGAGAGAGAGATTACCCCAAAACTCCATTGTAGAACAGAGAAAAGTTTGAGAGTTTCTAGAAGAAAGCCTCTAATTTCCCTCTCTTTCTTTATATATATCAGGTGAATTTTCAGAAACGACGTGAACGACCACGGCGTTTAGTTGCCATCGGAATGGGATTACGCAGAAACGACAGAAAATCTTTATCTATCATTGAAAACGACATTAAAGTTACCGGTAAACGACAAAAAGATATATATTTTTTTTTTCTTAAAGACACCGATTTTTCATTTTGCAATAACAAACCGTACTGGCCAAAATGACATGTGAATTCGGAGTTTTTATCGTAAACGACATCATCTTATAGATAATAATAATTTACTTCATAGTTTAAACGGAGTGTTGTAGAAGACCTTATATACGACATAACAAATTATGCATTAAATAGCTCAATGACTGGGGGTTATAACTTATAAAAGTATAGATGACATGTTTTGCCTGCACTGGACATCAAAATTTCATAGAAAAAACGATGTCAAAAGGATAAAAAAAAAAAAAAAAATTCAAAGAGAAAACGACATGTAGTTTTGTAAACTAACGACATGTTTTACGTAATGCTTTTTTTATTTCCTCAAATTGATTGGCAATGAATAAACGACATAAATACAAGTAAACAAGAATTCGTTTTCAAAATTGAACACGCCAAATTTTGCACCAATGAAAGAAATAAACATTATGTCGTTTCCTATCAAACAAACGAAAGTTGGAGTTGCCAGAGAAATATCCGCCAACAAGGCCATAAAGGACATGTCGGTTTTATCAAACGACAAAGAAATTTAGATCAGAAAACGACAGCTCCATAAAAAGCTAATTGTCGTTTTCAGAGTGCAAGGTTTATCGAAACTAACGCCTCGTTTGTAACGAAAGCCATGGGCTAAAAGCTAAACGACAAGTCGATTTCACCAGTATCACACTCTTTTTTTTTTTCTCTTTCTTAGAGCTCTCTATGAAATTTTCATTTAGGGAACGGGAAGCAAAATAGACTGATGGGAAACGTTGTTATTGGATATTAATACGAATGCAAAATAAATATTATAGGTCTTATCACACTTGATTATTATTTAAAATTTGAAAAAAATTGGAGAATTTCTAAATAAAACCATTCTTGATGCCACTTAATAATCTATACCCAAAATAGTATGCTCCATTTATCTCTATTATATGTTTGTAGTGTAAATTTTTTGGTATAAATCAAAAGTGCACCACACATGAAGCATAGAATATCATTGTGCCAAGAATGAGGTATTCCTCAAAATTCTTACCAAAAAAAAAAAAAAAGGGTTTCCTTCAAGCCCAACTTCAAGCCAGAAACTCGGAATAGTTGTCGACGAGGCCTGCCGGTTCTTTAGTTTTTCTTTTTTCTTTTTGGGTGTGTTTGGAACTTAAATTTTTTGAGGAAAAAAGGAAGGGAAAGTAACATTTTGTTTGCCTTACCCATTTCTTCAATTCCATTCCATTCCCATTTTTCATTTTTTTCAACTTTTTAAATCCTTCAAACTATTCCATTCCATTCCATTTTTTTTCAACCATTTTTTTTAACTTTTCAAATCCCTATACAATATCTTTAAATCTCAACCATTCATATCACTTTGAAATTAGCAAAGTCAAACCATTCTTACATCATTTTTACAAATCATTTTCAAACTATTACAAACCATTTTCAAACCACTTTTTTCATCCTCATAAATGGTCAAAGATGGCCAAAACGGCCAAACCAAACAAAAGGTAAATCTTGAAAAAGAAAAAAGGAAATGGAAAAATGTACTTTCCATGACATGTTTGGAACTTTGAGAAAATTTATAGGAAAACTAATTTTTCCTTCATATTTTTCTTTGTTTGGATGTCAAAGAAAAAGTGCGAGAAAAAAAATAGTATTATTCTTAAAATACCTTGTAATTTAACATATGTTAAAAAATTATACTTAATTTAGTAAAAAACTTGAATTTCCTATTCAAATTAGTCAATATAAAAATTTAAAGGGCCATCTTTGATTAAAAAAAAAAAACCCAAAGGGCTAGCTGCCAAAACAATACAAATTTAAACAACAACAATAACAACAACAATAATAATAATAATAATAGGCAGCGGCTAGTGTACTAATAATAATAGGATTTTGCTAAGCACAGACGCGGTTGTCGCGTCTGTGCGATCTCAGCCGTCCGTGGCTGGTGGGCCCCACAGCCATGGATGGCTGAGATCGCACAGACGCGACACGCGCGTCTGTGCTTAGCACAACTCATAATAATAAGTCACAGCCAAGAAAATCAAATCACTTATGCTTTGTTTGGCAAATGAGTTTGAACCCATCTTGGGCCATTCAAACGAATTTTTCAATCTAATCTCGCCGCCACTGCCTCTCTCCTCTCCTGATCTCTCTCCACCGTCGGCGCCGACTCCGGCCACCACCGCCTCCTCCAGTCCTCACTCTACGGCACCGAAGCCTGCTCTGGCGCTCGCCGCCACTGGTTGCTCTCGCCATTTCTTGGATCATCTCGCGCGATCTCCGCCGGAGTTGTGTTCGTCGCTAGCTCACTACCCAAGCCGAGCATCACCTTCCTCCGCGCGCGCGCCCGTCCAGCGAGCCCCGTACTTCTCCGCAAATCTGTCATGCCTCCTCACCTCCGTACGAGCCCAGTCTGGTGAGCCTTTGCGCGCCTCGCCGCAGTCCAGCCCGGTGAGAAAAACTTTTCCTCTACTTTTAGAAAAGAAAATTAAATCCTTATTTTCTTTTATAAAATTCCCCACACTTTTTCTATTATTATTTTTTTCTCCCAAAAAAAGTTCCAAACACAATAAAAGAATTTCCTTCTTTTTTTTTTTTTTCCTTTCTCCCACTTTTTCAAGGTTAAAAACAGACCCTTTGAATTTTAAGTTGATAAAATCCTATGATTGTAAGAGCACAATAAGCTTCATACGTCTTTGTGGATATTAAATATAAACTCTTGGATTGTTTTCCATTATTGGGTTAATTTTATTGGTTCCCCAGTTGAGAATTTCTCATTTTTTTAATCACAATATTATTTCAATATTCCATCAGATCCTTGTCATCCAATAGAACACTCAGTGCCTCAGTCTTAAAAGCAGAGCAAAAACAAAGAAGGCAAGTGAACAACACTCGGAAAGAAGAGGCTTTTGGCTTTTGGTCTTCTTCGGTATTATGGAGCTGGGTTTTCTTCTACACAGCCTAATTCCCTCTCTGACCTCTGTGAGTACTAATCCGAATCAAACTAAAATCTATGAAAAAACGAAAAAACAAAAAAGAAAAAAAAAACATTTCTCCAGTACATACATTCATGTGTTTTTCATTACCAATATTTGATTTTGATTTTTTCTTTAAGGTTGCAATATTATCGGCGTTCTTTATATACCTGGCGATATTCGGATCTATTCTTCCTGGGAAAGTTGTTCGTGGCATTACGTTATCTGACGGAACACGTCTTCAATATCGTTGCAATGGTAAATCGAAATCAATATATATATATATACACACACGTACATATTGGTGTATGTAATGTGTTCCGTTATTATTAACGTTAAAGATTTGATCTTTATAATGGCTTGTTTGCCTTGTAATGAGATTCATGCTTTATGCTGATGAAGTTTTCTCATTAATTGATTTTGTAGGATTGATATCACTTCTTTTACTGATCGCTCTTCTTGGCATTGCTGCAAAGATGGAACTTGTGTCACTGACTGTATGTGCTTTATTATTATTAGAGAAATTATAATAAATACCTAATTTTTAACGCTTAATTTAGACTAAATACCCAATTTTTTGAAAAACATAACAAAGTACTCAAGTGAATCAATTACTTACATAGTGGTAATTAGTGGTAATTGACTTTGTGGTCAAAAACATGTGTAAGTAATTAATAAATTGATTAGTTACTCAATTACTTCAAAAATTTGGATTTTTTTTTTATTATTGTGTAAATTTGGGGTATTTTCCTACTTTCTCATTAATATTTGTTCATTTAGTCTTTGATTTTAGTTTGTTAAATTTCTGTGTGATGTTTAAGTTTTGGTTTCAGAAATTGATTGTACTTAGTCCAAAACACATTACTATGAATAGAAGAAATTCAGCTTAAGAACTAAAATTGGATTGAATTTGTTGCTTGAGATGACACCGAGAATTGACTTTGTTTCATGTTTCTCTTTTGCTTCTGTTTGGGCATTAACGTGTGAAATTTCTGTTGAGCGAGTGCATTCATATGGCTCAATGACCTTGAAAACGCAGTTGTGTGCCTGATTCTGCATCTGTGCATTAACGCTGTGAAAATGTTTGCAGGCAATATCCGACAGAGGGCTCAATCTGCTTTTGACTACTTTCTTGTTCAGTTTCCTGGTATTTCACGAGCAACGTTACCACTTGGAATCTGTTTGAACGATAATCAATTTTTTCCCTCTGCTTATAGAATTACAACTACATTGTAGCGTCCATATTTGTGTTGGTTGATGTAGAAAGTTAAAGAGTCTTTATTTCTGTTGTTTTTGCTTCTCGGCGACAGGTGACTCTGGCTCTCTATGCTGCTGGCTGCAATTCAAGGCATCAGGGCTCGTCCTTAAAGCCTCATATCACCGGAAACTTAATACATGACTGGTACTTAAGAAAACTCTGCTGCAACTTTTTTTGATTAAAGCATTCATCTTCATGAAAATCAACGTCTACGTAGGAAAAGAAGGGAAATTAGTGGCATGCTAAGCCTTGTACGATTTTTATTTTTTGGGTAGAAAAATATTGCAATCTCGCAGTGCGAAATCGTTAACACTCGTTAGTTTTATCTCATGTTTAGTTGTTTACTGAGTTACTCATTAAGCACCTAAGGCCACTGATCAAACTTTGAACTATTAACGCTTGTTGACCACTACAAGAGCATTGAACATTCTGGCTGTCTGGCCTTAGAACTGACTGATGAAATCTATCTTGACTTTTGTGTTCTGTTATATTGATGAATGTGACCCTTGTGTTGTTTTACCAGGTGGTTTGGAATCCAGCTGAATCCTCAGTTTCTGGGCATCGACCTGAAGTACGTGACCTGGTCTTTGTTGTTTTCCTGATCAGTATTTTTTTTCCTCTTCAGAGTCTTCTTCAGACGTTTATGCTACCAAATTTATGTGATTGTTTTTTGTAGATTTTTCTTTGTTCGAGCTGGAATGATGGGCTGGCTTTTTATCAATCTCTCAGTTCTTGCAAGAAGCTTTCAGGATGGAACTTTGGATAGGTCGATGATTTTGTACCAGACTTTCAACGCGGTACTCTGGACGGACCTTTTCAATTCTCCCAACTTTTTCCACTCCTTTCAGCGATTGCTAATATTTTTCTTTTATCTGTTTTCCAGCTTTACATTCTGGACTACTTTTTTTATGAGGAGTACATGACTTCAACGTAAGTTCGTTATCGTGTCTTTGCACAAAATTATTTCACATATGTGAAAACTCATAAGCAGTAAATAAGACAATGAAATAAAACGAAATACTATAACATCATGGAAAAAGAAATATATTGAACAAATGTTTTTTGTGCTTCTACCTACAACTTCATCTTTAAGCAACTCTTCCTTCACTTTTGTTACACGTTCTCATTTGATTCATTTTCCTAATAACTTTTATCATTCATATATATTGCTTCAATCATCTTACCTGTACTTTTCATTATTGTCTTCTATATAGATGGGATATAATTGCAGAGAGATTAGGCTTTATGCTAGTATTTGGAGACCTAGTTTGGATCCCTTTCACTTTTAGCATCCAGGCAAGTATATTTGTTCTTATTCTTTTTTTCTGTTACCAAACTAAACCAAACTAATATGTTTGATTACATTGTTATTTTTGTAACAGGGTTGGTGGCTTCTAAAGAACAAGGTCGAATTAACGACCGCTGCTGTGGTTGCAAATTGTCTTGTCTTTGTCATCGGGTAACCTATAGTTACAATTAGGCTATTCTTAGCAATCTAATGCATTGGCATTCACCAATAGTTCTTATAAACCTTCGCTCATTTTCTACAATTTGAGTCAGGTATTTAGTATTCAGAGGAGCCAATAAGCAAAAGCACGTGTTCAAAAAGAATCCGAAGCACTAATATGGGGGAAGCCTCCGAAGGTTGTCGGTGGAAAGTTGCTCGCTTCTGGTTATTGGTATGATCCATATGTATCACACCCAAACTTAGTTGGACCACATTGATAAAATTATTTGTATGATCTGAACAAGTTTTTGACATTGTGATTTATGAAGGGGAATCGCAAGGCATTGTAATTACCTTGGAGACTTGTTGCTTGCACTGTCCTTCAGTTTACCATGTGGGATAAGGTAAATCATATTTTGAAATAATTTATTGTATAACTTGATGTATATATATACATATATATAGTTGTACAAACTTCTATTATAGGATCTACATTGTAAGAGTTGGTTCATCTTGCAGTTCCCCAATTCCATACTTCTATCCAATCTATCTTCTAATTCTACTGATATGGAGAGAGAGACGGGACGAGGCTCGCTGCGCAGAGAAATACAGAGAGATTTGGGCCGAATATCGCAGACTCGTGCCTTGGAGAATATTGCCCTATGTTTATTAGCATCCAAAGCTTTGCTTTTGTGGAACATTAGCTTATCTAGAGAGCTCTTGCAATCTTGTATGCACTATTAAACATCTTTCAATTTAATGGGTTTTTCTTCTACCCGATGTCTTTTTCACCTATGTGTCAAGTTAGTTATTGAATAGGGGGATTTTGAGGAATGACCCATTCTTGACACAATGATAATCTATACTCATTTGTGTTACATTCTTTAATTTATACTCCAAAATTTACACTACAAACATAGAGTGAAAATAAAGAGAGTACACCATATGAGGTATAGATTATTAAGTGGCATAAAAAATAGCTTTATTTTGAAATTCTTTCTGCAGGGGAGGAGGGAGGGTTGCACCACTCACTAGGCAGTTTACATGCCTTAATATTTTCCACATATTTAGGTCTATAGTCTGTTTTGTTATTTAGATGATTAACATGATAAATTGATAAAATACTAATCATTTTTAGGATATTTTGTTTACAGCTTATTTCTCATTCTCATTGAGGGCACCACTCACTAGGAGTTTATTTTCCACGCATTTAGATGTATAGTCTGTTTTGTTATATAAATTATTTAACATGATTAGTATATGGAATACCAATTATTTTTAGCTCTTATATTGTTTATTAATTATGGTATTTTTTATATATATATATTAAAAATGGATCATTCAACTAATTAAAAAAAGTAGACATTAGATATGGTCTAAAAAACGGATTTAAGTATTTAACTGCCAAAACTTTGTTTGAAAAATAAGGAAAATTTGCTTCTCTTATGGATCAAACAGAAAGAAGTTTTGCAATTTCAAAACACTAAATTCTATCACTTGTTTTTTTAACTTCTACCAAGTTTTATAGGAAAATATGTCACTTTAAAAGATGTTTGCGGTCCATCACTTTTTAGTTGTGAATTTAATCGAATTATTATTATTATTATTTTCAATTGAGTAAGAGAAGGGGGGTAAGGTAGTAGTTTGTTGATGAAACTTAAATATTAAATGTGCCAATGTCAAATGTGGTGTGAGATCAATTTTCTTCAAGTTTTTTAAAGGGAGAATTTTAAAATAAAATCATTCTTGATGCCACTTAATAATTTAGACCCCAAGTTGTGTGCTTTTTTTATTTTCACTTTATATTTGTAGTGTAAAGTTTAAGATATATATTTAAAAGTACAACACATATAGAATATAGATTATCATTATAAAAAAAAGGGTATTCCTCAAAATCCCCTTTTTCTGAAACCTTGATGATACTGAACCACACCCACGATTGGGCTCTCACAAATCAAGCCCATTTTTATGATAACATGAGAAGTTTTGTTTATTTGTTTATTTTTTTTTTTTGAGGGTGCTAAAAATGAGAAACGTGAAATGATTTGTTAAGTCAATAATCAATATAACACATGATGGTTCGGTTCTTTCCGTGGGTGCAATGAATACTAGATGGAAAATGTGCCATCTTTCTCGGTGTTATGTGTCACTAGTCACTAGAAGTAGTACTTTAATTAATACCGTCATTGAAAACCTCTAACTAAAGTCCAAAGCTTTGCTATCAACCCTTTATTCTAATGCTTGTTCTCATCCAATAGCCTTGGTTTTCTAACAAAAAAAAAATGCCACATTGGATCATTAATTGGTAATACAATCACAACGTAACATATGTCACGTAACAATACGAGACTCTAAAATCATTATTTTCATTATATTATACTATAATGTAATAACATCGACATTTAATCTAGCGTAATACAGTGATATATAACAATGCTCTTCTTTATAAATCGTGTTCTAATCTTTGTATCGGTGGTGTTTTGGATCACATGTGAAGACTTGATCGGTAGTTGTGAATGTTGTTTTTATTCTAATTTTTTTAAACTATGCTATGGTTTTCGTGTAGTTAGTCACATGCACAGACAAAATGAGTAAAATGTAAGTGCTGGGGTGGTTCCTTTGTCTCTTTCATTCATGACCTCCAATTCCTTCTTATCATTTAGGCAAATTATTAAAGAAAATAACATCTTGCTTTGCTTTTTTCTTTTTTTCTTTTCTTGCGTTCATTCCTTTTCAGGCCTTTTAAAAAAAAAATTATTTTGCAGGGCTGCTAAGCTAAGGCATTTTAACAATGCACAAACAGAGAAATAGTCCTTGATGACTGTTTAGTGATAGTGTGGTCCCATTAGACACAGAGCAATAGAGAACTGTGAATTGAGATGGACTTTTAGCTAATGGCTTCATATAGCTTGTAGGGCCCACCCTCCTCCCTCAATAATGAGAGAGGATGTATTTTGTTTTTTTATTTTTTGGTGCAAAGGATGTATTTTATTCACATCATGGCAATTTCCTCAATAAAATATCTTGCTAAAGTGACATATATAGCCACTTATTCGTTTCACCATACAATTCACCCTTTTATTTCTCACTACTCATGTTGAAAGGAGGAACTAATAATGGCAATGCAACCACCAAGTGTATGTGAAGAATTCTATGTAGCTTATCTTAGCTTTGACGAGGAATGTTATTCATCCTAATTTGGAGCGACTCGTGATTCGAATTTTTTGTTACTATTTTTGTGTTCAGTGTTAAACATGCTTTTTTTTTTTTTGGTTTGGGTAGTCGTGATCTAAGTTATACCACCCTCCACCATCATCAATAGGCGGCCGCAAAGGCATGAGGAGCAAATTAGAATCTATATTTGTTGGGTAAAATTTAAAGAAACTATTACTACTCCAAAAATATCGAAGTCCAAAAACGAAGAAAACCCAATTTGAGATAGGATCTAGCTCAACAAAACCCAATAGACCTTACAAAGCCCAAACAAGTTCAACCGAACCCACGGCACCCCGGACCCAGTCGGACCCCATAGGGTCCCCATCGTAGCGGATCGGACCTTGTTGGATCACCACAACAACCGGCCCTCACTAGAGCGGGGCCGAACTCCGTTGGGTCTCTGTCAGGTCCTCACAACAGTCGGACCCCGTCAAGTCCTTCTCGTAGTTGCGGATCCCCACCAAAGTGGGCCGGATCCCGTCAAGTCCTTCCTGTAGTAGCGGATCAGCGCCAAAGTGGGCCGGACCTTGTCGAGTCCTCACAGCAACCAAGGACAGAGCCCACTTATGCCCAGGATGAGCTCCAACCCCCCTGCCCAAAGCTAGCTCATTGTATTTTGTGACTCATAATATATATATATATATATATATATATATATTTCAATTTTTGTTTTGAGTGCTCCTTAAATATTTTTAATTTTTATCGTACTACCACTCTCGTTAAAATGTACCCCTTGTCTGGTCCTATCATTTCACTTATTCCATTTCATTCTATTTTTACATTTTTTTCAACTTTTCTAATACTACAATCCATCTCATCTCATTCCATTCTTTTTTTTTTCAATCATTTTTTCAACTTTCTAAATCTTATCCAATATTTTTAAATTTCAATCATTTATATCACCTCAAAATTCGCAAAATCAAATCATTCTACACTATTTTCCTAAATTATTTTCAAACAATTCAAAACTTATTTTTCGATCCCAAGAAATGGGATGAAATGAGTGAAATAATCACCCCAAACAAGTGGATATTACAACAAGTCTCTTATTCTTAATTTCTGACTCCGGTCCCTGACAGCAGCAGCCAATTCCTTCTATAACAGAGAGGGTCGGACCGTCAGTGCAACATGCACCTACCATAACTCACAATCATTCATCACTGTCATAAAAGAATAATGCAATCAATGGAAGAAACGAGCTCATCATCTATAAATTAGTTTCGCTCCTCAAGGGAAAAACAGAAATTCCACACTAGGACAATTACCTTATCATCCAGAAGAAATAGTTCAAAAAATTATGCTTCAAGCTCGCGGTCAAGTTTCGAACTCTTTCGAGCTGACACGTGGCACAACATTCACCTTAAACGGGGTTGACAGTCACGTGCTCCACGTGAAATTGGTGGAGAAATTTTGCATAAATAGACATCTAACAAGTTCATATTGTAACCCATGAGTATTCGCGTTTCATGTGCAGGATCTACTTATGCTAGACCCATTCTTATGTGAGTGTTGAATCAGAACTGACTTGGGCAAGAGGGGGTGATTTTGTTGTATCCAAAAACTGAATCCAATTATTCATTACATACTCTGAATGTGATTTACCCAAGGGTAATTTGTCAAGTTAGAATACTATTTTAAGTTGAAAATTTGTTTCACATTGCTATCATTTACAATGGTTATGAAAATTGTTGTAGATATTTTATTTATGAAAAGCATGAGAGAGAGAGAGAGTGAGGGCATTTTAAAGAGGCACAAGTTGGTAGTTGTACCTGTCTCTTCTATTGATGGTCCTTGGTGTAAGTGTTCACTTTGGTAGAAGCCAAAAATGATTCCTTGTTGACGTGTGTGGAGAGAGAGACGAAAAAAAAAAAATGTGAAAATGCTCAACAACTACGGATGAGGATAAATCCCATAAAGCCCTTAGCAACTACGCATATTTACATATTTGCAAATTACACTTGTACTCCACTGGTCTACGTACATGGATTATATGATAATTTCTTTTTCTATATACATCACAAATCGCAAGAAACATAAGGATAGTTGTAAAATCACCAGGAGATCTCAGTATTTGGACTCCCGGTGACACCGCCTCAAGGTAAGTCATCGGGATCCCAGTCTCGTCCATGAGGCGGAGGTCGTGGTGGTGGTGGCGATGGTTATTCTAGGCGTTGTTCTAGACATGTACATTTCTTTCCTGCGTGTTTGTCATCGATGTCTTGTTGCAAAAGTATAAGCTAGTTGTATTGTTTTAGAGAATATAATATAACTGATACTTTTAAATTATAATATCATATAATACGATAAATATACTTAATAAAATACAGGTTGAATTATCTAGTGCTAAAAAAAATCTTCTTAATACACTATTTTTTCACTCTTTTTCACTCTCTCTAATCTACTTACATAAATTATTTGTGTGAGACCTACTGAAAAATTATAATAATAAAAAAGAGCATGTTTCAACATTAAAATACGGAGTGAGAAAAAGAGTGCATCTAGCATCTCTCTTTATTTAAAATCTATAGACAAAAACAAATAGTATAATTTATACCATATAACACAATACAATATTGTAAAATATAAGTACAATACAGTATATCAAATTCGACCCGTAGTTGTTTATTATAGGGAGAATTTTAAAATAAAGCTATTATTAATACCATTTAATAATTTCTATCTCAAGTAGTGTGTTCTCCTTATTTTCACTTTATATTTATAGTGTAAATTTTGAAGTATAAATTAAAAGTGTAAAAAAATATACCCCTCCGCTTCAATTCATTAAAAAGATATACAAAATCAAAGAATATATATATATATATACACACACAGAATTCTAAAAAATCGGGGTTCAACTTAAGAAAAGAAGACAACATAAAATAGTATTTGTGAAAATAATTATAAACTAGTTATTATAATCTTGTAATTTTAAGACATTTGATCTTTTAAAATTTGTTCAAGTATCACATAATTATTGCTACGCTATTAATTTCATCAATTTTTTTTTTTTTTTTATGAATTGTGACAAAAGGAGTACACCTATAAGGTTTTAAATATCAAAGGACAAAGATGTTAATTTTGAAATATTAAGATGTAACTTGCAATAATAACACAATATTGAAATACATTTGTATAGATTACTCTTAGGATTAATAATTTACTAGATAATGCGCATTTGACGTCTTCTAACACTGTTTATCCAAAAGAGATATACCTTTCTAAAGCCTATATCAATTAGGCCTGACAATAGTTCGGATACCCGACCGCAGATTTCCACCGGCTGACAATCCGACCGAAAAAGATCGGATAAATTCCCGCCCGACCTAAACTCGGGCGAAACCCGCCCGAAAACTCTATGTTAGCGGTTGGTTTCGCGTGTGTCTCTTTGAGCTCGGACGATACCCGACCCGACCGAGGGGGTACCTCGTCGGCCTTTTCCATCATCCTCTACTCCTTAGTCCTCCTCTTTTCCATGCTAAACCACGCCGCTTAAGAGATTGAGAGTTGAACGCAATTGCCATTGGTTGTCGACCATAGCCGATCAATTAAACATCAACGCCCGTCATACACGCCAGCTGAGTTCCATTCTCTCTTCCATGCCGCCGTTCGACATCAATGGTTCACCGTTCATCGTCGATGTTCAACCTTCTTGGTTTTTCGTTCTTCCTTGCTCGCCGCTGTTCCATTCCCTCCTCCATGCTGCCGTTCAACATCAGTGGCTCGCCGTTTGTCGTTGATGTTCAACCTTCATGGTTCGTCGTTCTTCCTTGCTCGCCGACCGCCGCTGTAAGCAAATTGTTACCCGAACGCACCCGACCGCACTCGACTGCCACTCGAATGCTCCCGACCGACTCTCGCCTGAGTCTTCAACGGTCGGAGATCAGGAGTGATGATAGGATACCCGACCGAGCTCGGGTATGAAAAAAACGATGTCGATAACCGACCTACCGACCGTTACCCTTAATATCAATAAGACTATGATTTTGGTAAGATAGACGCGTATGATCAATCTTGACGATCCATCTGTGTGGCTTCACATGAGCCCCACTGTGAGGCCCATGTAGATAGATGGCCAGATCAGTCGAAGCGAATTAGCAAATTTATTAATTAGCAATGATCATAGCATTGTCCATAAGACTATTATTATATACGCACGTGCGCATCCATACACACGTATACTTTTATTATATTTAATAAATTTTGTAAATTTATTTAATAAACAATGATCATAGCTTGGTAATTGTCCAATTTATATTTGATATTCGTAAGTAAAAAATATGTCATGCACACGTCTTTTAATATAGTCAACGTCTTGTCAACAAACTAAATCATTTTCGAATAACGATATAAATAAAATAATATTATTATAATTAATTACGTCAGTCACAACTGTTTTTTAATATATTCTAACTTATTCGACGACTCTTATAATTGTGCACACAAGCTACTTTTTTGTTGGCCCAAATACTTAATATTTAATACATATAAAGAAGTCAAATAATTTTAGACAAAAAACAATCGTATCCAAATAATATATAGTGATCTATGTGTCAGGAATTGTAAAAGTGTATACATGCAAAAAGTTTTGCATACTAATAAATTTTACGTTCACGTAAACTAAACCATGCGAAATTTTAAACGAATCGTATCAGCGGCGTAACTCACCAAACTCACCGGCACCGTAAGAGTCCTAGAAAGAGCCATATCCGTACCGACGGACCACTAACGGCGTCTGTGACACCTGCAGTGATATGACCTGAAACTTAACGGCGAGAGAAATAAATAATCAATTAAAATTTAAATTATCTGATAATAAATCAACTCCAACAACTTTCTCGAACTGAACGCCATGTATAACGGCCAAACGGTGACGGCGTAGGGAACGACTGAACACCATAACGGACTTTTGATAGATTCCCGCTGCCACGTGTCAAGTTGTACTGCCACGTAAGCAGTTCGCGAGTCAGTTGGGTCACGCGTATGAGTCCTGTCTCGCCGCTTAGCTATTGACCGGTGATCTTTTACATCTTTGCCCCTAAACGGACGTTTTATGGTACAGAACTTTATTTATTACGATCAGATAATGTTACATAAAGGAAAATATAATAAGGTTTTTTAATTGGTTTTTTCTTTTTTTTTTTTATTTTGTTTACCGGCAAAATAAGTTCTCAGTTCAACAAGCTCTTGGAATAATGAAACTGACTAGTGTTTTATGTTCGGTTTTTACTTTTGTATACTTTCCTCGCTTTCTGTGAGAAAAGACTTCGGTTTCTCTTTCTTTTTTATTTTTTTCTCTTTTTTGTTTTCTTTTTATTTTGTTGGTGTCACAAGTGACTTGAACAGATCTCCGGCATTGACTCAAACTTCTCCGGTAACTCTACTGAGAATTTTCTGATCAGTATATATTTCTCATTTCTTCTTTATTTACTTTTCAGTGGAGGAAGAGGAAATTTTGTGGTGATATCTGAGAGAATTTAACAGAGAATCTATGGGGTTTTCTTTTTTGTACATATATCTACCGAGATTTCATAGTGTGCAGTCAAACAAAATGGCACTTAAAGCCTCAAACCTATTAGCTTTCTAATTCATTTCTTTACCATGGTATAGAAAATGGGTTGTGCTCAATAAGAGATCTGCTTTCTCCAAAAAAAAGAAAAATATGCTTTTCAGTGAAGCTTTGTGGACTTTGGTGGGTTGGGTTTCATTAGTTTTTCATTTTAGCTAAAAAACACAGTGCTCTCTCTGCCCTTTTTTGTAATCTCTCTCCTCACATGTAATTGCATTTTGCAATACTCCAGACTTATTATATTTTATTATATTTTCCTAACGATCTTTTTATTTTTGGTAGGATAATCCAAGAGTGGTAGGACTCACAGGGGTACCGGAAAAAAAAATACAGAAAAGAACTGTGAAGCAATCATACAAGGGCTTTCTGGTTTGAGAAAGAGCAGGAGGCCAAGGGCAAAAAGGGAAATCCAAAATTCTCGTAGTCTCACCGGAGGCAGAGCAATGGACAGTGGTGGAGAGGCGAGCGAAAATGAGTCCCGGAATCGGCCTTTTTGTGCTCCGGCAACGCCTCCGAAGCCGAATTTTCCGGGGATAATGCGATTTTCAAGCTCTAGCTCAGCGGCCCGCGGGGTCGGGGAAGAAGAAGTCAACAGTAACGAAATAAGCAGTGCTGATATATGTAAGCCTATAGTTGATCTGATAGATAACTGGAAAGAATATTCTTTTCAAGAGCTCTTGCAGCGAGCAGAAGCCGGGAATATGCCTCCCGCCATTGCTTCGGCGCCAAATAACACCTGCGATCCCGCGGTGAATCGCCGCGTTTCTTGTAAGTGAGAAGTTGATTTTTTTCTATTACAATGGTGGTCTGGATTTTACTGCTCTTGAGCTTTGGAAGAAAGGGTTCACACCACACACAATCACTAAAAGAAGGGATTTGAGCAAAACGAGAGTCGCCATATATATATATATATATATATATATATATATATATGCGGTGATGTATCACTATACATATGTCACGTGTCTGACACAAGAAAAACTGACACGTGACAAAAAGTGAAGCTAATTAGATCTCACTTTATATGCAGTGATGTATCACCATACGTACGTCACGTGTGAGAGACACGAATAATACCGTCACGTGACAAAAAGTGAAAGCTTATTAGATCTCATACTATTTAACACGTGAAAATTTTAAATTTTTAATTCACTAACACATGAATGGTGATACATCACCGTTGGGGATACATCTTATTTATTTTCAATGACAAAGAGAAGCGTAGATCTATCATTTAGAATAGGTTACTAGAGGGTAGCAGTTATGATGCATCTAAATGAAACTTTTTTTTTTTACAGTAATTATGATAATTTGGATGACCAATAAAAGACTGGAATAATAAAATGCATGTTTTTATCGGTCATAGAATATTTTAGAACAGCCACGAAAGAATGTAAAAATAGATTAGTTAACCTGTCGAGAAATATCATCGTATAAACATTCTATTAGCTTCTTTATATCCTGCAATTCATAAATATCTTGTTAAGAATTTGAAACCATTTCCACATGTAATAAGTTCAAATATTTGGCCTTGATTTACTAATTTCATTTGCAATGGACCAATATACTGCAGATGAAATTTCAGCCCCTCATCAGCTTCCATATGATCTTAATTTGACACCTGAAAATAACTTTCATGCATCATTTGGCATGAGCATCCCCAAGTTTGCACCAGTGACGCCGAATAAGTTGATGAGAGCAGATAACTCAGTTGTAGAAGATACAACACATCGGGAAAGAGAGAAGGAAAACACTACCACATTGGAAAATGTCCTCGAGCTGGATACTGACAAAGAAGAGGCAAGGCCTTCGGGAGACTCTTTACTAGCTGCAAATCCAACAGAACTTCAGGAAAATCAGAATCCCGAGAAATTAGACAGCAGTGCAATAGACCTGAAGAAAACACCACAGCAGAAAGAAAGGAGGAAAAAGCACAGGCCCAAAGTGATTACCGAAGGCAAACCAAGAACCCCAAAGCAAGTGACTCCAAAGACCACTGATTCCAAAAAAAATCCCACTACGAAGAGGAAATATGTTAGAAAGAATGCAAAGGAAAAAGCCTCGGAAACTCCATCAGAAGTTGCTGGACAGTGCGAGGATTCCAAAGCAGCAACGCCTAGAAAGAGGACGTGCCGAAAAGCCTTAAATTTTGAGGACATGGAAGAGGAACATGAGGATTCAAGATATAGTTCTTTGGATGCAAATTTAGAATTGCAGGCACATAGTTTTTGCACCAGGAGTGTCTCAAAACTAACAATTGAGCTCTGCAAAGGAATTGAAGAAGTTGCAGTAGGGAAGATGCAAGCACAGTCTACCTATGAAAGCGTTGCTCAAGGTTCGTTGGGCAGGGGGACACAGACATGCCCAATGACCGTAAGTGATTCTGACAGCAGCTCCACTGTAAATCTGACAGAAGGACAAGACCAAGCTAAAGAGTTTAAGGGAAATTATAGTCACGCAATCAAACAAGCAAATGCTGGCAGAATAACTTTGAACGGGGCTCACTATAACAGTGTCCAAGCGTACCAATTAATCTCTTGGCAGAACAACACGAGAAAGAGGACTGATAAGGGGCTGAATAATGTAGCATCAAGTGCCACAGTCTTCAACGCTGAAAAATATATTGGGCCAAAAGTAATGGCAAGCAATGATGACAAAGTTTCACCGGCGTTCCTACAGGTAAGCAAAGGCTTTCACGATGCCCCACAAACTAATGGCCGCATCATTATAGATCTAAGTCCCAATACGAGGCCAACAAAGAAAAGATCTCGAAGTACTACAAGAGCTCGAAACTGGGCTTCACTAACTAGAATTGAACAGCAACCAAAAAGTTGCATTGATGCCCTAATAGCAGAGACAAGGGCAACACTTGCAAGAAAGAGTCGAACAAAGAAGAGAAATTCTTTAGCATTCCAAAATCCTGCATTGTACAGTGACCAACAATCTTATTCCAGATTCTCAGGTATTAAAACTAATAAAACCTTGGATTTGGATAAATAATTTATATTCTCACCAAGTCCTAAATTTGCGACATCTCAACCTTTTCATATCCAACTCTGCAGTGATTTCTGGTAATTTTTTGTCCCTATTGCCAGGTGTTCTTTCAAAAGCAGCTTCAAGGAAGATGTTTTCTGTTGATGAAATTGAGAAGCAACTTAAATGCTTAGATATCAACAAAGAAAGCAGCAGATTTGTATGTCGAGAGAGAAATGCAATTGTTCCTTTTGCTGGAAGGTATCAAGAGCATAATGCTCTTGTCCCTTATGGAAGAGATGGCTCGATGGTACCCTTTGAACATGTCAAGAAACCTCGCCCCCGCGCCAAAGTAGACCTTGATGAAGAAACTACTCGAGTATGGAAACTTCTGCTCGAAAATATAAATAGTGAAGGCATTGATGGAACAGATGAAAATAAAGCAAAATGGTGGGAGGAGGAGCGCAAAGTTTTCCGTGGACGAGCAAACTCTTTTATTGCAAGAATGCATCTTGTGCAAGGTACGAAGTCTTTAAAAACCAGTTACTAAAACTTTTCAATCTTTCAGTAATCCTGCCTATATCCTCAAATGTACGAAGTGGAGAGAATAAGAAAGAATAGGTGAGAGAGACATTATCTCTCAATCAATTACCAAATGGGTCCACTGAAAATTTTGTACCATTTTCACTTCGGTATTCCTAGAAGAGTATTTTACCCAAGCATCTTTAGGTCAGACACAACAAGCCAGTTGGTACATCTTGTGAGGAAAGTTTCTCAGTGCCTATCCTGTTAAAAGAATTTCACGCTGCAGCAACATGTCAATACTGTTAATTGCTAATATGGGTCCAATATGTATTCCATACGTCTAAAAGGAACCCATTTCGCACAATGAAACGTAGCACAAATAAAATACAATATCAGGAGACCTAGGAGAACTTGTGCATATCTAAGTTGTTATTTTTTTCCTGTGTTTACTCTCTGCAGGAGATAGACGCTTCTCTCGATGGAAGGGATCGGTCCTCGATTCAGTTGTTGGTGTCTTTCTTACTCAAAATGTCTCAGACCATCTATCTAGGTAGAATATACTCTCCAAGACGATAATTGTTTAACTGGGTTGTTAGTTAGAAAGTTAATAATAGAATCTGTTTAACTAAACTCTTTATTGTGCTACAGCTCTGCATTCATGTCCCTTGCTGCACGTTTTCCCCTTAAATCAAGGAATCATGGCAAAGCATGCATAGTATCAGAACTCAAACCGTGCATAAGTGAGAACACTCTAAATCAGCCTGTTGGTTACAGTTCCTTCTCACCCCGTGATGCAGAGGATAATGAAAAAACAGATATCAACAAACAAGAAACCTACGGCAGCTACACTGTAGAACATTACACTGAATGGGAAGGGAAAGCGGCAGCTAGTCTAATTTCACTGCATCAATGTGTGGAATTTTCAGCATCTCAAACTTGTGATAAAACAGGATCCTGCTCAGAAAGCAATTCAGATGCAGAGGATCAACCTAACAGAGGTAAACCGGATAGCTTGGAAGAGTCCGCTTTGTTGTTGGAAAATCAAAGCACAAATCAATCCTTCATAATACCGGAAGTTTATTGTAAAAGTGGGGAAACATCTTCTGACTTGAAGTTAAAAGAAAATGGCATCGAGTCTAAAGCTACAGAGAATGACAAAAATGGACAAAAAACGGACAAAGCTGATCCTAAAATTACCCTTGAATCATCCAAGGAGCCTGCCAGTGGTCACCGTTCGTGTGAAATTGTTAATGCAGAAGTATCAATAATAGAGAGCTTTGGGATATTCAGGGAAGAAACCCAGTCTTCAGATGTTTCAGAGATAAAAACAGAAAGTAGTGCATGCGATCAAAGTTCAGTGACGGTGGAGTTTGGAAGTCAAAACACAACTGAAAACCAGACGACAACGATTCGGCAAGAAGCACCAAGTTGTCCAAGAGAACCGCGCACCAGCATTCAGGCAGAAAAAAGTACTCTCATCAAATCTCAAGAAAGACTAATAGAAAACTCCAAAAACTTTGAAGCATTGAGTCTCGAAAAGCACAATGTGTTGCAGCAGAATTTGCCAAATTATTCTGAGAAAGTACAAGTGGTTGTGAAAGACACTACAGAATCACATCTAGATGAGATTGGTCATTCATTTAGTAAGGGATTCATCGAGATAGATGCTACTACTTCAAAACCAAAGAGTAGAGGGGGTAGAAAGGATCCAAAGGATAAACGGGATTGGGACGAATTAAGGAAACATGCAGAAGCCAAAGGAAAAAGAGAACGAAAAGCAAACACAATGGACTCCTTGGACTGGGAAGCTGTAAGATGTGCCAATGTCAATGAAATTGCTGACACAATTAAAGAACGAGGAATGAATAACAAGCTTGCAGAACGAATCCAGGTACATAAAACATAATGCATATTTCTATATCTAACGTGACATCTTACTTTATGGGAGATCTCATTGGTTAATTCTCATTGAGAAATTCATGCAGGAATTTCTTAACCGCCTGGTAAGAGAACATGGAAGCACAGATCTTGAGTGGTTGAGGGACGTTCCACCTGATCAAGCAAAGTAAGTCAAACAGAAATTATCCAACACAAATTCAAATTCCCTATACCTATCACATGTTACTAGAACCATATTATTAAACA
Source organism: Boehmeria nivea var. tenacissima (assembly GCA_018132145.1). NCBI lineage: Eukaryota > Viridiplantae > Streptophyta > Magnoliopsida > Rosales > Urticaceae > Boehmeria > Boehmeria nivea. The sequence continues at coordinate 13,992,463 of CM030884.1, read as the reverse complement.
CTTTTCCTACAAGTCAGATTCATTACTATGCATTCACAAAATATATTATCCTTTATGCTGGTACATAAAAAAAATAAAATAAAATAAAAGAGAAGTAAAAACTGACTGCAATCCTGCAGAGAGTATTTGCTAAGCATGAGGGGGTTGGGGCTGAAAAGTGTGGAGTGCGTGCGACTTTTGACACTTCACCATCTCGCTTTTCCAGTAAGTTCATGTTAGAGGTGTGATTATCCACAATAGACGGTACAGATTATTTATAGTGCATCTTTGTTAGGTGGACACAAATGTTGGGCGCATAGCTGTACGACTTGGATGGGTACCGCTTCAGCCTCTGCCTGAGTCACTACAATTGCATCTTCTTGAGCTGTGAGAACTCTCAAACCTCTATATCACTCATGCAAAGAATAGGTAATTACAACTTTATAGGAGTTAATAATCATTCTGCCTCCTCATAGGTACCCAGTGTTGGAATCTATTCAGAAATATCTCTGGCCTCGATTATGCAAGCTTGACCAAAGAACCCTGTAAGAGCAAAAATCCTCCTAAAAGTAGCATATTAATAAATGTTTGTCCCAAATCATAATACAGGATAAAGTAAAACTAATAAATTGTTTAACTCAACTCTTTCAAATTTTGGTCAACAGGTATGAACTGCATTACCAGATGATAACATTTGGAAAGGTATATTTTGCTTGGATTATTGACTATAACAATTGAATCTTTTTCAAGCTTTATAAGCTATGAGCAAATTGAAATTTCACTTTTTTACGCAGGTCTTTTGCACCAAAAACAAACCAAATTGCAATTCATGTCCAATGAGAGGAGAATGTAGACACTTTGCGAGTGCTTTTGCTAGGTTTGTATTCCATTTGCTCCAACTCCTTGGCCCAATAAATATAGAATGGAAAATCTACAAGTGGATGAGTGAAAGTCATCCAAGGATGTCAACATAGAAAAACGATACTTTTTCACAAATAGAAAAGTGAATATCTTACAGCAGGAAACTAACAACCATCCACTTTAATTTATACTCAAAAAGTTCATAATTGAAGAGTTTTATATGCAGTGCACGACTTGCCCTGCCAGGGCCAGAGGAGAAAAGTATAGTGATTGCAACTGAGAAAGGAAACGAGGGCATAAACCATACTGATATCACTAAGAGGGCACCCTTACCACTGCCTCAAGCAACAGGGCTATCGAAACAAGACCAGCAATTGGTAGCAACTCACAAATCAGAAGCAATGGCTGGAGGTAGTTACTGTGAACCAATCATTGAAGAACCAGCAACACCAGAGCCAGAGTGCACAATAGGGGACATTGAGGATGACATGTTCTTAGATGATGATGAAATTCCTACAATCAGACTTGACTCTGAAGCATTCACTGAGAACGTACATAATTATATGCAACAAAATATGGAACTTCGCGACTGTGAGATGTCAAAGGCCTTAGTTGCTCTAGATCCCCAAGCTGCTTCTATTCCTATGCCCAAGCTTAAGAATGTGAACCGGCTACGAACAGAGCACCAAGTGTAAGTGGGCATGATATGTCTGCTAAAAAAAGAACTAGTTGCTAATAGTTGACAAATTTGGACTAATTCTTGTTAATTTAGCCACAAGATCTCACATTTAGCAGGAGTAGAATTATACCAGAAATATTGTACAAGATTTGGAAAAGAAAAAATAAATGAATTAGCAGACAGAAGGATTTTGCTTATGCATTTAATATGTAGAGGGTATTTTTTTAAGGAGTTATACTAGCTCGAACTGTCAAGATGAGTTCACTAATTTTCTTAGCGTGATGCAGCTATGAACTTCCAGATGAGCACCCTCTTTTGGAAATGGTAAGTTATACTTACATATTTACAGAAGGAAACACTATCTCACTTTTAAGAGTTTGATGTGAATGGGTTGTTACTTTTTGTATAGTTACAAATGGAGAAGAGAGAACCTGATGATCCAAGCCCATACCTTTTGGCCATATGGACACCAGGCAAGAAGCTAACTGCTATTCATTTATGTATTTTAATGTTTCAAGCCTATGAATTGCAGCGTCTTTTATAGGAGTTAAATCTTATCAAGAACAAAGGCAGCTCTAGAGACAGAAGCAAAAAAAAAAACAACAAAACAAGTTATTAGACTACATTCCGTGTGTTCTAATCAAATTCAGCTTAAATTCATGTCAGGTGAAACTGTAAATTCAATCGAACCACCTGCCAAAAGATGTCGTTCCCAAGGATTAGACAAACTGTGCAATGACGAGGAGTGTTTCTCATGCAATAGTGTCCGTGAAGCAAATTCCCAGACAGTCCGAGGAACAATTTTGGTATAAATATGCTAGGCAAAACTGTAATACTATTCATGCATTACCCTCTTTTACTCGTATACAACATTGACTAAATAACAAGCAAGCAATGCCATATAATAACAACAGACACGAGTATATAACCCCTCTCCAAGAATTGTGTCAATACGAGAGAGAGAGAGAGACAGAGCGAGAAATGACATAACAATCATGCTGGTGTTATTACTGAATCCTCTGTGATGCCGTGGACGTGAAACACAGTAATGCTGAAATATGTCATTTACAGATACCATGCAGGACAGCGATGAGAGGAAGCTTTCCCCTTAATGGGACCTATTTCCAAGTTAATGAGGTGAGAGAGATTAAAACTAAGATATGTCTTTTCCCCTCTGCTTGAGGCCTCTGTTCATTGTTGGTTTAATGCTAGGCACTCGATTCCTATGCAGGTATTTGCAGATAATGATTCAAGTCTTAACCCGATTGACATCCCTAGGGCTTTGTTATGGAACCTGCCAAGGCGAACTGTGTATTTCGGAACCTCAATACCCACGATATTTAGAGGTGATTATTCTAATTGACATTATTTAGAAACGTGTAGTAAAAGGGAAAACAACTGACACTAACATACAGATTCGTGTCATTAGGGTTGACGACCCAAGGTATTCAACTTTGCTTCTGGAGAGGTATGGGAAATCTCAATTCCATGTCTATTACATGATCTATTTCTCTCCTACTGGCTACAACGTACACAATAGAACCATCTTACTCGTATGCACATTATAAATAGGTGGAAAAAAAAACTAAAAAAATCGTATAGAATTCTTAGTAATGAACCCAAGAACTTGACCAGGAAAATTCCACGGTTGACAATCTTTTTTCCCACGGAAATTAAAATGGCTTTTTAGCCTAGGAAAGTGTCCCACCTGCGGGTAGCTTTCTGATGGTTCAGTATCTAACAACTCAAGCTAGCAACTTCAATAGTACAAATTCATAACCGCTATGTTGAACTCCAATATCAATAAACTTACTCTAGCTTAGAGAATTGACTACATATATAACCAAAATCCAACCAGAATAGCATTCGCAATGACTAACATTTTTTTCACCATCCATTCCGCTCATATCACGGTTGTCACCTAAATGCAACTTGAAAATTCTGGGATTCCGATTGCATTGAATCATAAATCACTAAACCCTCTGTTAGCTTAACATTATGCACGCATCAACTTTTTCCCAATGTTAGCCCAAGTTGAAAATTATGCTGGCTCATCAATTCAACCCCGACCAAATATAAGCTAAAGATCTCAACGGCCTCCCTTTATTTCAACATATCCACCACGGTACATGGCTTACAAAATTCAATTTACCTGGCTTTTCTGAGAGAGATGATTGCTGCAAGCAATCATTTTATGATCTGCACCAATTGGTGGCTGCTATTGATTTATTTATTAACTTCACATCCAAAGTTTGATTACTAAATAGAGTCTATTCGGTCACTCCATTCTCTCATTCCGGATGAACTCGAGATAGCTAGATTAAGGAGATACCAAAACGGAATTGGGTGCTTACAATCTATACAGATAGCTTGTGACCTGAACCCGTCCATTAAAACAACTAAGAATTAGATTTATTCCTGCGCTGCAGAAAAATTGAAACCGTCGATCCAAATTAGTCTTTTATCTTGGTACTAACCATAAAAATTTCCCTACAACTAAATTATTGACCTTAAAAATACGCTAAAAATCATAAACCATAATGGCACTTGGTATTCTACCTAAGGAATCACTTTCACAGTCCACGACATTTTCTATCTCTTACCAGCGTAAGCTTTTAGGAGAATTGGTAAACTAACTTCAAACGTAGTTGTCACTTGAAAATCGAATTATTCCAAGCAACTCTATGATCACATCTCTAACCCAAAATAAGCAGAGACTCAAAACCAAGTCCTGAATATCTACATAATAACACGACCACAATAATCACAAATTAGCATTCCTTCTTTTAGTTCAAAACACAATGCCTCTCAAAGATCAATCTTCAACTGAACTTCAATTTGCAGTTATAAAACATAACTCCCTTAATTAGATAAAGATCCACTACACTAATAATATGCTAATCAATTACCATCACTGAAATACTGCTTAAAAACCCAACTTCCTAGCAAGCACATAACATCGATAACCAAACCGATCATCGCTCGTAGAATCAACTCTTCTGAAACGATCTCAATTCTTTCTAAATTGAATCAAGGCTCATAAAATGCAGTAATTAAACACATATATTTACCGATCATGTACCGCTCGATGATTTCGCAGGTTATGTTTGCGTGAGAGGATTCGATCAGAAATCGCGAGCACCGCGTCCTCTGGTTGCCAGACTGCACTTCCCAGCCAGCAAAGGGAAACGAACCAGAGATCCGAAAACCGACGAATAGAGCGAAACGCCGATCGAGCACCGAAGCCGCGGCTCCGCTCCCCGCGCGATCAGAAACCTAGTGATTAGATACATTGAAAAAAAGAATTGTAGTGTAAACCGGTCTCACCACCACAGACGAAAAACCTGACCTAGTTGAGCTTGTATATTACCTTGATCAGAAGGAGCTTTGTGTTGTACATGATCAGCATTAGCGAAGAGCTCGAACTTTGTCCATTTTCCATTTTCGAATCTCTGAAATTCTTCGAGAATCCATGGCTGAGAAGCTCAATCTGGCCATTAGAGAACGATGCTTTCCCATTAATAGCCGCGAGAGAGAGAGGAGAGGGACAGTTTGGAAATTTTCGCCGATTTTTTTTTTCTTTTTGCCGCCATTTGGTCTTCCATTTTTCCCTCCAAATCCGGATTTTTTATTTTTATTTTTTCAATTGGCGGTTTTTATAGTCGGTCTTTCTCATTCTCTCTTCGTTGAAGTGTGACACGTGGCAAATTGGATGACCAGTGGATTTTTTTTTATCCCACTAATAAAATGGCTTATTTAAAATAACATTTTTTTAAAAAATAATAAAAAATTAAGTTATTCGCCATCATACTCATTTACATACATCGGGTATCTATAACAAGTATTATTACAAATTGTAACAATATTTGTTACGACATGTAATAAATATTGATACAAATCGTAACAGATAAATGTGTAATAAAAATTAGATATTTTTTACATATGTGTATCAAATTTTGTCTGTGATGGTCTGTATCCAAAATTATTATCTATTGTAACAAAAATTGTTACAGCCTGTCACATTTATTACCTTCCGTAACAAATGACAAACCAGTCAATGCATAATGTCTAAAAAAGTAGCTAAAAAAATTGACTAATAACTTAATTATGACAAATTCATGTTAATTCCTTAAAATTAAAGCTAAAAACAAGTTATTTAGCCAAAAATCTTTTTTTTTTTTTTGCTACTATGATGACCAATGGATTTGACGGGCGAGACTGCAGCCAAATCCTTACACCATCTTCAATCCAATGTAAATGCCAAATTGCCAATGTCATGTTATATTTGACTTAAACACTGCATTTGGTGTCAAGGAAAGAAAAGTAGATATAAAGGAAAATAGGAGAAAAGTAAAAGAAAATAATTTATCTTTATAGTGTTTTGTATATTAGGAATGAAAGAAAATATTTGATTAGACAATTACTATTTTATTCATTTATTATATTGTTAAAATTTAAAAATGTGGATAACATTGTAATTTTGCACTAAAATGGATTGAAAAAAGTTTTCATTTTCATTCCAAAATTGGAATGATAAAAAATAGTGGGCCCCACATGCTTTTTTTTTCTCCCATCTTTTCCTTCTCTTCTTATTTTCCTTCCTAGTTCCTTCCAAATAAAAGTATTTATTAAATTTTATCCAAATTTTCTTTCACTCAATTCCTTCCCTCCATTTTTCTTTCTTACGAAACATACTGTAAGATTCCGTTTAGTAATGTGAAAAGAAAATTAGATGGAAATAAAAATAGTAGGTGATAGTAAATAAGAAGGAAATAAAAGAAAATATTTTTTCCTTATAGTATTTGGTATGTGAAGAATGAAATAAAATGTTTTATTAAATAATTACCATTGATTCTATTATTTAAATTTTAAAATGTGGATAAAAAAGGTAATTTTACACTTAGATGAGATGATAAAAGTTTTTCATCCAATATATTAGAGGGATAAAAAATGATGGCCTACACGTGTATTTTTTTCTCTCCACTTTTCCTTCATCTCTTATTTTCCTTCTTACCAAGCAAATACATTCCCTATTCTCTATCTAAATTTCCCTTTACCCATTTTCCTCCCTCCTCTTTTTCACCTTGCCAAACATAGTGTAACACTTCGTTTAATAAGAATAAAAGAAAAGTAGATGGGAGAGAAAATAAGAGTTGATAAATAATAATAGAGAAAAAAACCTTTTTTTTTTGTAGTGTTTAGCATTTTAGGAATGATAGAAAATATTTGATTAGACATTTATTATTTTATTTATTTATTATATTATTTTAATTAAAATATGTGGATAAAAAAGCTATTTTACACTTAAATTGTTAGAAAAAAGTTTTTCATCCACAATTATAAAGATAAAAAAATAGTTGGTCTTATGTGTATTTTTTCCTCCTCTTTTCCTTACTCTCTTCATTTTCTTCCTACCAAACAAGTGCGTTTGTGAATTTCACTTCAAATTCCATCCATTCACTTCATTCTTTTTTCACTCTTCAATCATACCAAACATAATGTAAATGTGTGTTTCGGAGGAAGGTATTTGGGGTGTGTTTTAATCCAATATCCAGTGCACCAAATGTACATTAGTGCTCTAATGTATTTTTATTATTTTTAAATGTTATTCATTATTTTATTAACGTTTATTAGCAAAATTCATAAATATAAATATTATAATCAATATTAAAGGAGACTACATCTACGTGTAATAATAATTATATTTTTGTAGAATAAAGCTTTTTAAATATTAAAATCGTAGTTATTATTACTTTTACATAAAAATTTAAAAAGTTAATCAATCAACGATCGAGCTCAAATGCTAAATTTTGGCATAATGTTACACTTTTGATGCCAAATTTGACGTCAATAGTAGCATTTGCCAAATTTTACGTTAATTATAACATTGCATTAAAGAGCATTTTTTATATGAAGATGCTAAAACTGGCACACCAAAATGCTATTACATTGAAGATGTTCTTAATTATTAGAAAGTGAGATGTTTCTTTACACTCGTTTCGGGCAATAATTTGGATGGAAAGATTCAATCTGATCAATGGTTTCACCAAATTATTTTTTATTACGCGAAGAAAACAATGGGGTTGTTTGGTAAACAAATTCGAAATCGTTTTGGGTCATTCAAACGAATTTGTCAATTTAAATCGTTGTTTTGAAGGTTTTTTTTTTTTTTTTTTTGGATAATCCAATGGCCAAAATGAATTCAAACATTTTAAAACTCAAATTTCACCCACCATTAAATTTCAACAGTATGAATTCATTTTCAACGGTCTTTTTTATTTTACATTTCAACAACTCTTTTCATACACAAAAATAAAAATTCAAATAATATTTTCAATTGAGATTGTTTGAGCCAAAAAAATATAAATTCTCTGTTCAAACTGCTCAATTTTAAAATTTTCAATTCGAATGAAAAAAATTTCAAATTGCCATAATTTGAACCATTTGTCAAAGGACACCAAAATGATTCATTTGATAACTCGTATCAATACGCAAAATGATTCATTTAGAGTTTAGATGTGCATGTAAAGTACATATTGATTGATAATTACAAAAGTTCATTATAAGGAAAAAAACAAAAATTTTCATTATAAGATGTCAAATGCAAACCTATTTGAATATGTATAAAATGACTACAAATATCAATATAAATGTGTAAAGGATCAGTTAGGTGGAACTGTGTGTTTTTAAAAAATTGTCACAGTTTCAAAAATTTTAAAAACTAGTCATAAAAATGTGATAAATTTCTGACAATAACTAAAATACACATAAAAAAACTGTCAGAAATTTCTGACACTAGACAAAAATTTTGTCAGAAATTTCTTACATTGTTAGTTTTTAAATTTTTTGAAACTGTGACTATTTTTCAAAATCATTTTGTGAACAGTTACTATTTTCTTAAAATTCCAATGTGTAAAACCACTTCAAGATGTACAAATACAAAAAATTGTACAAATTATTTATATAATTCATTTGAATGAACCATTTTGACTTTTTGCCTTAAAATTGTTAATTTAGCCATGTTTGTTTGAACCATTTAAATGATTTGAGACTATTCAAATTTATTTTAACCATTAATAGTATGAATTTGAGTAGAAGTATTAGTAGTCAAAATAATTTGAGTAGTCCCAAATCGTCTAAACGAGTATATCATGCAACATATAAGTCATTTAAATTGGTACCCCAAGGTTATAAAACCTTTCATATCCCCAATTACTTAAAATGAACTTTAAAACTACACTTGAACTGCTCATTAAATACTTATTTGCTTCATCACAAAAAAATTTGTATAAAATGATGGGTCAATTAAGAAATTAGTCATTTTAAAGGTAAAGTTGAAGGATTTAGCCCTAGAATGTCAAAATTAAGGAAATAGTCATTAAATACCTTAATAGACATAAGTATTCATAACAATTACTTAAAAAAATTGCCTAAATCAAATAAAAAATATCCTAAAATTCGGCTCATTGAACTTAAAAAAGTAAACCAAATCTACTATTATAAAAATTTTCATCAAGTATGATAAAATAAAAAATAAAAAATAAAAAATGCTATCTCTTAAATTTCTAAAACTATAGCTAATCCCTAAAAAATTAGTTTAAAATTTGGCTAAATCCTTAAAAATCTCTAAAATTATTACGCTTAAAGGCTATTTTGGTAAAAAAATAGCCTTCACGGGTGAGCTTATTTCTTTGAAATATATATATATAAATCAAATACCAAAATGACTTATTTCGCAATCATCCAATCCTCGTTATTTCTTCAAATCTAAAACATATTGATATTGATATCATAGAATTGTTAAACAAATAAAAAAGTGTTGTATAAGTGTGACGCGCTTTAATGTATGAGCTAAAATGTGGTTCATATTCTATGAAATGTGTAGGGAATACAGATGAAAAGGAAAAGAGAAATAAGTATTGGAGACATACAAACATTATTTTTGTATATGAGGTAGATTATTTACTATGAAAACGATCTTACGTTTGAAATGTGACCACTCTTGTTTGTACAAGTGATAAATGTGCCTTTGTTTTGATACTACTTGAAATGTGCAATCTATTCATTATTGTTTCACCAAAAGAAAAAAAAAAAGAAGTTATATGGTTAAAAATCCAATTGGAAATTTATTAGGAAACATGAGTTTGCAAAAAACAATACTAAAAATAAAAAGTAAAAAAAATTAAACAGTGACTTCATATTAAAAAAAAGAAAAAGCAATAACTTCCAACTAATAAAACTTGATCTTATTAGACACTCATTTCCATTCAATGAATCTTCGCAGCATTCTTAAGTGGTAAATTATGTTGGCAAATACCACTTGAGCAGGCCATAAAAGGAACACCGTTAAGTCTGTAGTAACATCAAAGCGAAATATACCTGTGATTGTAAATATATTTATATTAATCTTCATTTGGCACGTTGTGACAAATTAGTGTCATTCAGCCATTTATCTAATTTGAGCCGATTGGCTCCGGTGATTTTGAAAAATGTCTTATTATTATTTGCACATTAATAATTTATATCTCGTGTAAATTGTATTTTTAATTTATATTTTAAAATTTAAATTATAAATATAAAATAAAAATAAAAAGAACATCCCATTATAAATATAATTTATGTCTTATAATGGTCTATTTCTAATTGGACCTATAAAAGTTAAAAAGTAGGCCAAATATTAGGTTCATCATTCACTGCCTGTACATTCATAGAACTACAACATATTTAGAAATGGGTAAATTAGATCCAATCATATTGGTCTGTCTAGAAAGTTAGTTTGATTCCCCATGACTTTTGCCCAATCAAGTATTGAAGTACACTCTTTTTCATGTTTTAGTAATACAAATTTCCCACTTGTGGTCTTTAGAAAAATTATAAAATAAAAATAATTCCACTTGTGACACTAGTATGCTATAAATTCCTACTAGTGGGAATTCTTAATAGATCTTGTTTTTCTTTGTATTATCAAGCTCAATCTACCGCGTGTATTTAAAGAGCCAATAATTCGGTTATTATATTTTTGTTTACTAAGAAGATATCATCCTTTAGATTTGCAAAGCTAGTTGTGCCTTTTTATGTATTTATTTTTTATTTTTTGTGCTACAAATAGCAACTCATTTGATTAGAAAAATGTCTGTTGGATTCTTGGATAAATTATGATCGACCCCAAATAACCAATTCCATTTTCTTTAATGTTTGTCCGTATACCGTATTGTATTGAGTGTCAATTGGCCATCGAGAAGGGAATGGGACAAGAAATAGCTAGTTGATTAATAATGCCAACTAAGAAAACAATTCAATTTGCTTTAAACTATTAATTTACAGTATTGTAGTTTATGCATATTATAGACATGAAAATCAAATCAATAATTATATTTATATATCAAAGAAATATTTGAAAAAAGTACGCGTACTCATTGTTTAGTATTATTCATATTTTATCTTCAATTGGTAGAATTGAGTATGCTTTTTATTTTTTGAAAGTATTTATTCAATTTTAGAGACGGTATCAATATTAGTTTATAATAAATTGAGGTTGATCGCAGCAGCTATATTGGTATTTGCATTTGTATCCATCGATATTTGGATTGTTTACCTTGGGTAGAGTTAATTAGAAAGATGGATTATGCAAATTGCTTTCTTGGTTTCAAAAATTAAGGATTTAAAACTAGAGATAGGCCATGAGATTTGTCAGGATTATAAACAATTTTTAGCTATATAAACAAGATGCTAAAATAGTCAATGTTGTGTGATTCAAAGTTGCTTAAAAAAACAAAGCAAAATTCGCGTTTTGTCTTCTTTGTCCTTTTTCATTTCAGTAGACCGACTCTTGATCTTATAAATATTTTAGTATTCAAAATACCTACTAATAAAGAGTTACAATTTTTTAGTAAACATAATATATATAAGTAGCAAACTAAATGACAGATAAACTAATTTTAGGGTGTCTTAATGATAGATTTTGATCTTAAGAGATCATAAAATTTTGTCAAGATATACATTTGAGTGGTTTTAAGGTAATTGTTCACGTGGTACATGTATATTGTATGATAAATAACAATAACACAACCTCGATAAAAAAAAATTGTAGCACAACGTTTGAAATATTTAAAGAAGAAAATCAAGAAACATACATCAAATTAGAGTTAATGCGAGTTAAGTTTTTAGAAACTTTCATCGTTTTGCCCTTAAAATATATGTTAAAAAAAGTCTCTTTGGTATTTGGTTATTTCAATTTGTGAATTACTTGCACATGTTTTTAATAACTAAATGAATTACCACCACTTATCAATGTGTAAGTAATTGGGCATTTGGGTACTTACATTAAGTTTTAAAAATTGGGTATTCACTATATTTTCTCTTTATTTATCAATATTTAATAAAATAACAAATATTTCAAAAAATAAAATTATTAACCATTGATACACAAGATAACTAAGGGATAAAATGTACACTATCATGTAGTTAAAAACTGACTAACTTTTTAATAAACTTTAACTATTTTTTTAAAAATATTATTAAAAAAATAACTATTTGCTCAATTATTGAATATTTAATATATATATATATATGTATAAAATTCGAGGATAATAGCTAATGTTATCATTTATCAATAGTTTTTGCCATCATTAGAAAAGAAAAATGGCATTATGCATTATGTTGTGAAAATTTGAGGACTATTACTTAAAAAGAAGTAGTGTCAATAACAATAAGATTGTTGATATATTCCTTCATCCTTTGTTTGAAGGTTGAAATTATTAATGGTATAAATCTATATTTCATTCGGTGTTTGGCTCTAACGAAGTTAATATAATCATTAAAATAATTTTTTTCTTTATTACACAATTTTTTAATAAAAATTATCGAACAAATAGTCATTTTTAATAATATTATAAGAAAATAATTAAGTAAATTAAAAAAATGTCAATTTTTTTAATTATATTGTGCTTACATAATATTGTAATTATACTCTTTAATTTTTTGTAGACTACTGGTTAATTTTTTGATTTTTTAAAACGTAAAAAAAAGACTAAATACTAAATAAACTCATATTAATATTAATGCATTCAGTGGCGGATATTGATAAAGAGGCAAAAATAAAATGTTCAAAAGTTGAGTGAGGGCAGCTGCCCCTACGGGCATATTAGTAAACATGGTGTACTGCAAAATTGATTTATTACGAATTTAAAAGAGTGAACATATTAGTGTCAACGGTGCTTTATACAAGAATACATTATTGAAAATTTGATAATATATACCGTTTTGAAGTTTCAAAACTCAGTCTCCATAACATATTATGCGTTATCATTAAGAGAAAAAAAAAAAAAACAAACATTGTCATTCAAATAAAATTAGAGGGTCTATTTATTTGACCGTTGTTCAATATTGCAAAGAAACAACCAATATTTTTAAAAATTAAAAAAAATAATTATAACATTATATAATTAAAAATTAATTATTTTTAATTTATATAAATATTTAATATTTTAAATAAATAATTATTTACTCACTAATCTAAAAATATTTTAAAACACAAAAATGATAAACTGATATAAGAAAAGAAAAGAAGAAGGAAGTCACTCAATGCATGCATGAACCTGAAAGCCGTAATGAAGGTGTCTGTCAGAGAAAAAAAGTCTTGCAGCGCTTTGACAGTCGACATAAGCAGGTGTGGAATTTACCAACTAAACCAAAGAATTCATTATCCATTTCTTTCCAAAATGTATCAGCATCCATTAAAATAAAAAAAAGGGCATGTGCATGGAACCAAAAAGAAACTATCAATCAAATTAACCCAAAAAAAAAAAAAAACAAGAATTACAAAAATATCCTCATGTTTAACTAAAGTTTATAACAAACAAAAAAAAAAGTAATAAATCATATTCACATAAAAAATTATCATGAGATTTTGAACTTAAAAAATTTGAATTAGGACTAGTTTTTGTTAAGAGAAAAATTTGATCTTATAATTTGTAACTTATGTTACTATTACATATTATGTCACTTTTTTATTATTAAATTACAATTATATTACCTTCTTTCATTCCTCTTGTCTTCCTCATTTGAAAAAAAAAAAAGTCAATTCGGTCAATTTTTTTTAAATGACATTTTTTAAAATAAATTGCTCAAAAATTATATTTTTGAAAATTTATTTATTTATTTTAAATGAAAATAAGACCATTTGAATTACAAATTTTTGCAAATATTTTATAATTTAATCAAAGATGTGATGTATATCAATTGTAAAAATTCAATTTTATAAGACAGCATGACCACCGTAGATGTACCTCTAAATAATGTCTACAATCACAACTTTACAGATTAAGTGCATGTAAATAAGCTTATATTTGGGCAAATTATTTTGCCCATCTCATCATATTTTTTGGAATGGTCAAAATAGTATGGAATGAAATAAGATGATTTGGATGGTTTGTCCAAACATAGGATAAAGTATTGTTTTTTCACTTTTGGAGAATTTAGTAGATAAAATTAAAGGGTCTTTTTGTCATTTAACACTGAATTAAAAATAATAATAATAACAGCTGCGAAAGCCAACAGGGATGATGGCATGGCAAGCAAAGGATGATGACTGACCGCCCTTCACAGCGTGTGAATGTTAACCATGTAAGGATTTTCTTGTCCTCGCCCTCAAACACTCAAAACACACAATATATTTATATATATAAATATAATGCATATATGTGTGTGTCTATTTTTTTTTGTTGTACTATATTTCAAAAGTAGTGCCAAGTTCTATTTTTAGCCAAAAAAAAATACAAAGATATCTATCAGCACCAAATTCTATGAATCAAAGTTTTTGGCCGCTAAAATTGATTTTTAAATGTGATGTTGTCATCATTGATACGAGTCATTTATAGTTTTTTTTTAATTTTATTTTACATGTTTATTAGTCAACTATCATTAAATTTACAAACTAGCTTTATGCTACACCAAAAGTTACATAAACTTAAAAAGATAACTTCTTTGAATAAACGAGGAAAACCATTTTGTCAAACTTATTAATATCCCCATAACAAGAAGTTGATAATTTGAATGATTTTCAATGTCATTTATAAATAACCATACCATTGAAATGTTATTACATTTTTAACTAGTGCACATAAATAAGATCACGTGCACCGGCGATAATTTTTCATCATATAGGTAATTAAAATAAAATGCTATATTTTATCTTATTAATTATGGCTTTTACCCTTTTAGGAGTCTACTAACATCGAAGCACGAGGATTTAATATTTAGTACTTGTTAATTATTAAGAAAAAAGTAATTGATTATACTTTTTTTCTTAAGATCATACATTTAATTTCTGTCCAATGAATCTGTGCAATGCATAGTAACTCCGGCTTGAAAAATTCTGGCAAATACATGACTAGCACTCAAGAAATTTTTGTGTGATTGTATAAGTTTTTTGAGTTATTATAAGAAAAACAAAAACTTACTATATACGCTGAGGAAGAGAAACAAAAAAAGAAAAAAAGAAAAAGAAATTAATAGAATATTACGATTACGCCACCCAATAAAATCTCACCTCTCTTTCTCTCTCTCCGACAATCGAATTCTAGAGCGAGAAACGCCGACCGAAAAAGGAAAAAATTGTAAAAGAAAAAAAAAAAGATTTGTAGAGAGAGAAACTGAGAACTCGTCCCATTCATTTCACGACCTCTTTTTCCTCTCTTCAACAATGGCGGGTTTTAGGGTTTCGTCGAGGCCTGGGGTTTTGTGAGGATTTGAATTCCACGGCGAGCGACGAATCTCGATGGAAATGCCTGGTAGGAGATCGAACTACTCTCTCCTCAGCCAAGTCGACGACGACCAGTTCGCCGGCGGTGGCGGAGGCGGCGGCGCCGGAGGAGGATCGTTTTACGACTCGGTATCGGGAGAGAGCAAGAACAACCACAACAGTAGCAAAGCGAAGGCCGAGAGAGGCTTCGATTGGGAATCGGCCGGCGATCACAGGGCGAATCGGATCGGGAACGTGTACTCGTCGTCGGCGATCGGGCTCCAGAGGCAGTCGAGCGGGAGCAGCTACGGCGAGAGCTCGCTCTCCGGCGAGTACTACGCGCCGACGCTCTCGGCGGCGACCGAGATCGACGCCGCGCTGGGGTACTTGCCCGACGACGCGTTCAAAATCGGTGGCGGCGGAGGGGAATTTAGGGCTAAGAACGTCGATGGAGGCGGCGGCGGAGGGGGGAGCGGGACCGCCGGAGGATCGTCGTCGTCCGGGAAGAGCTGGGCGCAGCAGACGGAGGAGAGCTACCAGTTGCAGCTGGCGCTCGCGCTCCGGCTGTCCTCGGATGCCACTTGCGCCGACGATCCGAATTTCTTGGATCCGGTGCCGGACGAATCCGCCATTCGGTCCACGTCGGCGTCAAATTCGGCCGAGGTCATATCGCATCGGTTTTGGGTGAGTGGACTTTGCCGAGGCCATTTTATTTGATTTCGTTTTGATCAGTCTTTGGAGTCATTTGGTTGCTTTTGTTTTTTCTTTTGGATTGAAAATTTGATTTTCGTCATTGTGATCGATAGAGGCCAGTTTGAAATTCTAGATGTTAAAGGAAAATATAGCTATGGTTTCCCTGGAGTTATAATCATGCTATATGGGTTGTTTGTCATTGCCATTGATCCGCTATTAGATTGGGCAATCCTATTTGTAGTATATTTGAATTGGGAACTTGAAGTGTATTTAGGCAAGAATGAGAATTAGAAAGTCTTGGCGGTGTGGGCTCCGGAAGTGGTGTTCTCAACGTCGCTATTCTACACCATCCCGATTTGTGTGTCTGAAATGCTCTGTAAGATGGTCTTTCTCTATGCTCAGCATCAGATAGTGACCTTTTGGTCCCGAGATCACTTCAGCAAATGAGACATTAAGTTTAGATAGTCAACTAGCAACCACTGCATAGTAAAGTAAACCTTGAGAGTAGTTACAATTCAACTAGAATATCTGCTTTTTGTGTATAGTGTTTCAACTTTTGTCTTGCTTTGTTTGTATGCAAAAGATGATTTTGGATTACCACAAGTTTTTCCACAGGTAGATTCTTTTAGAGGATTATTACGGTCCTTTCTTTTAAGTTGGTTTCAAAATTCTTTTTATACCATTATTGTTGTACGTGCTATTCTTGTGACTTGCAACATTACTATCCTGCTCTTTCTGCAAACATGCGCAAGTTGATGATTCCTGCGTTCGAAAGACCTGGAGATTATTGAGAACTTAGGTAGCAAGTAAATGCACATTTATACAGACAGGAAATCACATGAAAAATTTGTCATTCGACATGACAAAATACTTGAGGATGGTAGTGGAGTCTAGATTCTAGAGGATTGTGAGCAGAAGGCTTTTCACAAAAGTATGAATTGGCTTTGGATACATCACACAGTCGGTTTACTTGAGGGTTAAGCTAAATCATATCAAGAAGATCAACACTAGTGGGAGAAGTTATTATAGCCTATCTCATTTATTGCTCGAGGGAAGAAGTTGACTGATGTTTTGCTTATGGCCCATTAGATAGGAGTTCTAATTGAGGAATGATGATACCTATGATAAGCTTTCAACATATTTTAGATGTGTTGCCAACAATGGAATGTGGAACGTTAACTTGATAATCTGTTTACATTTTATGGAACTTTTAGGATTTCTCTCTCATCTACTATGAAATGCATCAGGTTAATGGCTGCCTTTCATACTTTGACAAAGTTCCCGATGGCTTTTATCTAATTCATGGAATGGATCCGTATATATGGTCTATGTGCACTGATCTGCAAGAGAATGGTCGTATACCAACACTTGAATCACTAAAGTCTGTTGATTCTAGCATCGGTTCTTCAATTGAAACAGTTCTAGTTGATAGACGTAGCGATCCTGGGTTGAAGGAACTGCACAATAGAGTCCTCAGCATTTCTTGTAGCTGCGTAACAACAAAAGAGGTTGTAGATCAGCTTGCAAAGCTCGTATGCAATCGCATGGGGTAAGATGTTTGCACTTCTATGAATGCTTTTTTAAATATCCTGTTCTTTCATGCATATGTAACCAACTCTTTCTTTCTATCACAAGGGGTTTAGCTTCAGCAGGAGAAGATAACTTGGTTTCAGTCTGGAGGGAGGGTAGTTATGATCTGAAAGATTGCTTAGGATCTGTAGTTGTTCCGATAGGCAGTCTTTCCGTTGGCCTCTGCAGACATCGTTCTTTGCTATTTAAAGTAAGGTTCTAAATATATATATATATATATATATATATACATACACGACTAATCAATGTGAACTATCCTTAAGATTTTTAAATGTGTTGGTATACAATGCACCTCATACACACACACACACACACACTTTTATACATGTAGTATTAATTAATGATACCAGATGGCCGGTAACATGCTCGTATGCTTTTTAAATTCAGTCTTGCATATATGTACATCTGAATGCACTATATACAAATACCTATTTCTACACAACAAATTCCTATGTGTCGTCTCATATGTCATAAAAAAAATGGAAATGAATTCCTTTTTCAAAAAAAAAAAAATGTAAATGAGTTCATGCTTGTAACTATGTTGATGGTATATATATATATTCTTGAAGCTTGATAATGGTCAGAATTCATTCGCTTTCCTAACATGGTTTCTGCAGGTTTTAGCTGACACAATTGACTTGCCATGTCGAATTGCCAGGGGTTGTAAATATTGTACAAGAGATGATGCGTCCTCGTGCCTTGTCCGATTTGGACTTGATAAGTAAGATTTACGTTGACATATCAAATATAACTAGGGGTTACATTTGCTTGAAAAAGCCGGATACCGTGTGTTGCCAGCAATTAATAGAAGAGGTTAACCATAACGACATGCAGTGTAGTATTAAGTAAATCAAGAAATAGTTTTTGTATTTTTTTTTTTTTGGTTTGTTGAGGCATTCATTTTATGCTTGTATGCTTTTATGTTTACTTGTCTCTCCCCTTCATTTTCTTTTTCATTTTTCATCTTGGATCTTTTTCTGTTGATTTTCTTAGTCATTGACTTATTTTCAATTTTGAAGGCATCTCATAGTGTTTGTTTTAAACTATTTCAGGGAGTATTATGTGGATTTGATTGGGAATCCAGGTAATCTATGTGAGCCTGATTCCGTGCTCAATGGTCCATCATCCATCTCGATCTCTTCACCGTTGCGCTTTCCGCGAACGAAACCAGTTGAACCGACCATTGATTTTGGGTCACTTGCCAAACAGTATTTCTCAGATAGCCAATCACTTAATCTGGTATTTGATGAAGCTTCCTCAGGTAATTTTGTGGTTGCAGATATTTGTTTTCAAAACTTAGATATTTGTATAAAAACGCATATAATGAATATTTTCCATTCCAAATATATGGTCCATTTATTTGTGAATACACAAGAATGGTATATGATACTGATAGGATGCCTCTATATAAGTGTTCGGAACTTTAGATTACCATCAAGCAGGCTTGTTAGCATAGGGGCTTTGGGTAATTGCCCGAATTTAGGTTCACTCAATAGGTTGGGTTTAACAAAGAATTAGTGTACTTATATTCTTTATTGGCTCTATAGATACAAAGTTCTCGAACATTTAGTGATGATAAATAGTTTTCATTCTTCACTCCGTATATTTCCTATCTATGCTCATAACGTTGAGTTATTGTATTTGCCCTAAGTATTTCCTTTTGTTCTTTCATTACAGGACCTGGTACTGATGAAGAAAGCCATCGTTACCCCATGTATCTCAAGCCATATGATAGGAAGTGTGCAGATGTTAACAACTTTTTGCCGATTCCAGGTCACAATGATGATGTATCACGGCCTGCCAAAGCTGGCCGAGATAGTCCTCAAAATAGTATACAATTATCAACCAAAGATCCACCGGTTGGGCATGGTGGGGTTGGCCCACTCATTCCTAAGCCAAGTAATGATCTTGCTCTTGGCATAGAGGATTTGGTCATCCCGTGGAGTGATCTGGAATTGAAAGAGAGAATTGGAGCAGGTATATTCCATATTTTCGCTCACATTCACAAAAGCATTTAGTTGTCTAATAATTATGATGGTACATTTCAATGATTTCATAGAGTAAAAAAAACTAATTTAGTAGGACATGCTAATAATACCCTTTGTGCATTGGCAGGTTCTTTTGGAACTGTTCACCGTGCTGATTGGCATGGCTCGGTAAGCACGTCTTTACTTTTAGACTGTTCTATGATCTACTTATTAAGAGACACTTTTTTTTTCTTATTAAGATTCGGAGACACATATGACATTAAATGATCATGTTGTTGTTAACTGTAATATGACTTGCATGTTTATGTATTATATTTCTTTCTTCATGACTAATTTTTCAGTTTCCGTATTCTTGACATGTTTTAAATCTGTAATTGGTAATTAATTGTATTGTACTTGTTTATACATTTCTGCGCCTTATTTTGCTTTAATGTTTAGATTATGATGTTTTGCTCTGGATTTATTGAGGCCCATGTTTGTAATGCTTTGAAAAATTTTGTAATGATAGGAGGTTGCTGTGAAGATTCTTATGGAACAAGACTTTCATCCAGAGCGCTTCAATGAATTTTTGAGGGAGGTAAGTGTAAAGTGTGGGCATAACTTCTGAAAAAACAGTACATAAACATAAGTTGGAAGCACCCCCTATTTTGAATTTTTAAGACTTAAATTGATATTTTTTACTGTTTTTTTTTGGTAGGTTGCAATAATGAAACGCCTGCGACATCCAAATATTGTTCTCTTTATGGGTGCAGTCACACAACCACCGAACTTGTCAATAGTAACAGAATATTTATCAAGGTTTTATAATTTTCTTATAAAGACTATCTGGAGCCTTTGTCCAGTGGCAAAAAAGGCCTATATATTTACAGAGGTTTAGAAGTTCTCTTAATGCATATAATTTTTTGATGCTGCAGAGGTAGCTTGTATCGGCTTTTGCATAAACCAGGTGCAAGAGAGATGTTGGATGAGCGGCGTCGGTTGAATATGGCGTACGATGTGGTATATATGTTAATAGTTTACCTTTTTTTAATAAATGTTCTTCCACATATGTTAACAGGATCATTGTTTTGTTCTTTCAAAAGTTTTTAGAGATTAATGGTTATTTATTTATCTTTTGCACAGGCAAAGGGAATGAATTATCTTCATAAATGCAAACCCCCTATTGTTCATCGGGATTTAAAATCGCCAAATCTTTTGGTTGACAAGAAATATACCGTGAAGGTGGGAATGAGGATTCTTCTGTGAAATGGAATGGCCTCTCGCTTTATTTGTCTTTCTTGTATATTTGGCCCTCAATCTTTATAGTTTCCAAGTAGTAAATTTTTCACGTGCTGGTTCTCTTATTGTTGTTACTAACAGTTTGCCTATTCTTTTAGGTTTGCGATTTTGGTCTTTCACGTCTAAAGGCCAACACTTTCCTTTCATCGAAGTCAGCCGCTGGGACTGTAAGTTCTATTAAGCTGGACTTGATTCTTCTGGTCCCCAATTTGAAGTGGTTTAAGGATATTTTTTTTCCTCTCCATCATTTATTTCAGTTTATACTTGAAAATTGATAACTTTTCTTCCTCATCTTATAGCCAGAGTGGATGGCACCAGAAGTTCTCCGTGATGAGCCATCAAATGAGAAATCTGATGTTTACAGCTTCGGGGTAATATTGTGGGAAATTGCTACGCTGCAACAACCATGGAGTAATTTAAATCCAGCACAGGTCTGTTACCAGAGTTCAAAATACAAGTCCATAGATACTATATTTGATGTATGAAATTATGAGCAATCCCAATCTCTTTCACATAAATTTTTTACACCGAGTGGTTTTCATTCCATCAATTGGTATTAAAGTTTTGGTTGCTAGTCTGGATACCTGGCAATGTCTTATACATGGATTTATGTGAAAAGCTCTTTGGGTTCAATTATGGTATCTCAGAACATCCATTCTCTATTCTGGTATGTCCTTCTATAGGTTGTGGCAGCCGTTGGTTTTAGGAGCAAAAGACTCGAGATTCCTCGTGATTTAAACCCTCAAGTTGCTTCATTAATTGAGGCATGCTGGGCCAAGTAAGTTTGAGTCTCCAATTTACTTGTGTTGTTAACCTCCCGATGCTTAAACAGATTGTCTATCGTTTTCTCACTAATAATAATAATAATAATAATAATACTGCAGTGAGCCATGGAAACGACCTTCATTTGCCAGTATCATGGAATCGTTGAGGCCGTTAATTAAACCTACAATGTCTCAACCTGGTCATCCAGATATGCAATTGCTGACCTGAAGGGTGGATTATTCTGTCTGTTGTTCATGCACATAGTACAGCATTCTTATCTGATTTGATAACTGGCAAGGCGTATGTATGCGCGTTCAGAATCTTCAGATAGTCTCAGGTGTGTTTATGCCCGCGTAAAGTTACACGGTTTCTAATATCAACTATTGCGCATTTTCTGGATCCATCAAAGAAAAAAAAAACACACAAATATATAGCTACGCATTTTGAAGTCCCATCATTTTTATTGCTTTGAGGGTATAAATGAGTTTTAATGCATATTCAGCGTCGCTGATTATTATTTTTGCGTTGATTGCAGAGTCAATTGTCCAATGTTTCCGTTACTAATTATTACCAATTGAGAAATACTCATTCTTTGTCACAAGGAACTACTCCGAGTGCCGTCAAGTTCTGCGATTACAGTTTACCTCCCAGAAAGTATAGTTTCCCGTAAGACCCTTTCGTTTTTTGGTCAATCAAGCCACCCCAGGAAAAAAGAAAAAGAGAAAAAAAAAATATTGTAAAATTTCTTTCATTTAGAATTATTTTTGTATCATTGGTATGTAAAGAGTGACTAGAATGAGCTAATGAGAAGCAGCTTTACGGCATTGCGTTTAAACTCTCGAGCCTCTTGAGCGTGTTTATTGGAGGAATTTTGTTTAAAGGTTGTTAATGTCTAATAAGCTAAGATCCTAAGTTTTTAATCCACCAAGTACAACCCTCTAACAATCTTTTTTGGCCTTAAATTATATAGAATTTCTTTCATAATAAAAATTATATAAAATTTCATTTTTTTTTTTTGCCAAGCATAAAATTTCTAATGTTTGTGAAAAAAAGTAGCGGTCGTTGAACGGAAGCCACAAGTTCAACAAAGACAAATTACATTTGTGAGCCATAAAGGATCAAATGCAACAAGTAGACAGTGCAAGATCTGTCTCTTTTAAAGGATCTTTGCAATTTCGTGGCCCCGAAAACCGCCTTTGCTCTCTGAAGTTCCAACATCGTTTCAACAAAAATATCAAACAGTATATAAACTACAATATTTTTTTTTCCTAGGAACACAACATATTCTAATTTAAGTGGTTGTAATGTGAGAAACAATAGTTCATACTTCATAGCGTATGCATAGAAAATTAATTAATAATGTACCTGACTTTATTTGCAAATTCAGCCAAATCAAATAGATTTTATTTTCTCACAGTCAATGCTCATTTCACTTCTTTGCTATGTTAATACACGAATTAAAAAATAAAATAAAAGCAAACCAAGGTCAATAATGAGGTGAAAATAATTGTTATAGAAATAAATAAATGAATAACATAGACCTATAGGCTAACGCAGCCCCCAAAATATTGAGGCCCACGTTGTCCTCAAATTTGATTGGCTAATTACTTTGCCTTCTTCGCTAAGAATAAAGACCAGAGAACTGACCACCGAACCAGTCAACCAAAGCACAGTCGTAATAATTAAGGGGCAAAAAAAAAAAATAAATATCATTGACAACACCATTCGTTTGCCAAAAATCAATTGTCAGCTTGCCGTCGCTGTAAGTGTGTTTTATAAAATAGTGCTTCAAATTGTACTTAGCAAAAAAAAAAAAATAAATAAATGTTTGAAATTATAAACAAGTAGAATGTTTTGTTATTTTATTTTTGAGATTATTGTTAAAATATTATAGCTAGTCAATTAGAAGAAGATAAATAATTAATAATTTAAAATTGAAAGCAATTTCTGTTATAAATAATGTAGCATTTAAAATACTTTTCAAATTATATTACATATAAACATAAATGGTTACATTTTTTTTAAAGAAATATGCATACTAAACGCTTACATTTGCTTTAGATTATAAATATTTTATAATCTAAAAGTAACCTCCAGAAATAATGCCAAACTAGGTCAAAATCACATTTCGGCTTAGATAATTTTTTGGAAGAGATAAAACATCTTAGAGTTATGATACAACTTATATTTCTATTCTACTCAATTCATCACAAACATGAAGTAAAAATACAAGCATCACGCCATTAAAATAGAAGGGAGATTCTCATTTGGGAATATTGAAAAAATTGGTCGGGGAGCAAAAATCAAGACTTATTATTGGTTATAGATAATAACTATCTACTCTTATTTATCTATAATATTTATTCCGTTTACAGATAAATAAATCTACATATATATGTCTCGTTTTCTTTATTTTTTGATTAAATTTTCTTTATTATTGAAAAATAAAATTGAAAGTTTGTCTTTCTCTCACGAACAAAGCTCTCGACTACCAGTTGTCCTAGAATGGCGTTGGCGGGCGGCAACGATTTTGTGTATAAAATTGAAAGATAATATATTTTTAAAATTCAAAAAATTCGCTCATTTTCTAAATCAACGAGCCTTAAAAATATTTAATTAACCTTTTGTTTGCCTTACCCATCTCAACCATTCAATTCCATTCTATTTTTTCATTTTTTTCAACTTTATAATCTTCCAAACTATTCTATTCCATTCCATTTTTTTTCAACCATTTTTTTCAACTTTCCAAATCCCTATATAATATCTTTAAATCTCAACCATTCATATCACCTCGAAATTAGCAAAATCAAACCATTAAATTAGCAAAAGCAAACCATTCTTACATCATTTTTACAAATCATTTTCAAACTATTACAAACCATTTTCAAACAACTTTTTCCATCCCCATAAATGGGATGGAATGGTCAAAATGGCTAAACCAAACAAAAGGTAAATGAAAAAAATAGATTTGTACTTTGATTTTTGACTATTTTTTTCAATAATAAATCAAAAATGAGATTTTTAAAGATTCAACCAAAATTTTAGTTATTGTTTTAAAAATTAGCCCTAGTTTAATTTCATTAAATTAAGGATTTAACCGTAACATACAATAACATAATATGTTACTCGCGTATCATATTATGTTATATATATACTACAACTAAATCTTTAATTTTAATATTTTAAGATTAAATTTTTTAAATTTTATTTTTAAAATGACTAATTTTTTAACTGATTATTGATCATATTTTTTAATAACTAGTTTCTCATTATTTCTCATTGTTTTTTAATTTATACAATTTCGTGAATGAAAAAAAAAAAAAAAAAACCCTAAGTGCTGTCATCGAGACAAAACGAAATCAAGTGACAAGTCCCCAGATGGAGAAAAAAAAAAAACAAAAAAATCTAGGCCGAAGTGGGACCCAACTGTCCACTCGAACCAACCAACTAAGTTCACAACTCGCAATTCGCAACTACCATGAACCCTCCTTCACCGGCTAACTATACAAAAGTCGGTACTCTCATTTTTCTCACCCCCAAAAAATAAAAAAAAATAAAAAAAAAAACACCCAGAGAGAATCAAAATTAAGATTCTCACTAACGAACCCAACTGTATATCAAACACACATGTGTCTATATATATATATATTTATATATAATGCGATACAATTGCGATCATCTTCCACCGCCTTTCTGTGCTCTCTGAAGATTTTTATCCATCACCTTGTCGGCAAAGCAATACAACTATATATATACATGTATCTATCTATTTATATGCATATACACAAACACACGCGCAGTCGTGCGCTCAGCGACCATATCACACAAACCCATTTCTCTGATTCTCCGATACCCATCTCAGACTTCGATGTCCACCACGAGTCCCAGAGACGACGGGCCTGCGAAGCCCGAGTCCGAGCCCGAACCCGAGTCCGATATTCTCGGGTTCGATGGGTTCGTGGGTCTTTCTCCGGCGGAGCTGGTTCCACAGCCTCTGGAGATCAGCTCGGTGCCGCCATTTCTGTCGAAGACGTTCGAGCTGGTGGACGACCCGGGGACCGACCCGGTGGTCTCTTGGGGGCCCACCGGAGGGAGCTTCGTGGTGTGGGACCCAGCGGAGTTCTCGAGGGTGGTCTTGCCTAGGAACTTCAAGCACAACAATTTCTCGAGCTTTGTCAGACAGCTCAACACTTATGTGGGTAATTTTAGTTGTCGCACTGTAAATGGAAGCTTTGGTCCTAATCTGTATGTAAAGTAAAAGGCTTTGTTGTTGTGTTTTTTTTTTTTTTTTTTGTTTTGTTTATATAGTTTGTTTTTGTATTCTTTTGTTGTATATTTGTAATTAAGAATAATTAAATATTGACCCAAATGATGTGGATAATGGTTAGCTTTGTTGTATACTCTTATTGACTATGATTTATTGTAAAGCTTTTGAATTTGAGGAAAATTGTTGAATATTTGTGCCTAATAGCCTTTTGGTTTCAAGTGCTTTGTTACTTTCACAATCACTCGTCTTTATGGAAATATGTTGTACTGTGGTTTTGGTATGTAATTTACTGTATTCTATTGAAGTGTCCATTCTCAGACATCAGACTTGTATGTAATTGTAAGGGTTGGTTCTATTTAGACTCTCTTTTATAAAAATTGTATAATGACGGTTGAAAGAGATGGTGGTGATTTTTCATCGCCGTAACGCTGTGAAAGGAACATCGATCTTCGCTCCGCTATGCCTTCTAGACAAAAAGGGGTCCATCTTCTGATGGTAGAACTTCTAATTCCAATTAACCATTTTCTCATGACAGGGGAGCCTGTCGGCTCCGATGTAGTTTCTGGTTTGTTTTTAGTTCGGAAGCTATATTGTGTGATTTTGCAGACTTACAGCGGCGCGGTTCAGCTTTTCGTGTGCTTATTGTTTGTTGCTTTCATTTCGTTACCTTTTTTGTATGAAGAAGTTATCCTTGCGTTGTATATCATGTTTGTCTCTTGATTTTGTTGTACTGTTCTCTCCAATTGAACTGTTTCGGGTATGGCATCCAGGGATTTCGTAAGATTGATAGTGATAGGTGGGAGTTTGCGAACGAAGCATTCCTGCGAGGAAGGAGAGATCTTTTGAAGAACATCCAGCGGCGCAGGTCAACTCAATCCCAGCAGACAGCAAGCTACCTTGGGCCTTTCACTGATGGGAAGTCGGGACTAGAAAGTGAGGTAGAGAGGTTGAGGAGGGAGAAGAGCTCGTTGATGCAAGAGGTTTTCGAATTGCAGCACCAGCAGCGTGGGACGGCTCACCTCATGGAAGGAGTGAACAAGAGGCTTCAATCTGCCGAGCAAAAACAGAAGCAGATGGTTTCTTTCTTCTCTAAGATGGTTCAGAACCCATCATTCATAGCTAAAATGAAGCAAAAGGCGGAGCAGAAAAATATAGGCTCCCCAAGGACTCGGAAGAAATTCATCACCCAGCAGCCCAGTGGAGTGACAGATCCGGATCCTTCCTTCCAAGGGCAGTTAGTTAAGTACGGTTCGGGTTTGGAAAACTTCAACATGCTTTCTGACATGGATGAAGGTATGGTAGGGAAACTGGTTTTCGACGAATTAAACACGCAATATCAATCCGAAGATGTCGTTTCTGACGAACTGATTGTATCGGATGAAATAGTAGCACTGCAGGGATTTACTACAGACCAAGTGGGAGGAGGCGCATCAAGAATAGGAGCTGGAGATCCTCTTTTCAAAGGAAAGGGTGTTATGAGCCCACAACAAGAGGTTAATTTTGGCCTCAACCCTGAGTACTATGTCTGTTTCCCGGAGGATCCAACAAAGGAGATGACTTTTCCAGAGCTCTCTTCCACAGGAATGGAAAGCATCATTAAGCAAGAGAATACCTGGAACACGAGTTTTGATTCTAGTGCTGGTATGTCTAGTGGTGGCAATGAATTTTTGGACACTCAAGTCGGCTATGAAACGCCTGAGCTGGGAATGATGCCTGGGATGTTGGATTTCTGGGATTTCGATTCATCGCAAGTTGTAGGAGGTTCAGAGCACGAAAAGTGGACCACTGATGTATCGCCATTCGGCCACAACCCTGAAAACCAAGCTAGTCCACCATAAGATGATATGCTTAAATCTATGGATCCTTAGGAACTATATTTAGCTCGTGCATTTCGATGCACTTGCTGATCCTAGTAATTTCTAGTCTATAGGGATTTATTATCGATTAAACGCTTTTCTTGATTAATAAATAATAAATTTGATTACTAAGTTGCAATCTTTTTCCTACGAGATTTCTGTACTCTGATGATCAAGACCTCTTTTATGAAGTAAAATTGTCTTGTGTGTGACTATGGCTATTAACCAGACGAGATTTGAGCTTGTGGAAACTGCAGGTCTGTGATCCTTTGGGAATGAACTTTATGCTTCAACTGGACTCGCTATGCTTAATGATTTTAGATTGTCCCTTCAGGAAGGTAAATGGAATTCATTCCCATCTTAGTTCCTTCATGACCTTGAAATTGATCAATGCTTGTCATGCCAAGTTGAACTTCTTTTTCTTCTAAGCTCGCTTTACATGGAACACTATTGGGTTAATGCCTCTCTGGACATTGTAAATGCAGGTATTTCAGAAGCAATCTTGGGGATTGGTGTTCAAACGACATGGTAGAATTGAGAACACGATATTATCATCGGCTTGAACCTTGACAAGCATCCTTTTTTTTTTTCCCTTTTTCATATGGTTATAAATAATAGTCAATTAGTGTTAGTTTTCTTATCCCTTTACCCTCTCTCAAAGTAACAAGTAACGACCATTTTTGGAAGTTGAACTCAACATTTGGTTTGTGATTTTAAGTTTGTAACACTGAACAAAACGCCGTACTAAACCTGTAAACCATAGTCCAAAAGGGTATATAAACATGGATCCATGTGTGTAGACAAATATTCTTGCCTAATTCATCTTGCGAGCGTTCATCCTTTGCAACTCATTCTTCTTCTGCGAAGCGTTTGCTCAACTATCTTAACCTTTAAAAGGTGGCATTTGTTGTATTACCCTAAGAAGAATAATTGTTGTTGACCACCATAAGGAAAAGAGGTGGTCTTGAAACTAATGATTACTGAAAAACTCAATCGGGAAACAGTATAATGCCACATTAGACATGATTAACAACAAAACTGATACAGATCAGCATCCTAGACATGATATCTATAGATATATCAGTCTGATTAATCTGTGATGTATGCACCAGAAAAAAAAAAAAAAAAAAAAAAAAAAAACACGTCTCTTGTATTGCTTCTCCATAAGGCCTGTATTCAAGTGAGCCTCTAAGCCAATGACGAATCAGAAAAGAATTACTCAGAGTCGTCCTTTTGCCTTTTTGGCCTGTGCTCGTTTTCCTCGTTGTGTCTTGATTTAGCTTCGCGGCGCTCCCTCTTCACTCCCTTTGCTTTGTTTGGCAAAGCCGTCTCTCCAACCTACATAAACGAGCAGAGAAATGAAATTCTGAAAATGCATTGACACACCGAGAATATAGAAATGGGGAAAATAAACTTTTAATTAAAAAGGAATGAGAACAAAATACTTTACCTTCTGATCTGGAATGTATACTTTTCCCACCTTGCCTTCTATAATATCCTTGCTAACATTTTTCTCCTGCCATAAACAAATAGTGATATTATTAATGTGTTTCATGGCTAGAGAAATGATAGAGATTAAGAGAGAATAGAGTTACAAACCTTCTTCTTGGGCTGATCTTTGGCAGTTTTCATAGCTTCTTTTCTTAGGCCTTCATTAGGCAGACGATGTCGACGAACTACAAAGTCCATGGATGGGCCAATCTCAACCAGCTCCATCCTTGGAACGGCTGTGCCAGATTTTTTCAGCCGCAGTGCACAATGAGTGAAAAACACTCTATTAGGAGATATAGCTGTACATATATATGCATGGTCTACTCCGGTAAGATTAAAATTTTCCACCACCTGCACATAGATTGTTAAGCCACTACCTCAAAACTAAAAGGCAGAGAAGTAAGAACAAAGGACTGACGATCATTTACATACCTCGCCTCGTAACAAGTCAAGCAAAACTTCCTTCAAATGCTTCAACTCTTCCACGTTATCGAACCCTTCTCCAATAAACGCAATAAAAGCCTTCGACCCTGCCTTTGGGGATAGTTTCTTATCGTATTCGAACGATGCCATGGGTTTAAAATTTTCAACACCAACCTCAACGAGATCATATATATGGTGGTCATAAGTTCTCCCTATTACAAGATTGTCAGGCCGTTTCTTTGAATGAGAGCCAAACTGCAAAACCAGAGGCCAAGAAGAACATAAGAAGGCGCTCATTGTAACACAACATCAGTGACAAAGAACAGAAGATAAAAATATCAGCTTATCTTTTGAAATTAAACTTGAGTGATACAAATTCCTAAATGGGGAAGCGGCAACGAAACGATCTTTCCATATACAAACATCCTCAACCAAGTTATAGATAATTTCGAAATGGAAAACTTCACAAGAATATAACTGCAATTCAATTCCTTTACTAACTCGAGCTAAGAAATCAAGTAGCTGTAAGATCTCTTATAACAGATCAACATGCCAACAAAATCTTGACTTTAACATAGAGAAGAAGCTATATAGAAAGCACAAACAATGTCAAAGGTCAAGTTACACTATTACAACACAGCTTTAAGCATCTAATATTTGTTTTTGATACTAAAATCCAAACCGAAAAGCAAATAATACAAACGGGTTAGTCTTTTAGCCAACCATGATTACAATTAAAAAATTGAAAACAATGAACAAAGATTTATAAAAAAAAAAAAAAATTGAAAGACGATACTTGGTTGGCTTGTTTTACTTACAATGAACAAGCTACAGTCAGTTTTCTGAGAGAAGAACTCCAAAGAAGTCTCGCCACCACTTTCAAACGGCCTAACGTCCGTGTTCTTACGGCTGAATCTCACGGCGCTCCCCTTCTTCAACTGGTAGATCTCCGTCAAAACGGCGTTCAAAACCCCACTGGTCTTCGTTCCATGAAGTATCAGCGTCTTCTTTCCAGTCTCGACCTAAACAATCAAACATTCACATCTAATTCCAATATATATATATATATATATATAAAGAGCAATACTTTGTCTTCCAATAAAACAAAAAATGCGAAATTGATTGAACTCACGAGTTTCGGAGCTCGTTTCTCGAGCTCTCTCCTGGCTTTTCCTTTCTTCGGAGTCTTCACTTTCAACATGTTTCTCTGTTACAGTCGATTCAGAACTGCGCATTCAAAATGAGTGTCAAAGTTATATATACACACAAAAAAATACGCACATATGACTACACATACATATATTTATAGAGAGAGAAAGTACCAGTCAGTCAAGCAGCGACGAAAGGCGAGAGCTTGGAAGAGGAGAGAGAGAGGGAGAAAGAGAGAAGAGGTTTAAGGAGATCGCTAGGGTTTTCTGAGCCAATATTGGTTTTTGATTTTGCGTTGTTGATGACGAAGGGTTTATGGATGGGCCGGGTCTTTTTCTGGATTTGGGCCTTCTAAATTGGGCCAAAATTTTTTGAGGCCCAAAAAATCGCGTCGTTTTATTCCTACGAAATGTCGTTTTATTTCTAAGAAAATGATATGTCGTTTATGAAAGACGTCACTGGGATATCGGATTATCAACGACATCAAAATTCTGTTACATCGGACGGTCATTACTCATTAGTAAAACTCTTGAGAATTTAAACACAGTAATCACATTCATGTGAATCTTAAATTACATTTTTTGGTGAAATTGAGGTTTTTTAAAGGATTTCACACTTGGAAAGGATGAAAGATTTGCTCGTTACAACCTTAAACGACATAAAACGTCCAAACTAAGGAATGTATGGCGTTTTTCTGTTCAAACGACAGTAAACTTTTTGAGGATTTATGTTATGTCGTTTTCAACTTCGGATACAATCATACAAAGGAAATATCTTGATAAACGACAATACTTGTTTACATCAAGCTGGGAAACTTTGTGACAGCAACTATATGCCATTTGTTTCGCGATCGACCTTTTGCTGTACTAAAACTACAAACTAAATTTTTTTTTTCTACTTTTAAAAGACAAATATGTCCCTAAAAACACTAGATTACATTCCAAAAAAAAAAAAAATCATAAGAATCAGCATTTTGTTTACGTGAGAGAATTCTTCATGGTTTTTTTTTCTTTCTTTATTTTATGAAATAAAATCATTCTATCTTTAGATTTATATTTTTAATAGACTCTGTATCTTTAAAAGACAAAGATGGAAAATCATTCCTCAGCATAAAAGAAAACTTACAAGAGAAATTTCGATTTAAGTGATTTAAATATATGACTTCTATTTTTAATTATTAAGAAAATGGGTACTTCTGTCATGGGAAACAGAAGAAAAACAGATTGATAGGAAACAAATTAATAACAGTGATTGGATATTAACAAAGGTGCATAATATTTAATATGAGCTTCACTTCACCAAATTTTTTTTTATTTCTTCTTTCCTTTTTCCCTTTCTTTTTTTCCTTTTCTTCTTTTCGAAATATGTTTTTAGTACTTCCAGCAGAAACCCACCTCCACGACCTACACAAACACCACCCCAAGTCAAAATTTCAGCTTTAATTTAGTATTTATATTTATTTATCTTCTCAAAATCTCTCTAATACCCAAACTTATTATCATTGGGGATTGGTCGTTGTTGGGGTGGAATTGGAGGCTTTGACGGTGGCGAGGGGGTTCGGGCGTGCGGCTCGTCGGAAAGGTGCTCTAAGGACTTTGCCGGTGATAGCTTAGGAAATTAGGTGTCAAGATCAATGCCAAGATCATGGCCGTCAATCATCACCGTAGCCCGTCGAGGAGTATTCTCCTATAGTTAATGTCAGATTTTTTTTTTCTTAAATGTGGTTTTGGATTTTAGGTTTTTTGAGGTAAAATGAAAAAAAATAAAAAAGTGTTGTTGATGTAGTTTTTGTGGTGCTTCATGAAGTCTTGTGTTTGCCATTGATCTTGGTTTTGATGAGCTAGATACGAGGTTGCAACTCCGATGACTTCGTCTTCTCAAAGAAAACGAAGAATATAAGAAAAAATATAAAAGTCACAAATAACAATAGTTATATATTGTGTGTGTGAGCTTATTTTAAGACAACGTAAGTCATGTTTTATCTGCCCTTCATTTTTGAATCAACGACTATGTTTTATGTTTCCCATCAGTCTGTTTTTTTCTCTGTTTCCCATGGCAGAAGTTGCGAAGAAAATAATCATTAAGTTGTTATAAAAAATAAAGTTTATTTATGCATTTTATTATTGAATGCTAAAATTTAAAAATTCTATTAAAAATAATTAATTTAGCAAATTGAACAAAAAAAAAATCAAAGATGAGCTAAGAATTTCCCATAAAAATAAAAATACTACTAATGTTTTAACCTACAGAATATTTAATATGAAAATTTTTTCATCTTTTTGTCTAATCATCTGCCCCGCCTATAAAAGAAAACCCATATATTATATATATTTGACAACTTGACTTTTATTTGATTGAGAATTTCGTTTTTAAGTTAAATTTCAGCTAAGGATTTTGCTAAGCAGGTTGAGCGTCTGTGCGATCTCAATCGTCCATGATTGGTGGGCTCCACGTGGGACCCACAACCATAGATGGTTGAGATCGCACAGACGCGCGTGTCAGCTCTTTCAGCTAATTATCTGAATATATTACTTCAAAATCAAATAAAAATAAGAATAAGGATCAAAGAACTAACACGTCCTCAGGAGCAACTTGCTAAAACTAAAACTTCAATGGGCAATTAACCAATTACGCAAAAACTCAAGCACTAAATCCCAAAAAATCCCAAAAACCGAAAAAAAAAAAAACAGTGCTCTGTTTCACCGTTCACGAATCAGCAAAGCTTTGGGCTGTCTTTAAACTAACCTTCCATACTATATATCTCTCTCTCCTCTCTCTCTCTCTCTCTCTCTCTGCTCAAATTCCATTTCTTCAATATCTTCACTCTCAAATCCCTAATCTCTATCGCCAATTTTCTCTTCTTCTTCTCTTCTTTTTCTTTTTTGGCTTTTTTAATACTGTGTAATTAGGTTAGGGTTTTGCTCAGATTTTTCTTGTACAATACCATAGACCTAGTGTTTTTCTTTCTTTCTTTTTTTTTTTTCAATTTTTGTTGCGATATGAATCTTGAAATTATGTAATCGAGATCGAAGATTGTTGGATTAGAGTTTGGATTTGTGTGTGTGTTGTTGTTTTTTTTTTTTGGGGGATTTCTTGAACGGTAATGGAAATGGAGAGCTCGCGAAGGCCTTTCGACAGATCGAGAGAACCAGGATTGAAGAAGCCTCGGCTGGCCGACGAACCGGAGCGGAATCCGAGCTTGAATCGGCCTTTTGGCGCCGCGGTGGCGGCGGCGCAGAGGCCGATTGCGGGTAATCCAATGGTTCAGAGGTTCAGAGCGGCGGAGAGCGTCGATTCGGGCCGCGGCGGAGGAGGATACCAGCCGCAGCCCCTGCCGGCGGCGCTGCAGCAGCATCAGGAGCTCGTGAGCCA
Organism: Boehmeria nivea var. tenacissima; assembly: GCA_018132145.1. NCBI lineage: Eukaryota > Viridiplantae > Streptophyta > Magnoliopsida > Rosales > Urticaceae > Boehmeria > Boehmeria nivea. The sequence continues at coordinate 13,958,331 of CM030884.1, read as the reverse complement.
GTACAGGGAGGCGCTGGCGGAGCTGACGTTCAATTCGAAGCCGATAATCACAAACCTGACGATAATCGCCGGCGAGAATCTCCACGCCGCCAAGGCCATCGCCGCCACGGTCTGCGCCAACATTATCGAGGTGAATGAATCCAGCTTTACTAGTACTAGTGCATCACTATTGTTGTGTTGAAAAAAAAGAAAGGAAAAGAAAAGAAAATACTTCTTTTAGGTTATTCAGTTGAATTGATTTGTACAGAAAATGCAATGGGAATGAAGTGGAAAAGGAAATTTAAATGGAATCTGTGTGATGGTAGTGTAGAAAGTTTGGTTTTTTGATAGCAGTGTTGTACTTGTCAAAGTTCAAATTAATGGAATTCTAGTGCTTTTTTTTTTTTGTAGAAGTTATTCTGCTCTTTTGCGAGAAAGTGATTATTTGGATGTTAAATGCTATTTGTTGAGGAAGTTGTTTTATGAATAATAACAAAATGTTGTGTATGGCGTGATCAAGTGACGGTAATAGTGAAGTTTATTGTAGTCATCGGTGAGGATGAGAGCAATGTCAAATTTATTGCAATTGATCTTTTGGGTAAATTTCAGCTGCAGCAAACTTCTGCATAGGATAAAATGTCCTACAGTTGTGCAATGGATTCCACTTTGCAATATTCTTTTATCTTATCCCAACGTTGTGAGTAATCTGTGTTATGCCCAACCGTTGTACTTGTACAAATAGCTTGCAAGAAGTTTTAACAGTTATAGTTGTTTTTTATTATTATTATTTTTTTTTGTGTTTCTTCTGTTTGAAGTGGCCGACTACTCAGCTTGTGTGGTTGTATAGTAGAACGTAGTTTCAGTAGATTAAGAGCTGAGAAATCTCCTACATGGGTTTGCTCTGGATAGCTCAGTTTCTACTCTAATAGGAATCTTACATTTCAGTTTTTTTTTTTTTTGGTTACTCTTGTGAACCTTGTGGCATTAGATTTTGTGAAATGTTGTTGAACTTTAATGCTGCATTCGCTCAAGTGATCGCCTAGTTGAGCTTGATGGGTGCGTCAGACCTGATGTGGCATGACTCGCGTAAAGGCAATTATTAGGGGCTGGCGACGTTTAATTGCGTACTTTCAATTCCAAAGATGAAGACAATGTTTGGTTTATATTTAAATGCGATCATCATCAAGTTTATTTGGCAACTCTTTTTTTACATTTTTTTTATTTTATTTTGAGGGACTCTTGTGTTAATGGAGTCATTTCTTAGATTTGAAACTAATTTTTTCTTTGTCTGTTGTAGAATGTTGGACTAGTTCCTTTTAGAATCTTAAAAAAGCTAGTTTAGTGTTTTATGGAGAAACAAGAAATGGTTTTTCTCCTGAAAGCATTATTGCAAAACAATTTCCACACAGGACCCTGGCTAATATTTTTCTCTTTCATCTTTTCATCTTTAGGCCCAATCATTTATTTGTTTGAAGAAAATTGACTGGATTGGTGCATATATCTAATTTTGAGACGTAATTTGCAGGTCCCTAGTGAGCAAAAGCTACCATCGCTTTATCTTTTAGACAGTATCGTAAAGAATATTGGGAGGGAGTACATTAAAAACTTTGCTTCCAGATTACCTGAGGTTAGGTCTCAATTCTGCATATGTAAAGAATTAATATGTTACATATTAATATAAATCGCCTGTAAGACTGCTTGAAAAATATTTCTTGTTAAATAATGGATACTTAATAATATTGGTGTATGATATATTAACCTAATGTTGGCATCGTCATTCTTGTATTTATGTACATTGCTTAACCAATGACATCTGCATTGCCTAACCAATTACATCTTTCCTACCAAATATATTAATTACTGTAAACCCAAATTTTTACTAGCTATCTTAGGTTGCCGATGTCTTCTTCTCTTTGCACTTCTAGGTTTTCTGCAAGGCATATAGGCAGGTTGAGCCTCCTGTACATCAGAGTATGAGGCATCTTTTTGGAACATGGAAAGGAGTTTTTCCTGCTCAGACACTTCAGATGATTGAGAAAGAACTTGGTTTTGCTCCTACAGTGAATGGGACATCTGCAGGAGCTGCAACATCTAGGCCTGATTCACAATCAAATCGGCCACTGCATAATAGCATTCATGTGAATCCCAAGTACCTGGAAAGGCAGCAGCGTCTTCAGCAGCCAAGTAGGGTAAGTTGAGTGTCAAAGCTAATATTATGTACGGGATCACTAACCTGAGACTGTACCCAGTGTGTAGCTTTTTATCTAGTTAATATTACGCTCTTATCGAGTCTTTTTTTTTTTTATGACCATTTTAGTGACTTAAGTTTTGGTTCTATAAGCATGTATTGGTACATGACAAATACACAATATCTTGATTCAATAACATGAGATGTAAGGTTCAGTTGTGAGATCCTCATTACCTTGTAAAATAGCCCTTTGGTAAACTTGTTGAGAAAGAAAATTTTAGCACTTTGGTATTTTACTGAATGTTTCTTTGGGTCTTTGCGTCCATCAACTTGGGTTTACTACCTAAATGAACATGAGAATGAAAAGATATACTGCATGATTGGAGCAGTAACGATTAAGACCCTTTAAATTTAATTTTTTTTTCCTATTTGCATGTTTTTCTGTGATAAAGGCAAAAGGATCACCTAGTGATTTATCTGGGTCTATTCCAAACTCAATAGAAGATCCAGAGCGTACGGACAGAGCAACAAGTATCAGTACTGGAAGATCTTGGGTTGACCCTTCTGCTAGAGCGCATGTATGTGAAGCAATTGTGTTTGTTTAATTTTCCTCCTTTGCTTTTTGTGATATGGTTAAAATTTGCAGAATATGGAGCGTGCAAATAGAGGTAGCGAGAGTATTCATGAAAAGAACATCGGTGCGGAGTATGCTGACTACGACTACGGTTCTGATTTTTCAAGGAATTCAGGGTTGGGGATCGAAAGAGCTGGCAGCAGGAGTGCTGCTGAGCAAGGGCATGAGAGAAATTTGTATGGAGGTGCCAGCAGCATAGCAGAATCGTTATCTGGTCAAAGAAATAGTTTCAATATCAAGCATGGATTTCCAAATTACCTGGCACCCAAATCTACGAGTGCTAATGTTCATCTACAGTCGGCTAAAAACATTGCAAGTAGAAGCAGTGGTGGTATTTCTAGTGACAGCTGGAAAAATTCCGATGAAGAAGAGTTTAGGTGGAGTGATATGAACTCTAGATTGGCAGACCATGGCGCGTCTGATATTTCTAGTAACTTGCGAAAAGATCGCTCAGCTTCTGAGGATTCAGACAAATCAGTAAGTTTCCTTTAATAATGAACTGAAATGAGGTTGTTTATACTTCTGTTTGCCTCACTGTTGAGAAACCTGTGTAATGAATGGTGGGATTTAGGTCCTGCCTAGAGGAATTCTTTTTGTTTTTTGTTTTTCACGTCTACTAACGTTCAATCTCCCGTGCACACAGGGGCTTGAAGATCACCTTCAGAAACCACAAGGTATAAATGATTATGCAACCAGGATTGATAAAGTTTCTGCCGAACAGAAAGAATTTGGTGCTATTCGGCCCCGGACATCATCTCCATGGTTGTCACAGGAGTCGCACTCAATTGATGGGCGCCCCAATCCTGGGACTTCAAGCTTTGGTTTCCCCGCAAATCCCGTGTCAGGGTCTACTGGAGCTCTGACACAACAGCGGTTACAGTCTCTAAAGTCTGGACCACCACAATCATTGAGACAAGGCCCACCCTCACCTACATTAACAGCACGCCATCCCCATCTTCAATTGCATAGTTTAACCGAGCAAGACCGTGCTAAAACTCAGCCCCTTAGTCATCCTGATTCTAAAGTTTCTCAATTTTCAGGACAGCTGAACACAGGGGTGCATAATCCTTATCCTCAGGACTCTGTGCCTGTCCTACCTTCCCATGCTCGATTGGGAAAGATGGTGAAATCACAATCAAATGACATACTTGCTTCATCTTCAATTCCTGCCTTTCAGCAGAGGCACCAGTATTCCATTATGCAGCCTGTAGAAGACCCTACAGATTCTGAATTGTTAGGTCAAATTCAGAAATCTCCTCTGCCTCCAATCTCTAATTCCGGAATCCCCTCAACGCTAGGTAGTTACGTACCAGACTCTTTGAGTGGTCTTGCCTTGGAGACTTTGGGAGCCTCGAGCCCAAGTAGTCTATTGGCTGCTGTTATGAAGTCTGGAATTCTTTCCAACAGTTCAATCACCACTGGTAGCCTGCCCAACCCGAATGCTAAAAGCTTGGGGCAATTGTCATCACAAAAAGGAAAGTCACTCCTTCCAAGTAAACCTATTCCTACAAAGTTTATGAACCCAGAGTCGAAGGTTGAGGCTGCAGCTTCAGCTTCTTTAAAATTATCCCAAAAGAAAGTAGAGCACACACCACTTCCGTCTGGTCGACCACCTTCTTCGTCCCCTGTGGATAGTGTGTCAGAAAATGCTTCAAATGATGCAAAAAATGCATCTAGTCCAATTTCAAACCTCCTCAGCTCTTTAGTTGCGAAGGGTTTGATATCTGCACCAAAGTCAGAGTCACCCTCAGTGATTCCACCTGTGGCTCCTACTGAAACGCCAAAGAAGAGCCCGAGCGTCACTAGCACCAGCTCCGTGCCTGTTTCATCCACCAGGGATGATGATACAGCTGTCTCAGGACCCACTCACAGTAGCCCTGTTGCCTTGCCCAAATCAGCCAAATTGGAAATAAAGAACCTTATCGGGTTCAATTTCAAGCAAAATATGATCCGTGAATTTCATCCAACTGTCATCAGTGATCTTCTAGATGGCTATGAACACCGTTGTACCATATGCGGTCTTCAACTTAAACTTCAAGAACAATTAAATAGACACTTGGAGTGGCATGCAATGAAAAAGGCTGAATTTAGTGGTTCTACCATGGGATCAAGAAAGTGGTACTTAAGGGACTGGATTAGTGGAAAAGGATTGGAGTCGAAAACGGACTTGGTCGGCGAGCCTGAAAAGACAACAGACAATGACGAGCCCATGGTTCCTGCAGATGAAAGCCAATGCGTGTGTGTTCTATGCGGTGAGATTTTCGAAGATTTCTATTGTCAAGAAAAGGATGAATGGATGTTCAAGGGAGCAGTGCACGTGATGATTCCATTTGGGGGTGGCCGACGATGATAGCTTGTGCAAGGGTCCCATTGTACATGCGAGCTGTATATCAGAAAGTTCACTCCAAGATTTGGGATTGGTCAGCAAGATTAAAATGGTAGCGTGTTCTTTCTGTTATTTTGTACCTTATTGGATAATTAAACTATTTACAACCTCGAAAAGGATTATTAACTTTGCTTTGTCTTGGCAGGAAAAGGATGTATAATGCTTCACGCTGGAAGAGAGATCCTTCGTAGCGCTGATCCGATCGCCCTGACTCGGGTATACAAATCCAGGTTTACATGTGTAGTTTATATGTATCGTACATGTTCATTAGATGCTGATTTTGTTTTGGATCGGAATGATGGTGAGAGCTCTTTTCTAGTTCTTGCTCTCAGTGCTTTTTCGTTATATATACTTTTTTGTTTAGCCCTTTTTTGTTTCAATTCATAGTTGAGAAGGAAAAAATTACATACAGAAGAAGCCAGATGATTCAAATCTCAAAGATCTTTCTAACATGGTTGGTGTGCTTGTCCTTTTTTCCTGTTTTTCTTTTTTCCTTTTTTTTTTAGTTTTTTGTTTTCGAGTTACTGTAGCAATTATGCTCGATACCAGCATCTGATGCAAGCAAAACAGCAATAAACACAAGCAGTTTCTGAACGTGCCGTTTCGGCTATATCGGCAATCGAGAATTTGCCGTGCCTTCTGTATCACTACAACAGCGACTAGATTTTATCATTTTGCACTTTCATTTTGCGCTTGGTTATATTGCCTTTGTTAGTTCATGAGCATGGCTTATTGCAGTGTTTTTGAGATAATGAGAAATGTGTGGTTGGACAATAATGAAATATTGTTTTCCTTGTTTATATGCCAAGGAATTATGGTACTTTTCGTTTCCTCATTTGTCCATTTATTTTCCCTAATTCGAACTATTTATTATATGCAAAACACACAAAGTATTGTTGAGTCCAAGATCCTTATATCATAAATAATAAGCTTGAAAGTTGAAACCCCGGATGTGTAGTATGAATATGGTGAGTTTTCACTAGACTTTTGGGATGAGCATTTGCATACATGTGGCATAATCAATTAAAAAAAAAAAGGAAATTCACAGCTACTAAATCGCGTGTAAATTACGTGAATTTTTTTGGGTGATTAAAATCGTAGCAGACTAGTGATAAATTATTAACATTGGACAAATTCGATAGGGATCAATTTGAGATTTGTATTTTGAAATTCAAGGATAAAATAGTTTAGCCTATATTTTGAGGCAAAAACAAGATAAATCCTACAACCACCCCCCGGGGGTCCACACACACCAAACTTACTAGAATTATTTGACCAAAAACCAAAAAAGCAAAGTACTAAATTGGAATTTGGATATTAGAATTAATATTGTAGAGTGGGGGCTGTAAGACGACTTTAGTAGATTTTTGCGTACTTCCAAAATTGCATTATTACAACAGGAATCCACCGTCCATAGATTCCACACCTTGTGAGCTTCATTACATATCAAATATATATATATATATATATATATATACATATATATATACACATATATATATATCAAATATTTGCTTTAAAAGAAAAAAAAAACTATTGTTAAGAAGTGAAAAAGACTCTAGACATCCATATAGATTTCATCAAATGTATATAATAATTTGATGTTAACATTTGATTGACTTCAATATAATCCTACATCATAGAATAGCCAAATTCCATTTCGTTTTGTTCTGTATTTTTCCCCCCTTTTCCACATGCATTTTTTTTTTCGTGTATCATTGCGAAGTCATTGATCTTATTTTAGCCGTACTGATCCTTTCATTTCTTTAATTATTATACTCCTCACTCTTGCTCTGACTAATCAACATTATTGGTCATATTATTTAGATACTCTGCAGTAGGTGATGTCTATCAATAGAAAACAATTTTAGATCATTAGTGTATTTTTTTTTTTAACGTGAAGTTCATTAAAAAATAAATTTGACGATCCATAACTGTTCTCAACGAATGAATACCACCCGATTAAACCTCCCATATTTTTAAGTGAGATTTTGAGGAATGCTGCTTTTTTGGCTAATTAATAATCTATGCTCTTTTGTATTGCACTTTTAATTATGTTCTAAAATTTACACTACAAACACATAGTAAAAACAAAGAAAGTATACTACTTTGGTATAGATTATGAAGTAATATTTAATGACTTATATTGCAATTCCCTCTATTTTTTAATTAAAAATATTTTAGGGCTCCGGAGAGGGTTAGGATTCTTTCTCACAGTTACAATCCAGCTGCTATGCACAAACACTAGTAAAAATTAAATAAAAAAAGCCATTCATAACTTTGATCATATAAAATAATAATATGTGGTGCGCTAATAATATGCTATATTTGTTCACGATATGCGTTTCCTCATATTACAGTACTTAATAGTACTAGCGATAGTACTATATTTTGATCACTGATAAAAGGGAAGGAAAAAAAAAAAACAAGAACTGAATAGAAAGGTTTGTTATATATACCTAATTATGATTATACAAACCTTTTTTTTTTTTTTGGTAATCCTTGAAAACCCTCGTACACACTTATCTATTTATATTATATATATATATATATATATATATATATAATTTTGAGTCCATCATGATTATATATACTAGCAATATAATATATATGTATATATGTGTATATCTAGGGCTTGTGGTGTTGGGTGTAAATGTAATCCAAGTGAGCCTCTGCAACCATCCTTCTCTTCAGACATTCTTCATCTTTATCCTCACAGCCTTCTGATCCCATTAGCTAAAAAAGTAAAAAAAAAAAAAAAAATAGAACAAAAACAAAACAAAAAATTACAAGAAATAACAAATTAGGCAACATATTTATATGTATGTATTTATGCATAGAATACAATAGAGAGAGAAGCCTCACGTCTAAAAGAATATCAAAATTGTCTTTTGGCCCAATGGATGAACCTTCAGGTCTGATCTTCTCATGATTGATCACCTTTCCTTCAACTGTTAACCATTTTGAGAAAGGAAAAAGAAAAAAAAAAAAAAAGAAGGAAAGAGAATTAGAGAAGTTTCTGAAAAACTATATATAAAGCATAATTTATATATACTAACAAATTAGAACATATACATATATATATACCTAATTGGTGATCCATATCTTGAAGGAGACGAGCATCTGAGAGATGAAAAACAAGAGAGCCCAAGAGGGAAAGGATTATCATAATCACTAGGAATATTTTCTGCTTCATTATAAGTTGCTTTTCTTACCTTTTTTTTTTTTTTTTTTTTTTCAATTTAGAGCTTTAATTGGTTCTGTGTTTAGTAGTGTGAATTATGAGTGGAAAGAAGAAAGAGATCAATGAGTATATTTAGTACTATATATGAAAACAAAGAAGGAAGGTGAGATGTGAGATTGTATATAGGAGTGTATAAATAATATGATGGAGCTAAGGCTTTTGTGACTTGTGTGAAGCTAGCTTCTGAAACAAAAACAATACGACACTCACAATAATTATTTAATTAAAAAAAAAAAAAAAAAACCTCACAACTTACCAACCAAAATGTGGACCCTACCCACTTACCAAAACACATCGTTTTTGTGTGTTACTTGTTTGAGGGTACAACTTACACACATATATATATATATATATATATATACATTGTCTCTCTTTTCTTTATGTTACTTTTTTAGACACAATTTCCATTAACTAACATCTCTAATGCATTGTCAAATTAATATATTAATATTAAAATTTATCATTCGAATGAAAAATTATCCTCCAATATAATATTATTTTCAATGCTAAACTAACGCTAAAATTGATAAATGCTAAAATTGGTACCAAATTTCAAATCAAATATAACATAATGCCATATTTTGACATTTGAAAATGAGATATACTTCTTGTATGACATATAGTTAATTATCAAATCTTGTAGCTAGGCTATTGCTTTGGGGGGTAAAAAGAGTTGAAAGCCAGCCTCTATATATATTATCTTTTTTTATCCCTCAAAATATAATAATAACATGTGTTATGTATATATTTATATTATATATAGTGTTCAGGGCTTGTAAATAATTAGAAAACAAGATGATAATACCACAGAGTTAGTTGGTTGAGAGAATCTTGATAGATCGAGATTTTTGGTGTCAAAAAAAGTATTCCATAAAATGCTCGGAGGGTTATCTTTGCATTATTTTCTAACCATTTGCGGATAAAGAATACAAAACAGATCATGTACATGAGAGTGAGAGAAAGAAATTGTATATTTATAGTGTTGTTATTGTGTTTGTCACTGTCATATTGGTGGTCTAATTAATTTATTGTTTCTTATTAAATAAACAAAGCCAAAAGTACTTGTAAAATTAAGATATGGAAGAAACCTTGCTCACGCTTTGTGTAGAAATGGAATGTTTTGATTTCTTTTCTTTTCCGTGACATATGTAAGTGTCATAAGCAGAGCCAAAAGATGCTGAAATTAGCTAGAATATATATATATATATGAAACCAAATATATATCAATAGTGGATGTTTACAAGGCGTCAACAAGTCAATCTTAGCAAAAACAAGTTCAATAATCTTTGGACTAACCATGGCTAACAGCTGTCTCCCATTTGATAATAACTTTTTGATTCTTTGTTAAATTTCCACGAATTTGCGCTTAGACAAACACAAAGATAAAATTCCTCATTAATCTTAATCTTTATTTATATATTTATTTATTTTTGTTCTCAATATGCTTTTCTAGGGATGATGCTTATGGACTATGTTTATCCTTCACGTTCATTTTAAATTTGCTAAAGTTTTGAGAATCTATTAGGAATATGCAATACTAATCCATACCATGGGAAATTATTTATATTCCATAGCAATACACGAAACGACGTACTCTTAAAGTCAGTGTATTATTCAACTTTCGTCAAACATACGTTCTTTTTAATTTGTTTGATTTTTAGTTAATTTAATGTATTAAAACACACAATCTTACCTCTCCTCAAATCTCCAAATCTTGTAAAAATCCTTTACAATTATTAATATATATATATATATATATGTGTGTGTGTGTATATATGATATAGGCATCCTACTTAACGTATGCATGCATGGTTGCGATCCTCAGAAAAGTATAACGATTCATGTAGCAACTTTATCTATCTATTCACAATTTGTTTGCTTTAGATCATATGTGATAATAGATTTCACAAGCCATTAAATGGATTGGTAACTCTAATTTTCAGGACACTATAGTGTTAAATATATGATGTAATTCAGATATTGCTAGTTGCTTCTGAATATCTTTCTAATTGGCTAGGTTTATAGGTCATTGCCTTTGTGAGCCTATGAAAGTTGGGAAACAAGACGACCTAGGAGTTCTCTTTCTTGACTAAATCATGAAAGAAGACAAGGAATACAGGATATTCTGTACTGAATGTCTAAATCTCTGTTCGTATTAGTGTATATACATACATATATATATATATGCAATAATGTATAGTTGGTCTAGCAAAAAGATAAAATTCCAATAGGCACTTTGTCTCCTACAAGATTATAAAGGGCCATCTTGCAACTAGTCAATAAAATTATATAGTTATTAGCAAAATAAAAAATAAAAATTATATGGTTGATGAGGTGGGATTTTAATTGTTTGAATATGACAGAAGATCTTAGATTACAATTAAAAGTCACAGCTTTGAATACTCACTTGAATTTCAAACCACTTTTATTTGTGGAACATTGTTCTATAGAGTGTATATGTAAAAGAAAGTGCATAAAATCAAAACCGTCGGATTGTCATAAATCGTGATTATAAATCTGATTGATTGTGATACAATAATCTGACACTCAAAAACTTGTTCATATTCGAAGTGATTTTGTATAGTAAAATTTGATTCTCCAATTGAAGGTTTAGGAAGTGGAGTCAAACGTTGTGATGTCCCTATCGAAGGTCATGATTGATGGACAATTCTTGTCCTTGAATTTTCTTAATGAATTTGATATTTTTGTTCTGTGTGTGATTCTTTGGCAACGTGAGACAGGTAAAGATAATCACTTCTTTCTTTAAAAGTCCACAGTCTTCAGCTTGGCTTTGCTTTTAACCCTTCTTATATACAACAAAAGAAATAATTGAATGGACTTCTCTATAGTGCATGGCATTCTCAACCTAAAAGGTTCATATATATATATATATATATATATATATATATATATATGAAGAGTATGATATAGTATTTATGCATGAACTTATCGCTGTGCTTTACAGTGATATATATTTTTATTTATGAGGGGTTCATTCAATGTCAATATCACTTCCGCAAATTTTTCAAAAATGATAGAAACTTTTTTGTTTTCATTGTATCGATGTTGAACATATTTATAACATGACATAGCAAAGCTCGAGACTTGTGCCATGAGATAATTAAAAAAATCATATGGTAATCAAATAATGTGCTATAACATTTGAAAAACTTGTATAAATTATTAGGATAGAGACACCGCCATAGGGGGAAAGGGGGAAAGAAAGGAGATTTTTCCAAAAGGACAATATTCATGAAGACCAACTTTGGGCAACAAAAGGAAAATAAACAGCATGTATATTTGTTGTTACTAGAACTTTGAATTTTCTAGATTCATAAGATACGAGAGATATACGTTAAGGGCTAGACCTATTTATCACCCATGATCCATTAAAGATAAATTGTACCCAAAAAAAAAAAAAAAAAGACTTCTTGGTTACACTTTGTGATTGGGATTAAATTAATTTTGTTGGGAAGCTACTGGATATTTCAATATGTTTCTTCATGGATCTTAGAAGCATGTAGGAGATTAGATTAAAAAATATATATATTTTAGATATTATGAATTTTAAATATGTTAACAGAATCAATTAGAAAGGTTTGGATTGATTAATATTCTCAATTGTTGAGATATAAAAACTATTTTGGCCGTTCCATCATTGTTTATAAACTCAGGATGTCCCATTCTCATACTATGTAAATCATCGATTTATCTTAAAAGTAATTATATCTTAATAGCGAGAGCAATTATTTGAAAGCATTATTTAACTGACCTATCCCTAACTGAGATCTACTAAGATATGTAACATCAGCTGCTAACATTTATTATGTGATTGAGGTAATTTTTTTTTAAAGAACTAATATTGATAATAAATTTTATTGCCGCAACTAAACTTTGAAATTGCTATTTGCATAATAGACTACTTTTTAAAACAAAACTTTGAAAGTGTTATCTACCATAATTTTTCTTACTTTCCTATAGTACGAGTTTTTAAGCCACGGTCAAACAAAAAAATGTGGAAAAATTGCATAAGGTGGATACGCTAATCCTATTATCAGTAATAATAATTAAATTTTTTACCAATATAACAAAACCTTTTATTAAAGAGGTGTGCTAGCGTCAGACGCGCGTGACGCGTCTGACGCATCGCAGCCGTCCATCGCGGTGGGTCCCACAGTGGGGCCCACCGCGATGGACGGCTGCGATGCGTCAGACGCGTCAGTCGCGTCTGACGCTAGCAAAATTCTTTATTAAATTTACTAGCAACCTTGAGTCATCAATTGTTGAGATGGCCGAGTTGGTCTAAGGCGCCAGATTAAGGTTCTGGTCCGAAAGGGCGTGGGTTCAAATCCCACTCTCAACATTAGTTTTTCTCACTGTAAATGGGCTAAACATTATCTCTAAACTTGGGCTTCTAAAGGGATGTTTATTTAAAATTGGGCCTAAATTTGCGAAATTCAAAGCCCAAAAATAATGTCCTCTTGCATAAAATATGAGCCAAATTAAATAAAGTTCCAGTAAATTGTCACAAGTTGAGATGGCCGAGTTGGTCTAAGGCGCCAGATTAAGGTTCTGGTCCGAAAGGGCGTGGGTTCAAATCCCACTCTCAACAATTTCTTTTAGGATTTATTTCTTATATTTTTGGTTCACACTTTGTCTTTGAACAAATACCTTTTGATTCAAATCGCACCCTCAACACATTCTTTCAGGATTTGCATTTTATATTTTTTGGTTCAGAATTTGTTTTTGAACAAATACCTTTTGTAGTCTATACAAATATCTTCACTTTTATTTAAGGACTTCTGAAAACATTGTTTATCACTTTGGGTTTAGTTTAGTATATATATAGTATAGAACTATATGATCAGACAATATTGATAGATATATCAAGAAATCTGTTTCCAGATGAAGCATAGTTAAAGGCTTAAAGCAAATGTATCGTTCAGCTTATGACAATATAGTTGATTGTTTTTTTGTTTTGGTCTTCAAAACATATATATATATATATATATATAGGACAAGTAGCGCAAGGCGTTGTGCATAGACTAGTCCGCTAGTAAGAACTACTACTACATAAAGAAAGAAAACGATGAGATTTGTGGACTTTAATCCTTTTTTTCATAGTTCCGTGTTTGAACTAATTATCTCAAAATGGACTAATGTAATATGGTACAACATCTAGAAGATATAGACAAGCTATTTCTTTTGTTGTCTCTGTTGAAATTTCAATTTCCTAACATATATATAGGGCCTATAGAAGCTTCTAATACCATGTAATTTCTTTTTCTTTCTTTTAGCTGTATCTCGTGTGAGAACATGTGAGCATTTTACTAATAAGTGGTCATGATCTTTATCTTTTTTTTTTTTCCTTTTTTTTTTTATAGAGAAGATAACATGTATGTATGTATGTATGTATGTATGTATGTATGTATGTATGTATATGTAAAGATATTATATGTTATTTTATGTTATAAGTAAATTACGTTTTATCAAATGTAATATCAGGACAATTAAAAGCAAAATATGTAATTTACATCATGGTCTTTAAAATCATAATTTTGGTCATTTGCCACTCAATCGATGGCCACGCTTTGAGTGTGTCTGCTAATTAACCACAACAAAAATGAGAAAGATCTATACATATATGATTGTGTATTATATATATATGGACCAATGCATGTCGAACACATTATCTATTATGTAAATCTTAGCACGTGTATGGAGAGAGAGGCCGGTTTTAATGGAAAACGGCTAAGATCTAGAACTAGAAATTTAAAAGGAGAAAACAAAATTATTATAGTATCATGTGAATTGTGAAGTCAAAACCATAGAAGTGCAAAGACACATTAACTACGCATGGACGAAATTTTGCCTCAATAATGTTAAAGTCAATTCTAGATAAGAAAGAGGGACGATATATAAATATTTGAAAATTTGTATAAAGGTCAAAATAATTGAAATGCGAAGGGAAAAAGAGCAGAAAAATGACATCAAATATATAGGGAAAGGGTGTTATAATTAAGAGAAATATGGGGTGTAGTAGAGTCATTATTTGGTTGGGACTTGAGACAAATAATCAATAATATATGTATAGTCAAACGACATGCATGTGTTATGTGTATACTATAAAGGCAATAAATTGAATTTGTCACCCACCTTTCACTAGCCCCTGCCCATTTTGGTCAACTCTTCATTGAATGTGCTAAATAAAAGTCAACCCTCCATTTTTTTTTGTAAATTTTTTTGTTTCTTGCAATTTATCACAAAAGAAACTAAGAAAGCGAAAAGGCAATATTGTGGTCTTGAATGTAGAGTGTAGATTAGATAAGCGGGATTGTTGACTTGTGCTTAGTTTTATTGGTTTGACTTTAATGATCTGTGGCTGTTGGGCATACTGTGGGGTGTAGGTTATTCTCCAAAAGCGCTAGCCTAATCCCAACAAACGCATTCATTTTTTCTCTTTCTTTTTATTAATGCTCGTTTACATATAATGGTCATAATTTTAGAGAAAAAAAAAATGATACCTGGCCATAGTTTTTACCCAAAAATAATGGTATGATGTGATAATATATATTTTGGATAAAATAAAAACACGTGTATTCATAAATTTTTTGTAATATTTAAGTAAAAGTCGTATCACTTTGGTGATTTTTTTTTATTAAAAATTTTAGTTGTGTATCATTATTCTATGGAGATACAATAATATTGCTATAAGTTCGGTTGTTACTTGTTATTAATTGCTTTTAAAAATCAAATTTTAATTTGGTTTTATAGACGATATTTCCAAGAATTTTCATTATCCAGAGAAGTTCTACCCAAGCCGAATCTTTTATTTAGTGAGCTTTTCTGAAATCATCAGTTTAAAGTTTCTATTAAAGTTTCAAAACACAATTGTACTAAACTCAATGCTAACCCTGTATTACTTTTTTTTTTTTTTTTGCTACTAACCCTGTATTACTTAATTATAGGAATAATAATATTCATAGTATATATTTTTGTTAGACCAATGCAATATATCACATCCACATGCATCAGCATCAATATACAAAAATGCAATATGGTGAAAAGTATGACATGGAAGCGCATAAGATAATATGATAATTACGCATATATATATTTATTGTTTTTTTAAAAGAGTAATACTATATTTGTCATCACAGACAGTATATTTCTATACATAAGTCAAGACATTTTATGTAATCTCTATAGCCCATAGTGAGTTCGCTAAAATTCAAAAGTCATGGTCATTTATCTTCATCCTTCATTTTTTAAATAGTTGATATTTATTTGCTCTTTAGCAATGTTCTTTATTTAATGAGACAAAACGAAAAAAAAAAAAAGGACAATAGACATTGGGAAAACAAACAAAAAAATATTTTTGCCTTTATAAGTAACGATTAAGCTTTCAAAAGCTTGTATAATAATAATAAAAATAATAATAAAACCATAAGCTTAAGTGTTTTCTTCTAACAATATTCATTAAATTTTTTGAATTTGTTTGGTGAAGATAAATGCATTCCTTAATATAAATATATATATGTATATATATATATTTTAATTATTGTCAAACATACCATTATAATTGTTGAAATTTCAATCATAGTATATAATGTAAGAATTTAGCTTACCACTGTTTTCATACAAACGTAAAAAAGACGCATTATTTTACATATTTTTAAAAATAAAATTGTTCTTATATTTCAAAAAGTTATGTTATGAAATATAAGAAAATAACCTCTAATTTTACCACTACAAAATTTATGTCGCAATTTGTTACGATGATATCTTTAACCAAATATTAGGTATTTTCTATTTTTAAACCTTTTGACTATTATTTAAAGAGATATTGAGCAAATAATCATTTTTTGAATGATGTTTTAAAAAAGTAACCAACATTTTCATTAATGAAAGAAATAGTTGTTTTCTTAATTATATGATGTTGTAACTTTATCGTTATGCCTTTAATTCTCTAAGGTGTTAATGACTAGTTTTTTAATTTTTGTAAATATTGATTATTTCCTTCAAGCATGGACCAAAAAATGATTAAATACCAAATAGATCATTATTTAAAAACATAACTACTTTCAAAAATGAATTATATACTTAACACACTGTATAAAATTTAATAATTATTTTGATTTTCAAATAATTTATTTTTCATATACTTCAAACATAATAAATTTACAATATATGTATAATTTTACTACTAATTATTATTAAACTATTAATACACAAGACTATAAAACATATTTATTTTTTATTGTCACGCGTGCCACTAATATTATAGTGAAAAGTATGATATCAGGAAGACATAAATCCACTTACAATGAGACAATTTGTTCTCTAAAAAAATATATGACAATTCAGATATACTTCACACCATATTGTGATTTGTGATTGTATATATATTTTGCTTGAAAAAAGGTATTTATGTATTAATAATAGTAAGTATTATGTTTATATATTAAGTCTCTGTAAATTCGAAGAAAAAAAGAAGAAGAAAACATATATGATTACGAATACAAAGTGAAAAAGATTCATCTCTCACCTCTCATTCTCAAGGGTCCTTAATAATTATTGTAGTTCACAATATTAGTTCAAACCCATAACTTTCTATTGACTAACGGCCAAAATTTAATTGACAACAAACAAGATATAAATGATTACACACACACCCCAAGAGGCAAGAGCTTAATCCACTGTATCTATAAATGTGCATGCAAGTTGCAACTTTTAGCTAAAAGAGGAAATTAAACACACTTTGTGACTTGCATGAGATGAGACAGTTAATTTGGAAATCTGCTTATTTGTCGAGTGATATACTGATATATATAATTGTATATATGATATATATAATATCAAAATCTGTCTTAGTTATGACTAAACGACAGCGTATAGTACAGTCGCGCCATGCAGTAACAAAATATTCATAATAATTTCGGTCTAGAGAATTGAAAAAATTTGATAAAAACTTAATGGAGCTGGTCTGCTGTCAGATTTATATGACATATTTTATTTTTAGCCGTCCAATTGTATATATGAGTATATCATATTACATATACGAATACGTGCGATCCATATATATGAGATTTCGTAGATTTCAGAACGACATCGTAACGTACAAATCTCCTCCTCAAATATTAAATAAGCAATAAGCAAAATTTGTATTTTGAATAACATAAATTAATGGATATTACATCTATACTTTGTTGCAAGTTGCAAGTAGAACATACATTAATAATTTGGTGTTATCTCTAAACTATCTATCGATACACTTTCGGTGATTCACATTCTACCTTTCTAATAAAAATATTTAAATGTTAAGGTTCATCTTTACTTTAACTTACCAATAGTAAACTTCAATTATTTTTTTGCTTGATCATATATATAATTCTGACCGGTCATGCAGTGACATGTTTTGTATTTTCCTAAACAATAATACTTGGCCCTCTCTAAAGCCTAAATAAATATAAATAAATACATAAATTATTTTGCTTATTTTATGGCTAACCTCACAATCCTCGATACATTTAAGAGAAAAAAATAAAAATAAAAACCAATATATAAATAGCTAACGGCCCTTTGTTTCATTTCTTGGCTCTCTCTCATCACTCTCTCTCTCTCTGTCTCTCTCTCTCTCTCATATTCGTATATTTTTGCTATTTTCAGCCATGAAACTTTCTATCACCAACTCAGTGACTCGGTTACGTGCGACTCAGTTCCTCTTCATGATCTCACTCACAGCTCTAACTCTCAACTCGCTGACGTGTCCACGTATCGAAGCCGCCAAAACGACGCCGGATCCAGCACAGCCACCCCTGGAGCTCCACCGAGGCTTCAGAGCCAAACCCGACCCCTCAACGCCGTCGTTTCAACCCCTCCTCCGAGACGACACCGGAGACCTGTCGTTCGGCTTCCTCAGGACCAACCAAACCATCCTCTCGCTCGCCGTCGTCCACGTGCCCTCTTCGGACCCCCTCTGGGTCGCCCCGAGCCCGACCCGGAAGCTCCTCTGGTCCGACAAGACTGAGCTCGTCTTCAATGGCAGTCTCGTAATTACCGACCGTGCCTCGAGGGCAGAGTGGTCAAGCGGAGCCCAAAACGGCGACAGGCTCGTCCTGCTCAACTCGTCCGACCTCCAGATCCGGAATGACGAAACTGCCCTCTGGCGGAGCTTCGACTTTCCCGGAAATACCCTCGTGGAGGGGCAGAATCTCACGGATGCCATGGCGCTGGTCTCATCCAACGGTCAGTATTCAATGAGGCTCGGATCCGACTTTTGGGGCCTATACGCTGCGTTTCGACCAGGCTACGAACAGTTGTACCTTAAGCACACGGCGTTACAGGCCCGAGCCGAGGTAACGGAGGGCAAAGGACCCGTTTACGCACGGGTCGACCCGAACGGGTACTTGGCAATGTACCAGATCGGGACGACCCCGGAGGTGGATCTCCAGCCGTTCAGCAGCTACCAGCGCCACGTGGACGGTCTCCTGATCGTGCGGTTGGAACCGGACGGGAACCTGAAGGGGTACTATTGGGACGGTTCGGCTGCCAAGTGGGTTTTGAACTACGAGGCCATAGCCGAGCCTTGCGAGCTCCCCAGTCCCTGCGGTTCGTACGGTTTGTGCAAGCCCGGGTCCGGTTGCTCTTGCGTGGATAACCGGACCGAGTACATCGCCGCCGCCGGGGGATGTTCTCCGGCGAAGGCGGGTTCCGGCGACTTCTGCGGCGTGGGCAAAAACGACTTTTCCGTGTTGAGGAGGAGAGGGGTCGAGCTGCCGTACAAGGAGCTGATGGGGTACGAAACGGCGTCGTCCCTGGAGGCGTGCGAGGGCATATGTGCAAAGAATTGTAGCTGTTGGGGTGCGGTGTATAACAACAACTCCCGGTTCTGCTACACCTTGGCGTACCCGATCCAGACACTGTTGGCGTCTCGGGATGAGAATAAGGTGGGATATTTTAAGATACGGGACGGTGCACGGAGGCATAAGGTGGGGGTGCTTTTCAGGGTGGTGGGGATTTGTGTGTTGGTTGGGGTCATTTTGGTCTTTTCAGGGTTCGTTGGGATTTTGGTGTACAAGGCTTGGAAGAGAAAGAGAGGAGAGAAACGGTTCTTGGAGGAGGAAACGGGTGGGGTCTCACCCGGCCCGTATAAGGATCTTGGGTCGGCTAGCTTTAGGTCTATAGAGATGTGCAATAGATAAAAAAAAAAAAAAAAAAAGATAATAGTTTTTAAATTAGTGTTTTTTTTTTTTTTTGGAAAGAGAATTATGAGAGAGTGACGTAAGGGATGACATTATTTGGGAGGGGAGATTTTGGGGTTTTGAGTTTTGACTCATGGGATGACAAGATGCCTTGGATGGTTAATCTGAAGCACAAGCACTAACCTCATTTGTGGGGCCCAAATCTTAATCTTTGTTTTATTCTTTGTGCCAATGGGGAAAGTGGGACCCGGATGGAGCTAATTGGGGGTTTTTTAAAAGCTTTTATAGATTTTTCTATCTTATAGTGAAGCTTCTTGTAGAGGTTAGTGCGCCTTCACATGCCCCCAATTTGCAATTGCGTTAGCGTGTATATTATGATAATGTATCATGTATATGTATATGTGTACCAAAGTCTTATCCTCTTTAAATAATAAATGTTATCAATTGAAATTCTTTTCCCGCAAGTGGAAGGCTATCTCCCTTATCAATTATCATGTGATGGGTATCGCAGCAATTTGATAATGTTGGTGTGAAAGTGGAACAACATCAGTGAATATAGTCAACTCTCAATGTACCAAGATTTGTCTTTGTTTTTTCATCTTCTAATTCTTCTTACCAATTCTCTATATTCTATTTTATTTTTTGAGATGGAAAAAATGGTATAGAATGGTTTGTAAAAATGATGTAAAAGTAGTTTGATTTTGTTAATTTTGAGATGATATGAATAGTTGAAATTTAAAGATATTATATAAGAATTTAAAAAATTAAAAAAAATAGAATGAAATGATTTGAAAGATTAAAAAAAATAAAAAATAAAATCAAATGAAATGAGTAAAATAGATACTAAAACAAGAAAAGTGCAAGATCACTTTAAACTTCAACTTAATAGTACTTCTGTCTTCTTGGCAGGTAATTGTACTTGATACTCTTGTCCTGTGTGAAAGTGAAACCTCCACGTTCACACTAAAACTGTTTTTACCAACGTTAATAATGGAGTTTGTTACCACAGAATGCTGTCTATATTGTCGTTACATCCATATTAGACTGATGAGCTAATATTTCTCGCTATTATTTAAAAGAAAATTTGTTTTGAAAATTATAGTAAAATACCAAAGTAACTTAGCCTTTGTTTGGGAATAAAATTTATAATATTGTTTTTGGCACGTGAATTGATTTTTGCATTACAGCAAACAAGCAACGACACATTTTTCCAGCAGTGCTTGTAGCAATTTTCCAGAATCAATACAAACTCAACTGTTAGCTTCCAATATTGTTTCCAGTGCTTAAATTTTAATTATTTTAAAACAATTCTTTTATTACTTTCTTATTAAATCTTACAATCTCTTCACTAACTTTCCTTCAAAGAGATAATTTGAAGAAAACTCTCAATTAATGCCCCATTTATAAGTTATGCCTCAAACAATATGATCCTATAACATCTATCCTTTTTGTAGTGTAAAACTAGGGCTATAAATAAAATGGTAAAAATTAATTATGTGTCAAAAAAAAAAAGAGACATTTTTTTAAAAGGGAGAATTTCAAAATAAAGCCATTCTTAATGCTACTTAATAATCTATACCCTATGTGGTGTGCTCCCTTCATTTCTACTCTATGTTTGTAGTGTAAATTTTGGGGTATAAATTAAAAGTGCAACACACATGGGGTATAGATTATCATTGTGTCAAAAATTGGGTATTCCTCAAAATCCCCCTTTTCAAAATCTCTCAACTTCGAAGGCCGAAGCACCACCAATACAAAATTGGGCTTCATTATTAGCCAATGAACCCAAGCCCAATAAGGCAACAATATGGGCTGAAATCTAACATGGGCTATACTGTAACATCCAGGCCCATAATCCGACCTAGTCCTTCGTTAACCCTTACAACAACAATTCTCTGCTTAATACGCCTCTCTTGCTCGCTCACTCTCGAGGGCTTCGCTAAGCTTTCTTCTTCCTCGACTCTGCTTCTGGTATGTCTCTGCTTATTTCTTCTCTTTCACAACTCTTTATTTTCGTGCTTTTCTGGTTATTTTTTTTGGTGTTCCTTTATATATTTTGGGAAAAAAAATGAGGAGGGAGATATATAAACGACGCT
Organism: Boehmeria nivea var. tenacissima; assembly: GCA_018132145.1. NCBI lineage: Eukaryota > Viridiplantae > Streptophyta > Magnoliopsida > Rosales > Urticaceae > Boehmeria > Boehmeria nivea. The sequence goes on along the minus strand of CM030884.1, from coordinate 13,936,600 downwards.
GAATCTTAAAAAAAAAAAAAATGCTTTAGGGTTTATTAGAGAAGATTGTGCAGACTTGAACGATTGAGCTTCTGATTTAATTAATTGTCTTTTGGGGCTCAAAAATTGGGAATAAGAGAAGGTTTAGGGTTTTGGGCTGTCGGAGAAGAGAACAAGCAAAACCCTAAAGCATTTGGCTATTTTATTTCTTTTTGGTGAAAGATTTGATTTTTTTTTTTGGCAGAGAAATCGAGGATTGTAAATTAATTTGGGACAAGGATGAGGTTGGAGAAGTGTTGGTTCTGTTCTTCTACTGTATATCCAGGCCATGGTATTCAATTTGTACGCAACGACGCAAAGGTGATTTTTTATCTTTTCTAGTATGCTGTATATGTATATATATATATATATATATATATATATATTCTGTGTGTGGTTTAGTGTTTGATTTTTGATTTGTCCTTTTGATTTTGGTTTTGCTTGTTTGTTTTCTGTTTTTATGTAAAATAAATCATCATATAGTACGGCTTAAGCTATTCTCAGATCATAATGTTTCTCTTGTTGGGATATCTATAATTTGTGCTATAATTCCAAGTGTATAATTAATAAGTGATTTATATGGTTAAGCATTCTGGAAATCATAGTTTTACTGATATTTCGTATGAAGTTAGTTTCTCACGAAGTTTAATCCATTTGATATTTCTGTATATATCCCTTTGTTTTGTTGTGTCTTGATTAGTTTCCTTTCTGCAGATTTTTCGCTTTTGTAGAGCGAAATGCCACAAGAACTTCAAGATGAAGCGTAATCCTCGTAAAGTACGATGGACCAAGGCATTCAGGCGGTTACACGGAAAGGATATGACACAGGTCTTCATACATGGCTTTGTTTTTCTGTTTTCACTTGTATCAGCTTGTAACATTTCTTTTTGGGTAGATTAGTACTTGGATGCTTAGAGTTAACGGTTGTTTTTTACTTTTGTTTTTTTAGGACTCGACCTTCGAGTTTGAAAGGAAACGTAACAGGCCAGAGAGATACGATAGGAACCTCACCGAGGACACTCTCAAGGCCATGAAGAAGATCACTAAGGTCAGGGCTGATAGGCAGGAGAAGCACATAATGAACAGGTAACTTTTTACATTCTTAGTCTTAGTAATTCTTGAAAAGCTTACGCAGCAGTGTTTATGGTTTGAACAATGAAATGTGATGATTGGAACTTTTCTTGGCAGAATGAAAGTTAAGAAGGTCAAGGAACAGCGGGAGGCGCAGAATGAATTGGTGCAAGGCATCAGCCTCATCAAAGCCCCATCGGTTCTTAAAGAAGACCCATCGCTCACTCTTCCTATCAAGGTCAAGGTCACCCCGAAGCAGACGCAGGCTCAACCGATGGAAGAATAAGTCAACTACTCAAAATCTGTGCGTTAGTCTTGTTTATGTATTGTGCTTTTGTGATTTTCCGGCACCGAATGCGTCGCTCCTTGTAATGGGGAATTCCTTGGGTGCCGGAGGAAAATTTTGCGGGTGTGTTAACCATGTTATTTAAGAACAGACTTATAGTTCATCTGTCTCTTATGTGAAATACTTTTCTAATTTTCTATTTTTTAATACAAGAGAAAAAAATGTCGTGGAACTTATAAAATATGGATTTTCGCTTTTCGGTTTGTAATTGTCTATTATCTTAATATTATTTCGATATGAAATCATTTCTCTGTCTTATGGCGTGCCAATTATTATTGGTTGTTTTAAACAAGGATGAACAGATTTTTAGGCTGAAACCAAGAACTATGTCGTTTTTAGCATTAATGGCAGCAATACTACATGTCGTTTTCCTACAATAAAACCCGCAGAGCAATTCAACGAACGACAATGGGTTTGAGAAGTGAAACGACGGGTTATGTGTGCTTCGTACGGCTGTCATCTATGTATATTCCTTGTCGTTAATATTAATATTAATTTGAGCGAGTCAATAAAAAGAGAACTACTTATCGTTCTCCCAAATATAAAACAGTAGACCATTTTGATAAAAACGACAAGAATTTAAACGACATTTTGTCCTCAACTTATTGTCGTTTGTGCCAAATTTTAGTCACTCGTCGAAGTTCTAACTTCGACTGCTCAAAAGAAGTATTTTATTAAACGACAATGAATTTCGAAACAAAAGAGAAGTTGTCGTTTTCCCGTAATAACGAACTTTGGGCAAAACTTGGTATCTTGATCTTCAACATAATTACGATAGAGAATTTGATGTTCCCAAGGAAATCACAATTTCTCAATTCATCAACTTTTAATTATTATGTGAAATTTTATATAAAAAATAATAAATAAAAGTGGGCGAGTTGCCAAAGTGTAAGTGGTTGGGACAGCCAAACTGACAACATATTTCTATTTTTGACAGTGTGTTTAATACGACATGTTGGCAATGGTGTCATACACACAGCAAGTCTATAAAAGGGAATATATGTCGTTTTTGTACATTAGAAACGGCAACCAATTTAAACAAGGATGAAGTAGGCAAATACCTAGAATTTATATAACAATAAAAATAAATACCCAAATTTTTGAAGTAATTGAGTTTTTACTTAATTTGTGAATTACTTGCACATGCTTTTGGTAACTAAGTGAATTACCACCACTTATCATTGTGTAAGTAATTGAATCATTTGGGTAGTTGGTTATATTTTTTTAAAGATTAGGTAATAACTTACATTAAGTTTTAAAAATTGGGTATTCACTATAATTTAAACGACATGTCATATGCATTGGAATTTGGAATGAAGTGCCATTTGTGTGTAAAAGGAAGTGCAAAAGGCAAACACACCTCGTCGTTAGTATCAATCAATACGAGCAACTCAAGAGAAGTATAACTATCAGTCGCTTTCCCAAATCATCAACGACAAACCATTTAGACAAAACGACTACAACTAAAACGACATTTTATTTGTTTTTATTATTTAGTTTTTAAACACTGCTATGTGTGTTTTACTATTTCCAACAATGAATAATTTATGTATATATTAAGGTACAAAAGAGTGCCATATATACAAACTATTGTCGTTTGTGCCAATAAATTCCAATTTACCAAGTTATTTTGTTTTGTATAAACGACAATAAATCTTGAAACAAAAAAGGACTTGTCGGTTTCTAGGAATATCAAACTTCGGACAACAATGATATGTTGATCTTCAACATAAACAATGGAGTATAATACGCTATGTTAGTTACATATGTTCATGTAAAACAACACACACATATAATATGTATATGTTTATATAAAGTTGTGTAATTGGTCACAAAATGCCCTGATGTTCTTTGTTTTTTGTTTTTTTTTACCAAAAATATTTTACCGGGAGAGTAGAGTTTTGCTTGTGTTGGAAGTGACTGACTAGCTAGTGCTTTATTTGGTTGTACTATAAAGTAATGTATTAATGAGTGAAGCTGAAATATGATGTTACATACATGCCGTGTGAGACAGCCTCCATGGATTGGTAGGTTTACTAATTACTTCTCACACCCAAACACAATGATGTTGTGGCCTAAATTATTTGCAAGTGCCTTCTTCAGATTCAGAGAATGTTTTCTTGTCTGTGCTTTGAATAAGATGTTGCGCTCAAACAACTTTTAATTACCTGCGCTCTTGATAATTTCATAACATATAATTATATATAATTATATATATGGCTATAGTATCATGATGAAATATTATATATATATATATATATATATATATATTTGGATATCGAAAGAAACATGTTCACGTTGTTTGCCAGGAATAATAAATGTCATGCAATTTGCCTTTTGGATTTTTGATTGTGCGAGCTTGACGACTACAAAAGATAAAACCCAATATATATATATATATATATTTTTTTTTTTTTGTAGTCTTGTAGATGCTGACTAATTAAGTGTATAATCATGGTAATATTTTGTTACATTATATGGTTTACTGAATCATGAGAAATTAGAACTCACTCTCTTGTGATTATTTAACTCTACATTTTTTTTTTTGGCTATATTGATTGTGTGTATATCTACTAATAATTCAAAAGTCTGAAGAAGAAACTAGATTGTCCCATTCAATACCATCATTTTAGTGTGTCTTTTGTAAGAGTAAATCCAAAGGGAACAACCATATATGTGGATGATGGCTCAACCATATCTAAAAAGTTGCTGCTAATAAAATGTTGTGAATTCAATTATTTGGTTACTATGCATGGTATCTTTTGTAAGTTGGAAAACCTGAAGTCTATGTAAAGAATAAATGCTTTTTGAACTTTGTTTTGTTTAATTTTTTGTTTTTGTTTTTGTCTTTTTTTTTTTGTTTTTCTTTTTAATGAAGCTGGAATTAGGGAAAGAAGAGTATATTCTTACTTGGTTTGTACACACCAATATACAAGGTTTGACACATTATTCTTTCTAGCTAGTTAGATTATACTAGCTGAGATACGGGACCGTTTGAGTTTTTGGGACCATCTAATTAAACTCTTGTGGGCTGTGTCTATAGTATTGTATTCTTTTTCTTTTCCATAACCTCCTTTTCCCTTTAGAAAATTAGAAGAAAATAAAAGATACTTTTTTCATACGGTATTATAATAAAACCCTAACGTCAAGTCAATGTAGTTTAAATCATCCCATTTACCTCTATATGATATGATCAATATGTTCGTCCTTTTTATTTTATTGATTGATATTCAAAGCAATTATTAAACGAAAGCAATAATTAAAGAAACTTCGGATACATGGCATCAATATATATAATACTAGCTAGCAGTGAATTCTTTTTATATATTGTTACATATTCATATTACTGGTATCATTATGATATGATCTGATTTATAAAAGTTGCGCACTTTTATTATGAAAATAAAGGTAATTGCAATTTGACATATTTGTTTCCAGTCAAAACGACTTCACTATTTATGTAGTCTAGTTTTAAGATTTATCATATTAAAGATTCACCAACCAACTTGTATATTTCACGTCCCAGCTACCTAGCTATCTCTCAATGAATAATTTATTGCATTTGCAATGAGATGAGATGTGATCAGAGAAGTGTTGAGCACACGATAATGCCTAAACCATATGTATAAAAGTATAATCCTTTAATTAAATTTATCATCTTTGATTATGATGATCTATATTTGGCAACATTAATATTGGATATAAAAAATATTTTCACTAGTTAATCACCTAACATTAAACAATGAGAACGTGGGTTAAGTAACGTGGGTTAAGTAGTTTTCTGTTTTTGGTGAAAAGAAAAAAAAAAGCTACTTAACCCACGTTCTCATTGTTTAAGTAGCTTAATTAGTCTTATCAACCAATATTAATCTATTATCTTCATGAGGGAATTTCTCTGTTTATAATTATCCCAGTTATGCCCTTTCAATTTTCAAACATGCTCATATTCGTTTCCAATGTATATGGAAAAGGTATTAACCAGACATTTCATCTTTATATTGAACAAGCAAGAATAGTGTCACAGTTGCGTAGATAGCTTGAAGGATGGCTATTTCCCTTAAGTATATTGAATGATTAGTATCAGCAAAGAAATTGAAATATATGTTTAGGTTGAAGGAGTATTATAATGGTCCCGATGGCTTAAATATTTTTGCAAAAAGAATATTATGGCTACCTTAAGTTGTGGGGTTATGGTCGTAGTGTCTTTATGAGATAATATAAATATTTAAGGTATAGAACATGTTAAAAAAAAAAACCCTTAAAATACATATCATAACTTATAAATGTAAATCAAGCAATTATTATATTAAATTTGATATTGAAAGTGTTCTTTTCAATTAATCTTTTTTAGTATATAAAATACATATGAGAAGAAAAATCACCTATATCAAAAAAGTCAAACAAAAGAACTGTATATTGTGGTGTAACGAGTGAGGGGTGCAATTTTTAAATTATTCTAACTAAACGTAATTTAATTATAGCTATTTTGAGAATCAAAAGTTAAATTTAGAATGGTGTACAAAGAGACTAGACGGTAACGCAACCTTTTACAAACATTATTTGTTCAATGCCCATTAATAAGAGAATGAAATGACCATTTAATAGTAAGTACCGAATGGGTTTCCCATAAAAAATAAATGGGAGAATTTCAAAATAAAGCCATTCTTGATGCCACTTAATAATCTATACCTCATGTGCTTCCTTCATTTCCACTCTATGTTTGTAGTGTAAATTTTGGGGTATAAATTAAAAGTGCAATACATATGGGGTATAGATTATCATTGTGTCAAGAATGGGGTATTCCTCAAAATCTCCCAAAATAAATTAATAAAAAGTAGAAAAAAGGCAAATACACATATGTAATACTTTTGAAGCATCATATTTTTGAAGAGGTTACACCTTAATTGCTAGTTTTAAAGATTTTCATCACCGACATGACTGTTTGGACAATCAACCTCTGATCAGAATGGAACTCCCAATCCCAAATCTTCATTTTGCTTTGCTTGGCCAAAAAAAAAAAAAAAAATCCCCTCATAAATACATGCCTTTTTAATTGGATAGGAATCAATCTCTAAACTAATAAATAGGGATTTTCTTATCCAATGGTGTAATCTATCAAATTTTTCTTAAGATTAGTTTATTTGTTGCTTTCCAAATTTACATCTCTGTGACAAATTGCTAGTTGTGGTCCTTTTATAACCAAGAAAATAAGCTCAAATTGCAAAAAGAAGAAAGTGACCAACTTTAAATCCTTACCATATGCAACAATCTTGCATGATAAATCTCGTTCAATTTTTTCCCCCTTATTGCAGTGTCAGTTGCTTTTGTAAGGGGTTGTTTTTTGTTTTTTGTTTTTTTTTTTGTTTTTTGTGCGCGTGTGAGGGCAGATATTTGAGACCCTTTTAGCTCTTGAACAAAGAATGATCTGAGAAACGTCACATTAAATACTAGATGATGCAAATTATAACTTATTTTGAGGTCTAAATGTGTCATAAAATCAGAGAAGTTAAAAAGCTTAGCATTATTGGCTGTTGTTTGTCTGTACTATTCTTCCTCAAAACGAAAAAAAGCCAACTTTTTTGTAACTGAAACTAGGTAGTGGCTCAATTAGATTACGAATTAATTAACATATTGAGGGTTTTTTTTTTTCCCCTTTTTAATTTCAGGGAAATCTAAAAATCCATACTTGTCTTCATCTGTAGTAGGTGTATGCCTAGGCCATTTTTTAATATTGGTGGACCCCATCAATCACCCTCACCAATTGATCATCATCACCATCAAGCCAACCCCATGTTATCCAGTAGTGTTACAAGTCAGCCCAAACCCATGTGTCATCATGTATCGGATTAATTGTGAAAATCTCACACACTAATAATTTAACATAGTAAGTAACATCATTAATGTTTACTTTTTTTTATTTTATTTTTCCCCTCTCTTTCAATAGAGGGACCCAAAGAAAATAAAAATAGAGTAAAATAAAAAAATACCCATCAACAAAAGCCCATATTTCTTCTGAAATTGTCAGTCCTTTTACATTTTTATATGAGAATTTAATGCCACCACAAACGTAGCCACTATTTATGTTAATTAAATTACTCTCCATGATATACTGGCTTCCTGGCACAAGAAAAGGGGGTTATGGTCCTAAATGGCCATCTCATCTCTCTCAAATCTTTCATAAAAAGAAATAAAAATAAACTTTTAAGGGTTAAGGGGTGAGGGGTAATTAAATGTTGATTGGCTGGCTTGTGGAACATGGATTTTTTTTTTTTTTTCCCTTGATTTTGTCTTTACTGGGTATTTCCTTTTTATCATCACTAATTCTTTGAAATAGAAAGGACACAAACAAACCCACATGGAAGAAAAATCAGAAGAGAATTAATTAATAACAATATTATAACTTGTATTCCCTTCTTCTTTTGTCTCCTTGAATCTCCACATTTTCTTCAACCAAAGGCAAAGAGAAAGAGAAACGAAACACCCTTATATTAAACCTTCTCTTTCTCCTTAGCCTGATCTTTCTCATACTTTTGTCCTCTCTTTTCTTTGCATTTTTTTTTTCTTCGTTCTTTTGGTTCATTGCCATGAGAAGCATAGCAACTTGTTATAGCGAACATGCCATTAAAGTCTCGGATTCATATTGCTCAGGCTCATCAAACTTCTCATATCTCACCCCAAAACACCACAAAAACAACAAAAAGAAGAACAAGATCAACGACCCTTCAATCCCAAGCCAAGTCACATGCACGTACAAAACACGCCTCTCAAACCAAAACCACCTCTTGACAACACTCACTTGGTTCCGAAACCTCACCGCAGGCATTCGAATAATCGCCGGCTTCGACGACGACGACGGCGACGACGAGTACTCGTCCCCATCCTCGACGGCGAGCTTCGACGCGCGGCTCGAGAAGGAGAAAGGCGGCGGCGAGGGCTTCGAAGCCCTCGGCCGGAGATTCAAGATCTTTTGGGACTTCTCCGAGGCCAAGTACGAAGGAAGATCACCCGAGCCGGTCGGTGGGTTTTATCTCATCGTCTCGGTGGACGACTCCGAGCTAGGGTTAGTCCTCGGCGACAAGGGTTTTGACCAACACGACCAACTACTAGGGTTTATCCAAAACAAGGGACGACCAAAGTTCTCGTTGGTGTCGAAGAGCGAGAGACTGATCTCAGGCAGTGCTTTTTACACAACTAGGGCAAAGTTTTGTGAGAAAGGAATAGAGCACGAGATTGTGATAAAGTGTGTGAGAGAACAAGATCAAGATGATCATGATCAAGAGCAAGATTTATATCATAATCAGATTAATCATAAAGAAGGGTTGTTGGTGTTGAAGAACAGCCCTGTGTTGTGTGTTTGTATAGACAAGAGGACTATATTCCAAGTGAAGAGGCTCAAGTGGAATTTCAGAGGCAATCAAGCCATTTTCTTGGACGGTTTGCTTGTGGACATGATGTGGGACGTACATGACTGGTTCTTCAATACGACGTCGGGTTGTGCCGTTTTCATGTTCAGGACAAGGAGTGGATTGAATAGTAGGCTTTGGTTGGAAGAGACGACTCATGTTTTTGAGCAAAAGAAGAAGAAGAAGAAGCAAGAAGATGAAGATGAGAGGGCTCAATTTTCATTGTTGATCTGTGCTTGTAAGAATCCTGACTGATTCTTTGGTTTTTTTTTTTTTTTCGGTGTTTTTTAATTGGGGGGTTTTTTTTTATTATATATTTTTTTCTTTGATAAACAAAAAATACAAATTTAATCAACATTGACTATATAAGATTCCATTTTTTAATTATTTTATGGGATCATGTCTGGTTAGTGGAAATTGGAAAATATGTATAGTTGGTGATTTTACGGTTTTTATTTTTTATTTGTTTTTGTTTTTGGTTGTGGGATTGGATTGGAATAGGGGAAAGTATCAGTTTCAATTCATATATACTAATTTGTGACTTTGTGTAATATTGTAAATATATAGCTCCAAACTTTATGGACAATATCTTGATGAATTTTCTTTCCCTCCCTTTATTTTCCTCTCTTTTTTTTTTGTCTCTTTCTCTTGATGAGATTAGGAAAGTGCCCCTTTTCCTAGGGAATAATAAAATCAAAGAGACATATTGTACTTTGGCCTAATAAAAATAAATCAATTATGTTTCGGAGGAAAAAGCATAACTAAAAGTTAAGGGTGTCTGTTAGTTAAAGCTTTTGGTGCACCATTTTGAAAACCTTGAGACTTCTCCATTCTGAAAATAGTGGTTTTCTTTTCCCTTTCCAATGCCTTCTTGCAAGCTTAATTAAGCCCCAATTTTATTTAATAGTCTATCAATCCCGAGGGTTAGGCTTATCTTCCTCAACCAAATGAGGGCTTTACTTGTTTTGTGCACCTTGTATTATTAGGGTAATTAAGCAATAACAATTCCCACCAATTCTTACCAACCGCGCTTCGCCGCAAAACCACCCAATTTATACAACAAATTATGTTAGAGACTTAGAGGTCCCAACTCTTATAACTATTGATGCATAAAATAATATCCAATCGACTGATTGAATTTCTTTATCTCTAACCATGCGAGGCCCAAAATACCAACATATTTATTTCCATAAAGGAAAAATAATGGAATTAAAAAAAGATTGTAACGAATTTAAAACTCATTTAATGTACATTGTTATAATTACTTCATTTTTTGTTATTTTTTCTTTTTTGTCTAAATTCACTCATAACCGTGTAATTAATTAGAATGCAATAGGCGGGGTTTCTCATTCAAGTTCTATCTGTTTTTATGTTACTGTTAGTTACTAGGATAACTAAATGAATGCCTCAGTAAAAAGATACTATGACATATGAGTTTTTATGCTAGCTAGGGTTTGAGTTACTCAACGGTTGGCTTTCAAGTGAAATTGTAACAAAAATAGAAAGTAGATCAAACTACCACCCTTTTAAACAAGCCCTTATTGGTGCCAACTCCAATGTGTGATGTTAGCTTTTAAGAATCATGATTTACACACCAATAATATTTTGGAGATTTCGTATAATTGAGATCTTCAAGAAGAATCACTATATCCATAAATATGAATAAAATTTACCCACTGTCAACTATCTATACAAGTCCCACAATCTACTCTTTAAACTACCTCATCTGCGTGATAATTACAACTATCACCATTTGTGGTACAACAAGTCTACATGTACTTTTGAGTTATGGTACCCAAATGATACAAGATGAATTATATGAGCATCACTATTGCGACTGATTAAATCCAAAAATTGAAAAAAATAAAAATAAAATGCCAATCAATGTGACATTGAAAACTACTTGGCCTATTTTTTTCCCTCTTATTGCTAGAAACTGCAGAGTTAGGTGAAGGGCTTTTAACACAAGCCGAGAAGGAGAGAAACTATGCAATGCAATGTACAAACACACACCCACACACAAAAAAAGAAAAAAAATATATATATATACTAGTTGTTCTTTCACGGGTTTTTCACTGCACGTGGTTAAGTCCATGCAACGCATGTGACAATAAATCTTGTGTCACTTTCTCATTGATGACTATCAACTATCAAGAGGTGGTTAGGGAGTGCACACACACACATATATATAAATTATAATGGCTGGGCTGAGAAACCCAAAAATAATTTACAACAATAAATAGGGTTGGAGCGTCCCTTTCATTTCCATGTGTTATATGTATGTGCATATCAACTATATATTATCCATAAAATATACCAATTTTCTAGGTTTTCCTTCATTGAGGTTACAAAACTCGGCCTATTAAAGTTGGGCCCAATATTCCTTAAACGTACTGGGCCGAATCCATCGGCTGACTACATGATCCATCTGGGACATTTTGGAATATGCCACTTCTAAATCGCTTATTTTGAAAAATGTCACTTCAAAAGAAGATTTGCGGTCCATGTCACTTTTTAGTAATAGATTTGACCGAAATCGAATTACCCCTTATTTTTTACAAGTTAGGAAGATAAAAGAAGAAAAGATGGCAACATAGTAATTTGATAGTGAAAAAAGTGGCATAACATGCAATAGTTACATAAGTTGCAAATTTAGATACTAAATTTGGCATGAGATCAAATTTTCTCGATCTAAGAAGAGGCAAGCCCATTAATCATAATACATAATAGAGAAAATAGCAAAACAAAGTCATTCTTAATGTCACTTAATAATCTATGCCAAAATAGTGTGCTCTTTTTGTTTCCAATCTTTGTTTATAGAGTAAATTTTGAGATATAAATAAAAAAAAATACAATACATATAAGGCATAGATTATCGTTATACTAAAAAAGAGCATTCTTCAAAATCCCCCCACATAATAACACATGATTGTTTTTGTCAAAATAATATATATTGCTCATAACTACCACACTGCATTTAGAAATTAAAGTGGGCACTTCCCATAAACTATGGTCGTTGTTATTCGAGGTTTTTCATTTGAAATTATGGATATAACTTATTTTATTGGCAATGATATGTATAACAATACTCGCAATACAAACAAAACAAATGTTAAAAAAAAAAAGTTAAAACATATGCCAATAAAAATAAAGTCAACATAACAGCATAATGTGCAGTTAATATAATTTCATTCACGTGCATCCTACACATGCCAACATCAACACCCTAACTCTCTGTCTCTTCCTTTAAAAAGACCTAATATATATATATATATATATATATATATGTTTATGTATATAATACATACACACATATACTTACGAATATTATATTTAAAAAAATTATTTTAATGGGCGTAGAATAAGGAAAAAAAAACTGCTGTATGCATGAAAACAAAGGCTCAGCTACTACAAAAGCATACCAACTACTCTTATCAGCCTTTGCAGATAAGTTATTGCATTTTTCACATAAGAAAATAGCTCATTGCAAGCAAAAGAGGTATCATTAGAGACCCACAAAGCAATAATTTAGTATAAGATTCTCTCTTATTATATACTAATTGAATATTATACATACACAAAGCGTTGAAGAATAATAATAAAAAATAAAAATAAAAACCTGACCGTATGATCCCATCTATGGTATATATGGCAACAAGAATCTCATGTTTGTTTACACCATTCTACCCATTTCATTCCATTCCATTTTTTCACTTTTTTCAATCCTCCAAACCATTTCATTCCATTCCACTTTTTTCAACCATTTTTTTCAACTTTCTAAATCCCCATACAATATCTTTAAATCTCAACCATTTATACCACCTCAAAATTTGTAAAGTCAAACCATTCTCCAAATCATTTTTAAACTATTTAGAATGGTAAAAAATGACCAGAATAGTTTCCCCAAACGCATGGATATATATACTGAGAAATATATTCTTTTATGGGGAAAGATTAGCATATATTATTATTGTTCTAAGTAGCGTTTGGTTCACGCTCTTGTCTAGAGTGGTACAATATATGAATAAATTCGTAGGCAAGTTGCTATTGTAGAGGCATAAAAAGTGGGAAAGATTAGTGGTTGAGAGAAGCTGAATGGAGAGCCGTTTAGTTATTATAATTATCCAATTATATTTTATGATTACTTCATTTGTTTATGTATTGAAACCAAGGCAATTGTGATTGCTTATTTGCTTTGATAGTTTGTTGTTTCTAATTTCAAAGCACTGCGTTAGCGGCATGACAAGAGAATCAAGATGACGATCTAATAGGAAAAACAACTTAATTAAAAATAATAATATATCACTATGGTTTTTTGCAGAGAATTTTTTTTTTCTTTTACGTGTACATATTTAGGGAATATCTTAGAAACTCGTGATTTATATTTGTAAGCCCCAATTTAATGGAATGACATTTTGTGCATCTTTTTATCATTAAATATTGCCATCAACTTCTATTTTCAAGTAATTGATCCAATACAATAACATAATGATTGTAGAATTCTAAGGCATCAAGGAATATCACATTTTTGTTCTACAAATTAATTGAAAAATAAAACATATTTTTCAATCAAAATATAATTGCCCCATCAAGAGTTGATAGAGTAGCATAACAACTAGATTCAAATAATTAAAAATTTTGTTCCAAGGCTACTTATATTAATCTCAAAAATAAAAACTAGATTAATTTGCTAGGTATATATATATATATATATGTATTTGAAATCTCCCTATACCAATCAAAGTGGTGTTTTTTAATCCAATTCCGATAAGCTAGACAATATTTGTTTGAACGAAATTTTTTGATGACTTAATTTCTTACATGGGTGCGATTATACCAGCATTAATACACCGGATCCCATCAAAATTCCGAAGTTAAGTGTATTTGGACGAGAATAGTACTAAGATGTGTGTGAAGTTCTCGTGTTGCACCCCTCATTTTTAATAGTGGAAAAAAAAAAATCTTACCTATGGGCTATGACTACATATGCGTAAATTGCCTTTGTTTTGACTAAGAAAAACTAGATTTAATTTATGCTAATATATATATATATATATATTTTTTTTTTTTCTGAGAATTTATGCTAATATTGGTGAATCTTAGCTCACGTTTTTCCCGAATACCAACCAAACTCCCACAGATTTGACTATTTGACTCTTTCTAGATTTGACCAACTTGTGGTTTGTGTGCACCTTTTTACGTTTTTACCTACCATAAATTTGCCTTTGATTTACCAATTATAGCCTTCCCATTTTAAGCAGAATAAAAACTACAATATTAATAGTATAAATACCATTTATTCCCCTATTGGGTTGGGCTAATGATGAGATCAAATTGCCCACGCAAGCCCAACAAGACATTGCTAATTTATTTTGGGAATTTTGACTAATGCTTTTTCTAATACATTAATAATCCATTTCCATTTGTAGTGTATTTTTTTATCCTTTTTTGTACACCGTAAATATCGAGCAAACATAAAATATATATATATATAGATATAATTTGAGATATAAATTATTAAGTAACACTTAAAATGATCACTTTTTGTAATTGGCTCAATGGGAGGTTTTGAAAAATGCCCATTTCTTTGACACATTATTAATCTTTACATGTTTATGAGGCTTTTAATTTATGTATTATTTTTATATTATAAATAAAGAGTACAAATCAAAAGAATATATCATTTAAGACATAAATTAATAACAGTGTGTCAACTGAGGGTATTTTTTTAGATGATTTATTAGTTTTTGGAAAAACAAAACAAAACAAAATTTTGGTCTGCCCATATATCCACCAACAACTCAAAATCTTTCTGGTGGAGACTGGTGTGTCAAGCTACATTCCCCCACAAAGGAGGCTCTATTGCAACATTTAACCCGGAAAAAGTGAAGTGTAGACTCTCTGAATATGAAGACATAGAGCAATCATATCTAAAAAGTTCAAGTGTGGTTCAACTTTTATTGTATAATGGAATGTGATAATATAATTTACTGGTAATCTGGAATTTCTGTATGGCCTTTGACCATTGGGATAGAAATTTGGCACCGAGCTTTAGGTATATGACTGACATATGTAGAGCAATTCACTCGTGTAGAGGGTTGGGAGAGAGTTTAGTACGGTGGCTTATGACTTATTAGCTTATAAAACAAAGGGAAATGTATTTTGTATTACATTTATAATTTATACACTTATTATTATACTATAGACATAAAATAGATATTAAAAGAGAATAATATTTGGAGTATTTATTTATTTATTTATTGCAATTCATTGAAATTAAAGTTGCAATTTTAGCTCCACCTTCGTTATTCTCTTGCCAGATCAAATTTTATTTTACTTTATCATGTGTATCAAAATAAAGATATAAAATATGTCACTTCGTGACTCATGCCACTTTTCGTTTCTTTTATATCTCGAAAGTTCATGAATCATGAAAACTTTGTATTCTTATTTATGAGGAAAACACTTGTTTTGATTTTGATGGCTTGACATTTGACAATATTAGTTTTCTTCTCATTTTCGTCATTAAAAAAAAAAACTGACAAGATATACATATTTTTTTGGGTAATTCTAATCTATGAACTCAAGTTTATATAATTGTACATTTTTTCAGAAACTTTTTGTGGATTTCCTCTCTAAAAAAAAGATTATAAATTATTAAGTTTACCAAAGAATTTCTCTTTCTTTTTTAGGTAAGTCGTTTTTAATATTAAAGAAAATAACAAAAAAAAAAAAAGAAGGGAAACCGTCGAGGATAGGGGCAAAACGGTAAAATGACAAAAACCCTGCATAGTGAAAGGCGTGACCTCCTATGTCACTCTTCAAGTATTAAAACCCTAAATTCTTCATTTTTCTCTGTCTCTCACTCTCTCTTTCAATCCTCAAATCTCTTCTCTCAAAAAAAAAAAAAAAAGTCTCTCACTTTCTCTCAATCTCGAGCCTCTGAACATGTCTTGCTACAAGGGAAAGTACCATGGTAAACCTCTCCAAATCCCTTACAAATCTCTTCGCTTTCATGGCTTTGATCGGTTTTGTCTGTATTTTTTTTCCGATTTTATTGCCTTTATTTCATTTCGTTGCTCAGATCTGCAGTTTTCTCGAAAAGTTGCGACCTTTGTTCGGATCTGAACAGGAATCAGTGTTATCGATATAATATTGCAAATCTGATTGTTGAATATTTAAAATAAATAAATATCGCCGCTTTATTACTTACCTGATCTGTTCGTTGGCGATCTTCTAGTTCGAAAATTTGTTGACTTGTTTTGTTCTTGTATAGAAAAAGTTAATGATTTTTGCTTATTGATTTGGGAGATGGTAATTTATGCTGATATTTTCTATGTTTGGTATCTAGTAATTATAATTTTGTGTTAAGAAAAAAAAAATCTGAACCTGAACTTGAGAAATTGCGTTGGATCTGTAAATTTTTGGGCTTCTATTATGTAAATAAGGCTAAAATTAATGAAATTTTGATGGTTCTTCAAAACATGTACCTTTTTCTCGTCCTACCATGCAAGTTCGTTCTATTACTATGTCTATTGTGACTCTTTGAGGATTGTTTGATAACATAAATATTTTCTTTCAAATTGAGTCTGTTTTTGTGATTCTGGTGAAAGCTAAATATCAATATTTGTGCATTGATTGCGCTGCAGATGAGCTGATTGCCAACGCTGCCTACATTGGCACCCCCGGAAAGGGAATCCTCGCGGCCGACGAGTCGACTGGCACGATCGGTAAGCGTCTTTCGAGCATCAATGTGGAGAACACCGAGACGAACCGGAGGGCTCTCCGCGAGCTCCTCTTCACCACCCCCGGCGCCCTCAAGTACCTCAGCGGTGTGATCCTCTTTGAGGAGACCCTCTACCAAAGCACGGCCGCTGGTATTGTGCCGCAACTTGTCCTTTTGAATCATATGCTGGGAAATTTGTCGCACGTTTTGTAATATTGGTGATAAAATACCTACTGTTGCATAGAATTGGGCGATGTGATTTCATACTAAAATGTTCTTATCAAAATGTTATGGTGTGACATAATTACATAATTAGATAGTAGATACACATATAGGCGAGTGTATTTATTGCGTATATGTGAGCCTTTAACGATGCTAGCAGTAGAGCTTTTTGAGTTTGTTAAGTCATAAGTGTTTATGTATAATTCTGCAGGGTCAAGTGAATTTCTGTTGCTATTGTTGAATAGTTTTGATTCCTCTCCTTTCTGTTTGTTTAACAAACCTTGAGAGTTAAAAGTTGGAAAGGATTTTGTGTTTGTATTTTTTGTTTTCGTCTTTTTTTTTTTTTTTTTTTGGCGCTTATCTATACTGAGATGGTTCTTTGCTCTGACTATTAAATTTCTTGCTCTTTGTTGATTGTGTAGGCAAGCCTTTTGTTGAGGTTTTGAAGGAGGGTGGTGTCCTGCCAGGCATCAAGGTCGACAAGGGCACTGTTGAGCTCGCTGGAACCAACGGTGAGACCACCACCCAGGGTCTCGACGGGCTTGCCCAGCGCTGCCAGAAGTACTATGAGGCCGGTGCTAGGTTTGCCAAGTGGCGTGCTGTGCTCAAGATCGGCCCTACCGAGCCATCTCAGCTGGCCATCAACGAGAACGCCAATGGCTTGGCAAGATACGCCATCATCTGCCAAGAGAACGGCCTTGTCCCAATTGTCGAGCCTGAAATCCTTGTCGACGGACCCCATGACATCGATAGGTGTGCTGATGTCACCGAGCGTGTCCTTGCTGCCTGCTACAAGGCCCTCAACGACCACCACGTCCTCCTTGAGGGAACTCTTCTGAAGCCCAACATGGTCACTCCTGGATCAGATGCCAAGAAGGTCGCCCCAGAGGTTGTTGCTGAGTACACCGTCCGCGCCCTTCAGCGCACCATGCCCGCTGCTGTCCCAGCCGTTGTGTTCCTCTCTGGTGGGCAGAGTGAGGAGGAGGCTACCCTCAACCTCAACGCCATGAACAAGCTCAAGGGAAAGAAGCCGTGGTCTCTTTCCTTCTCCTTCGGACGTGCTCTCCAGCAGAGCACCCTCAAGGCGTGGGCCGGGAAGGACGAGAACATCCCCAAGGCTCAGGCCGCATTCCTCGCCAGGGCCAAGGCCAACTCCGAGGCCACTTTGGGGACTTACAAGGGTGATGCAAACCTTGGTGATGGTGCGGCCGAGAGCCTTCATGTCAAGGACTACAAGTACTGATCATTGAAAGCTTTTCCGTTGGCAAAAAGTACTTTTGGTCTTCCTTTAATGGCTTTTCCTTTGTGTTTGAGCCCAAGTATGTCACAGTTCTTGTGGTTGCGTATTTAACTTTCTGGTTGTTAGTAGACTTAGCATTTTACATGTTTGAGTTTGGAGGAGGGTTTTTTGTTTTTTCCCCTTATTTAGCTTTGAGAATAATTTTCTCATTATTAAACTTTTATAAGTGGGCGAGTATAAGTGTCATTTGACTCTTAAGCTATCTGAGGATTTTGTGCTTGAATAATATACAATACCTTTTTCCATTTGCTTAAACTTGTATTTGGTTTCGTAATTTATGTGTATATTACTTTTTTATTTTTTGCCTAGAAAATTCTAATAAAGTTAAGACGAAGGTATAAATTAAACAACAATCTTGCAGACTACTCAAATTGTTAAAGATAACCAAACCTGATAAATCAATTAACTTTAATGCCAATATAAATATAATGGTCAAAATTAGCCAAAGGTCCACAATATTAATAGCTAATGTGGTAGGCTGGTAGCTGTCTAAATAGATGGCTTCTCGAGCCTCCAAAAAGTTATTTAGAAAAAACTTTCTTCTATGGCCGTATGGTAAGATCTAACATTATAAGACCTACCATACAAATCTATTATTTAAAAATTAAAAAAAAAACATTTTCTCACATTACCACAAAAGTTTTCCAAAAATAATACGAGTAACAAAGGAAAAGGAATAACCTTTGGAATATTCGGAGAACAAAACGGGCAAATGCCAATGCAGTTGTCGTTTATTGAGGGTGATGATTGGGTTGAGTTGATAAGCAAGCCAAATTATTCTCTTTTTTTTTTTTTTGGTTCTCTTTCTTCTTTTGAAATATTCTGTAATTATTCTCCTATATCTGCGTTAGATTCACGCCTAATGCTGATTTCTAGTTGCAAACCAACTCTCTAAATTCTAAAATACTCTTAAAAACTGAGACACCAAGCACATAAGCGTATCATAGTTTATATTAATATTTTTATTTTATAATGAAAATCATATCATTAACTTCAAATGTGCCATTTTAAAGGCTATTTTACTAATAAAAAATCGATTTATCAAGGATTTGGCCATATGTGTTGTTTTTAATAAATTGTTAAAATTTGGATTAAATAGCAAAATAGTCATTGCTTCTTTACCATGAGAAATATTTTAGGCAGTTACGGGATGATTATTTGATTAATTTACCAGTCATGTTAATAAAATTTCACAATATATTAACTCTGCAGTCTATTCGAAACATCATCTCACAAAAAAAAAAAAAAAAAAGCAATTAACTATACAAAATTTTTTATTTACTATTTTTTAGTTTGCTAAAGGCTCCCCCATTATTAAAGTGAAAGGGGTTTTTAGACTACTAGAGGCCATGTCACTTTCCACAACAAAACCCTCTAGAATATTAATTTTATGATCATACACTGAATATGGACAAGCACAAATTGTTTAAGGTCTTTAAGAGTCCTATAATGTGGCAACAACAAAACCTAAAACGACAATTCTCATGCATTTCTAATTCTTCTATATATGTGTGGAAGAGGCATTGCGCGTGATCAAATTTATGCCAATGTCAAGTTGATGCTTGTAAATTATAATGCAATAAAAGAAATGATTTTAAATTGGTTGAATCAATAAATGTATAACTAAATATATAATGTTTGACTTACAAGTAAATGATAATTGGGTGGGTGACAAGAATCCAACATGAAGCATGTACTATGACTTCATTGCGTTATTGCAAAATACATACATAATATATATATATATATATATATATAAATTTATTTTGATAAATAATTAAGACATATTGCTGGGAAGTCTATTCAACTATGTTATGCTTCTTGTCTTACAAATTTATTAATAACAAAGTTCTTTAGAGACGACATTTCATATATTTAACATAAGAATAATATGCTTCAAAAAGTCAAAGACTTTAATTAGAAGAAGAAGAAGAAGCTTGATCGCATGCGATCAAGCGTCAATGTTTGCGATCAAGCGTCATTCAAACATTGCTGCCATATGAGTGAATGTATATTTTTTACCTTTTCTTTTTTTTTTTTTTCGCTTGATTAAAAATACATGGATGAATGACAATTACATGCTATGGATTGTATAAAATTTTGGAAATGAAAAAGGTTTTATGCAGAGGAAATGGAAATGCTAAAGGAAGACACAAAGATGTAAGAAACATGTAGATAAAGAAACATAAGCACGTTGATGAGATACAAAAGTGGAGCAAGTTTTAATGCAAAATAACATTAATTAAAAGGGAAAATAAAGCAAAAAGTAGTTCTCAATAAATCTTGAAAAGGCTAAACCAAATTTGGCTTCGTTATTGTTGTTGGCGTGGCTGCTTGTTTTTTGTTTACCAACCACACTTGGGATCCTTCTCGACCCCACAGGATTTAAGTTGGTTGGTTTTCTCTTTTTCACTTTTCATTTCTGAGGGTTTTTTTTTTTTTTTTTCCCCTAAGAAAAGGGATGTTGTGAAGTATGAATGAATTTCTACAATTAGCTCAAAACTTTCAAATTTAAATTGATATATAAAAACATAGTTATAAAATTAGATTGGTTTTGGCAACCCAACAGTTGAAATACCATGCATAATGGAATTTCCAATTTTACCCTTGTCAATCGAGCTCAAAGTCAAAATGCGAGACAGTATCATTACATGAACAATGTTAATCGAGGCTCTCGGAATACTTTTCAAACATTAGCCAAATGTGAAAAAAATAATCTAATACAACATTGAATACAGTTTTATCACTAACATTAGATATCAATCAGTCAATCATGAAAATGTGGAAAAAAGACAAAAATAAGGAATAAGTGTTAATTTATTTTTATTTATCTTAAACTTAAGGGCAATTTTCTTGTAGACACTTTATCAAAATGTCCACAAACAAGTTCCAAATTAATATATTGTTAAGTTTGACTTATCTTGTCATCAATTTGTTATAATTTGAATTGGAACCTCACAAAATTAGTATGTGATTAGCAGTTAAATTTAAAACAAATTAAACAATATTATTTTGCCAACTTTTGATTCTAGTTTTAAGAGATAGTTGCAAATATATGCCAAATAATCTAGTTCGTATTTTCAAAAATTAAGATAGTACATACTCCGGTCCACTAGTGTTCGAAAATAACTATGAAGATAGTTATAAAAAAGGGAGATTTTGAAAAAAGCCCCTTTATTTGATACATTATTAATCGATATTTTTTTTGTGTTGTACTTTTAATTTCTACTCCTATTTTTATATTATAAACATGGAGTAGAAATCAAATAAATATTTCATATCAGATATAAATTATTAAGTGGTGCATCAATAAGGTCATTTTTGCAACCATCCTATATTTTATAGAGGGAAATCAGTTTCCCTTCAAATTTTTACTGCCCTATGATGGCTAAAAACTTATATTTTAAATCATAGGTCACTTAAAAAAAATGAATTTATTTGTCATTTTTTTTAATTTCTCTTGTATTTTGGAAGCGACTATTATAGGTGACAATTTTTTTACACTATCGATATATATTGCACGGCTAATTATAATAATTTAAAAAAGACATAAAATAATTTTTTCCTAGACATAAGTACATTACATTCTCTATATTCATATTTTCGATTCATTTCTCAAATTTAAAACTAAAATTATGTTCGATTAGAGATGAATAAAGAAGTTTGTCTCATTTATAATTTATATAGATTATACTACTTGAGCCTTGAGGTATAAATTATTAAGTGGCACTTGGATTGCTATGCAAGTTTTCCTTTTCTTCAAAATGGGGAATTTTGAGGAATACCCCATTCTTGACACAATGATAATCTATACCCCATGTGTGTTGCACTTTTAATTTATACCCCAAAATTTATACTACAAACATATAGTAGAAATGAAGGAAATATACTACATGGGGTATAGATTATTAAGTGGTATTAAAAATGGCTTTATTTTGAAATTCTCCCCTTCTCTTTTCTTTCAAAATTTCCCTCTTAATATCAAAAGCCCATAGGCTGGATATTGGGCCTGTAAGGAAACTATTTGGGTCTTATTTAAAACCTTCATTTCCTAATTGGGTTACTTCCCTTCACAACCGATCCAAATCTTACTACTCCAATATTGGAATTGAAAATCCAAGTACATACCAAAATCCACCCAAATTTACACCAAGTATCCACCTCCACAAAAAGTAAAAAAATGACAAATAAGTAGGAAGAGGGCATTTACTGTTTACTATTTTACCAGTCACGGTTTTAAAAAGATCAGCAGAGAGAGAGAGAGAGAGAGAGAGAGATAGATAGAGAGAGACAGTTGACAGACTTCCTAATTTGGCGTAACTTGAAAAGAATGGCATGCCTACTCTTTTTTGTGTTTAGCTCAGTAACTCGTCACATCATTTCTTAGAGGGCATCACCAAAAAGCCTGATCACCCTTAAGCCAAAAATAAATAAAAAATAAATAAAAACTAATACTTGGAATTCCATTTTTCCATAATTGTAAACTTAATTCTCTTCTGTTCCCACCAATTTGACGCCATAATTAACCAATTAATTACACAAATCGTCATCATGATTTCATGTGTCGCTGCACCTACAATATCTATCTCTCTATAGCTACTAAACTAGGCTTTGAGAAAAACCAAGCTCAAGTTCAAGATTCATCAAAGAAATAAAAAATAATAAATAAATATATAAAAAAGGTCTCTAAGACTCTAACTAGCACTTTGGTGATCAGAAGAAGCTGAGAGAGAGCTGAGAGACTGGGCGTGACAATGACTGTATTGGCCTTTGTTTTGGTTCCCTCTGATGGGAAGCTTCTTCACTCTTTCCCAAGTACTTGCAGTTTCTGTCTAGTGGTGAGTCTTCATGTACATGTTATGTTATGTTACAATAATACCATACCTTATCTTATATATATATAAACACACCACGGTTTATATATATATATATATATATATATGCACATTCATTCATGCATGTGCTAGAAAGTGAAAAAAGGGGTCACTTTTTCCTGATCCAAACCTTTTCTCTTCCATATGTTATAACTTCTAGTTCTATTCTCAAAAGCAAAGGGTGCTTTTTCTTTTTCTTTTTTATTTTTTATATTTTATTTTGTGGTGTTATGATCCATATAGACCATATATATGCATGTGTATATATTGAATGCTAGTGGTCCTAGAAGATATATTGCGTTATTTGATGGAGAAAGATCTATGAGAGAAACTTCCTGCGGGAGAGAAAACTTAAAACCAAAAGGTGTTATGTTGGGTTTCCAAAGGACTACAAGTGGGTATTGGCAAAAACAGATAAATTTGATTGGGACGGTTTTTTGTTTAAAATAATATTTTAAACCATAATATTCATGCGTGGTTTGGTCAAGTTTTTGCTCTTCTTTAGATTTTGGAGTTGGGGTATGAATTTTGATATATAAGAATAATTTAAATTTACGAAATCAAGATTGGCCATTGTGGCTTTGATCAGTCAGTGATCAGAATGTATATACTGGGAGTTATATTAATGTTATATTTACAATATTGGAAATCAATTAAGAGTACTAATTTGTAGTTCATCATTCCTGATAATTAGCGAAAAAAAGTTGAGTTTTATACTTTCAATAATCCGAGGTAAAAATGTTTCTTTTTTCTTCGGCCAAAATGAAATATAGCTTTTTCATTCCCCTGCCATCATTCCTAATGTATGGGACGTCTGATGAATAGCCAGTTCATTTTAATTTAATTATGAGAGATACAAGTAAAATGATCAATACTATATAATGTAACACTAATATATCATCAACCTTTTTAATAAATTAAGCAACAAAAATCGGAAATTTTATAACTCTGAAAATTTCGCGTCTAAAAACTTGTTAATAAAAATAAAAAAAATTAAGAATTTGAATTTCTAAAAATAAATTAATGTTGGCCATTGTGAATTGTGAATATACTAACTTTTACTTGTAATTCTTTTAATTATTTGTGATCGCCATAAGTATATATAGACGAGAATCAACAACAACACAACGTAAAAATCATAACGGTTAAACCTAATTAAATAAAGACATTGTCATTAGCTTGCTAGTGTTGAGTATTCTGATGAAAATAACACCCATGACTGAAATGATATGA
Source organism: Boehmeria nivea var. tenacissima (assembly GCA_018132145.1). Classification (NCBI taxonomy): domain Eukaryota; kingdom Viridiplantae; phylum Streptophyta; class Magnoliopsida; order Rosales; family Urticaceae; genus Boehmeria; species Boehmeria nivea. The sequence goes on along the minus strand of CM030884.1, from coordinate 13,912,407 downwards.
TAACTAATTGGAACCAAATAAAACATGCTCTTCTTCTTGATTACTTTATAAATAAACATAATAAATAAATGAATGAATACATAAATAATTCACCTCTTTCTTTTTTGGTAAGTTTATGATTGCATTATTAAGCTAGATGACAAATTCCTTGATGCATGCATGTACCCGTGTTGCAGATATCTATAGCTATTAGCTAATAATCTATATGTTTCCATTTTTCTTTGATTGTGTCCTTCGTTTTACATTTTTCTTTTTCCGTATAAAACAGCGACACTCATGATATACAAAGTGAGTAGATATATATTATAAAAATTAAAACACAAGTACTTTGAGCTTAAACATGTATATTTGTCAAACTAGTTTCTAAAATGTATTAATGTATTTATTGGTACATCACAACCTTACCATTACTTTTCTTTCGTTGTACAAAAAAAAAAAAAGAAAAAAAAGAAAAAGGACAAAGTAATTAAAAAAAAGCTTGTTCTATTTCCTCAAAGGAACAAACACATCCGTAATAATTTTCTCGGGATCCAAACCAGTTATCAATAAAGAGAAAGTATACAAAAGGCATGTAAAGTGAAGGTAAAGTTTAAAATACACATAAATTACCATTTGCATGCATGAAGGATTTAACTGCACAAAAGAAAGAGACTTCATAAAGGTATAGTAGTTAAGTAATTAATATTGGTGTCACCAAATATTAAGAAATACATTAATTGGTCACTACATTTTTTCCAATTAAACACATTAATGGGACAAGATTTTTAAATTCTAAAAGGAAAAAAAAAATAAAGAAAAGAACCCATTATTTTCTTGAATCATGTACCAAAGTTCCAAATCTCCCCTATACATAAAATAAAAATTCCTCTCACAAAGTTAGCTCCTTTTTTCTTTCTTACAATATAATCTAGTTAACCACCATAGTTGCTTCCCAATATAGGAAACATAGTTGTCATTTAATTTTTGTTTAATCTCATAGGAAAAAAGTCAACATAACAAATGCTTACATCACCACCACCCTGCCTGCTGATCATCAAAACGACTGATCCAACAAGTACCTGATCACGATCGTATCACCATTAATATATCATGATCATCATCGATCATGATGATAATCACCTAATTTTGGCCTCCCTTGTTGATCTTGAGCCCATAATTGTCCCACAAATTCTCTGATCCTTCTCCCATTAAGAAGGGAAAACAGCTATGATGATCATGATTAACCACATGATGATGAGAAGTAGTACTATTTCCCACATTTGCATTGTTAGAAGGAGGAGAAGAAGTAGTACCATGATCATTCATTTGATCACAATTAGTGTTACCAAACCCTCCATGGTTGTACAAAGAAGTAGACGACTCATTGTTGTGGAAGCTATTGTTGCCATAGCCACATTGATCATTCTCCTTTCGCTTCTTCGAATTCGATTTCTTCGCGAAATCGTTGATGCTCTCCCACTTCTCCCTGCACATCGACCCGCTCCGATCGTACCCTAGGCACGCCATTTTCGCGGCGATGTCCTCCCATAGAACCTCCTCCGGGAACACCCCTTGCTCGAACCTCGAGTCCATGCTCGTCCGCAGCTGAATCAGCCTCGTGATCTCCGATTCGGGCCAGTTGTTGCCACGGCCAGCCATGCGGTCGCCTTGACTCGCCGCATTGGCATTGGCGTTCTCGTGAATCTCGCTCCCGTCTTGATCGTCGGCGTTGTTAGGGTTTAGCCCTAACTCGGGCGACGAAGAGGCGTTGTGGATGGCCTTGTAATTGATTAGAACATCCTCTTTCCCTGTCAAGTTCTTCAAAGCCTCCATCAAAGCCGAGTCCCGCGCCTCGATCCACGCCCTCTCCTTGGCCCAAAAATTGTGCTCCCGATCGACCCTCGCCGCCTCTTGCCGCCGCCACTCCTCCTCTCTCAACCCTCTCTCCTTCTCCTTCTGCTCAAGAGTCCTCATTAGCTTCTCCAACCAAGCCTCTTGCTTCTCCATCAACTTCCTCATCTGCGAGTCGATGAACTCCTTGATCTTCGCCTTCCAACCCCTCGCCCGATTCCTCCTCATCTTCCCCGACGACTCGTTGTCGTCCGACGAAGACGACTCGAACTCGGACGAGTTGTTGGAGAGGCTGAGACTGTCACAATGCTTGTTGTGAGGCCGATGACCGCTATTCATGATGTGATTATACCCTTCTAATTGGCTCAAGTGAGCACTACTTGGAATGGCAATATTATTAGCATTGCCTAGGTTATGGAATCCTAGATTGTTAGCCATGTTATAGTCTTGGACCGAGCTTGAAATCACTTGATTGTTGTTGTTATTACTATTGCTTGTCTCTCCATAGAGAGCTTCAAGTTGACGAAAGAATCTATAGTGCTTACCATCTTGTCTACCAGCTTTGCCTTCTTTGGTCTTCTTGTAGTATTTGTACAAGTTCTCAAACTTTTCTCTGCACTTTTTCCCACTCCTTTGGTAGCCATGTTCTTCGGACATAATCCTGTAAATATATATCATAATTAATAGCAAATAAAATAAATGTAACCCTAGCTAGCTTATAAGTTTCATGAATTAAAAAAAGAAAAGAGTGGGTTTTGTTATTTTGACAATGATGGTTTTTTTTTTTTTTTTGAGAAGTTACAGTTGAACTGAGAGATTACAAGCTGTAGTGTTACATGACAATTCAAAAAATGTGTTAGAACGAAGGTGTGTGCGTATGTTCAGGTTTCTGTATGGAAGCCAGACATCTTTTCATTCAGATGGAAAAACCAGTGTGTATTAGAGAATAATAGAAGTACTTAATAAGAGAAAGGTCAACTGTTCTTTTCAGCAAAAAACCAAAGGAAAAAAAAAAGAGCCAGAAAAACTTGCACTTAAAAGAGGGGACACGTTTTCAAAGAAAGAAAAGGAAAATTAACTTAAGCGATTGAGCTGTGTGATTTGTGATTTAACGATGCAAAAGAATAGAAACAACCCATATGTCAGTCACTCTTATACACACACACACACACACACCCCCACACCCCAATTACTCATAGTCACCAAACTCAGATCCTAAATACCAAAAGAAAAAAAAAAAAAAAGCAATAGGGACTAATGCAAACTATAGAAGAAAATAAAATGTTGGTATTTTTTAAAAACCCTTTAAAAATGTCAAAAATAAATTTAAAAAATGGCGAACTAGGGTGATAGTAAAATTATAACATACCTAGAAACCTCATCCCAAAGAGGACCTTTTTGATTGGCCTCTTTGAACTTGGAATCAAGCCTTGATCTGATCTCCAAGAGAGTGAGAGTCTCCTGCCTCGGCCACCGCCCCGTGCCGCCGCCGTCTCCGCCGATGCTGCAGCCACCCGTCTCGGCCTCAAATCCGCCGCCGCCGCCGCCGCCGCCGCTGCCGAGAGAGCTCGTGGGCACCGCCGAGGCGCAGGCGTGGTGGTACTGGTGGAGGCCGAGGGGCGCGATCATCTCGGCCGAGATGGGGCGGCCCATCATCATCATGGCCTCGAAGTTCGACTGCTGCGGCGGCGGCGGCGGCGGGGAGAGGGAGGGCATCTGCTGCGGCGGCGGCGGCGGCGTTGGGACGCTGGAGACGAGCATGTTCAGGTGCGGGGTGGCGGGGGCGGTGGGGCCTGCTCTGCCGCCGCCGGCGATGAGGTGGCGGAGCTCGGTGAGGCCGTACTGACTGTGGTGGTGATGTTGGTTATGGTGGTGATGATCTTCCATTTCCATTGTTTCACTGTGATCAGTCTATAACTACACTTTGTGAGAGTGTAGTTGTGAACTACTAGAGAGAGAGAGAGTTGAGCAGAGGGGGTTGGAGAGAGAGAGATATGGATATGAAGTGATAAATGTTTGTAGAGAGAGAAAGAAGGGGAGGAGAGAGAGAGAGAGAGAGAGAGAGCGGCAGACTCGGATCGTGTCGTCCACGAAAAAACTCCAAAGTTATGCACAGGAAATAGGTCCCATGACTCATGTGTCTTCACTCTTCAAAGTCTTAGACTATATGTTATAGTGTGTCAAAAGGAAGGCCAAATAAATATGAAAAGTTCTTAAACATAAATATATATATATATATTCATATTATATATATATATATATTCATATCATAGGTCTTTTTGCTAATCACTAAATATATTATTTTTTGTTGTTTACTAATAAGTAAATAGCCTATAAGGGTGGCTTTGATTTTGTTAATAATGATCTGCAATGAAATAATTAGCGTTTAAAACTTATGCTTTTCCCCCCAAATTGTGTTTGTGTGTGTGTTTTTTTATTTATTTATAAGTGATGACTTGGATTGAACTTCGCAAATTCCATTTTTGCTATTATTGTCTTTTAATATTTTTCATAATTTTGTTAAGAAAATAATTTTTGTTGTTATAAATTCTTCTTATACCATATCGAACACTAACAAATTGTACTAATGTTATGTTAAACTAAATTAAAATTTATACCCAATAGCCCTACAAAAGATTTTGTGTTTACTAGTTAGGACTCACAACTAGCTTACAAGGGAGGAACCTACTTATTATGGGACCGACCTAAGCCGAAACAATGTTACTTACAAAAAAAAAAAAAATCTCTAACCTAATAATTGAAAGCCGTAATCTAAAAACTTAACGAGGCATATGAACCTCAAAATCAATGAACGTAACAACTACATATTGTAGTAGACTATACGTATGTCGTAATTTATACGCCACAAACAAGTGCGCTATATGAATGTAACAATGTCTCTCTCTCTCTCTCTTTTCTCTCAGTCACTCCGAAACTCACTAACCTTTTGGTGTCGTTTTGTTCGGTTTGTCAGTACAATGGATTTTGGAGTGGCTTTAGACAAAGAAGAGTAGAGGAGAGAGAGAGGTTGAGTGCAGAGAACAAACACGTACAAGTTATATTAGTATGTTGTGTTGTAGAGAAGAGAGTTAATTTTAGATAACCAATGAGAGATTTACACGTGGACAGCGAGTGGAATACAGAAAGTTGTGCTCTTGCTGACGCGTGTACAGTGTTTACGATCCTACCTTTTTGACCATTTTCTCCTCTCTCTCTCTCTCTCTCTCTCTCTCTCTGTGCTTAAGTCGCTGAGACCTCTGTCTACTTCCAGTGTACTATAGCTTCGACAAATCAGAAATCTCCACGTCAGCTTAATTAATTCCCTCTTACCCTCATGGGCTCGCGGTTTGAGACTAGGGGCAACGTGCTTTAAGCTTCTTAATTACTATAAATATATATTCTTGCATATATATACATATATAAGTATTTATTAAGCAACAAAAATGGAAGAACATGATCTTAATTTTGGGTTTTTTTTTTTCGCAGTACTTGAAGGTATTGATTATGATCAGATGAGAGAAAGGATGAGAGTTGAGGATTAGTCCTCATAATTCATGTTGTGCGATTCTTTTTTGTTTAATTAAATACTTTTGAATGTTTCTCTTGCTTAATAATTATAGTTTGAAAACTATGACATTTCGTAATTAAAATATTCTTTTTTTTTTTTGGCTTGGAAGAGAAAGTTCGCATTTAAAATTATTATTTGCCCTTAAGATGGTTCAATTAGTCATAAATAATTTGTCCTTGATTCTTGTTGACACATCAAGGGTTACGTATGAAGAGAAAATTAAATAAAATGGTATCACATAAAAGCAGTTTCGTTATGGTTTATATAGTGGTATATATGCTTTGGTGGATGGATAAACTAAATTAGTATTATGTCTTGATAGCATATTTTGATTATTGGCTTTTATATTGGTTAAGTTTATATTGCGGAACGTGAAGAAAATATTGAAATACGAATCATATCACCGGGATGTGACTTAACCATATATATATATTTAGGTATTTGGTATATTCTTATAATAATTTCTTTAAAAATAATAATAAAAAAATCATTTTGTGTGAAGAGAGGATTTATAATATACAGAGATTCTAACCTAAATTTTGAGAAGAAATTTATCTTGCGGCGTTGCTATTAAATTAGAAAGTGTTGCGAAGCATGACGAATAATGATGAACAACTAACATTGTGATTGTAAAATATTTGCAATATGCTAATTCAGTGGTTAGGCAATGATTTCACAATAGCAACCCCTATAAACTATAAAATGGGTTCGTTAAATTCATTATTACAATTCTTCGTTTGACTAATTTGATTGAGTCCCAATTATATCTACATGACCCATACCGTTGGTATAATGAAAGTTAAATTATCTTTTGCATAGAAAAGCTAATTATAACTTGAGTTAATCATTAATTACTACTAAAGTGTTTTGTCAATTATATTTAACAATTATATAATACTATTATAATCATGTTATAATACGTTTTTACCATTGTTTATCAACCGTTCAAATTATGTTTTGAGTTATGGGAGCTATATTTTAAATATTTTTCTTGATAAGGTAGGTGGCTATAAAAGTAAATATTAATAGTTCCACATATAGGTACTGTCCCTATTTTCTTCATGAATGCAAGTTTAGAATGCGCTTTGACAAAAGCATTGTCGAGCTTCGATTCTTTGTTTATTGTATATCACGATCATCATAATTTGATCATAATCAACAAAGTACTGATGTGCATATATATATATATATATATATATATATTATAGTAGCATTTATTTCTTGTTGATGTTGGAGACCAATATACATATTACATGACGACTTTATTTGTACATTGTTTTGACAGGATCAACATTTCAGTGTACTGATTAAAGTGGTCATATGGTCTAGCATTAGTGCAAGTCATCTTAAAATCAGAAGATGCAAAACGAACCCCATATTATTCAAAATTGACTTGGTCATACATTAAAACGCATCTTCTTGTCCAAATTAAAATAATACATTCACTATATTGGAAGATATATCAATAAAGTAAAGCATATCAAGAAGATATCTTTGTGTGATTTAAAGTGGTGAAAATATTGAGAGCTAAGCTAACTTATAGCATTGCCAATTATTCAGCGTATTTATGTTTTATTACGTTATGTAGTGTACTCCGCTTATGACGTGGTTCTTTTATATTCGTGTAATTAAAATTTCATTTTTTTAAATTTTCTTGTATTTATAAAATCATCAAATTAAATGTTTGTTTCAATAGAAAATATAAAACATCAATATTATAAATAAATTAAAAATATTAACCAAAAACTTAATTAATATATGTATATATAAATATATTGGTCACCACAATTGTGGTCATGAACAATAAATACTTAATTTTTTTAAAATAAAAGAGAAGAAGAATTAAGAATGTATCTCAACGAGATTGACACACGCTCGATTCATTGGAGGCTTACCAATTATATTGATCCTCCCCCAATAAATCCTCTGATTCCAAGCTCAAATATATCAAATAATAAAAAGATACAAAGTGTTTATGAAGAATATGCAAAGAATAAAAAAGAGAAACAATGCTCTAATAATCAAATTGAAAATAAGAAAAACTCCGACTTCTTACAAAGAATAAATCCTAGACTTACATCTTGTGAGTGCATCACGCTGTCTAGCCTCATTTAAAAACCTTGAATGAAAACCCAATGGGGGAACCAAACAAGAAAAAAAAAAGTGTATGGGTCTTCAAAAAATGAAATTTCATCTTAATGATAGAAGGGAAGCGGACTATAATTTCTGATAACTAGATCTGCAGTGAATTCGAGATGAGTAAACCACCAAGATTGACCTCTTGTGATGTGCGAATACCAATTTATTAGATGATCGTAATTTAGTTACGATAACAAAAAGCATCCAATAATTAAAAAAAAAAATCAATCGCTGACTATAAATCAATCGATAATTATATTGTGGTTATTATTATGGGGCGACTACTTGATGTGGTAGCTGATAGTAATCAGCGATCAAAATTCATGACCTTTTAAGGGTTTTGGTGATCATTTAGTAGTCCCCGAAATCCTAGCTAGTATACTTAAATTGATCATATCATCAGTATAGATTGATTTAGCAATTACGAAGTAGCCAACCTATCTACATTATAGTGATTATGACAACATAAAGGCATACAAAACTCTAGTCTAATTAATATATATACCCGATGATCAGTAGGATCAGTTATAGGATCTTGTATATACTATATGGTCTTATTCACTCTAGTCTCAATTTGCCATATATACTATAATTAAACAGAGAGAGTGAGTTATATATGGTTGTGCATGTATAATAGTAAACGGAGAGAGAGAGTTATAATCATTCAGAGGGAAATAGTACTATATATATAGTACTGATGAGCTATGTTGATATTTCAAACCCTAAAGAATCTCACCACCCACCCTGGAACACATCAAAGTGGACCCCTCTTAAATCTCCCTCCAACATCACTTGTTACTTCAACTTCAACATTTTATTTCAAAGCCCATGTGATCTCTAGCAGCGATAGAGATATACATATAATTGTACATATACATATACATATATATATATATTATATTAATTTGTAATATTTGTATTTGTGGCATGCATTGTTGCGCAGTGATAATTATATTTATAATATACGTGTATATGTATTACACACTGACATATATATATATATATATATTTTATGTGTGTGTGAGTGTACTACATACCTCCTTTTTCATTTAATACGCCTGCAGAGACGTACGTATTGGCTTTCGAGTCACTTTCAATTTGTCAATCAAAACACATTATTGTTAACATTATCGTTCTGAGCCAATAGACTATCATAATAATTGACTCTAGTTAATAGTGTTAATCAACATTCTCGTTTTAGTTAGCTTTTCCTTATTTCTCTTTTTAAGATTAAGTACTGATGATGTGATCAACGTTGATCATCATGATCAAGAGTAGTTAATATCGCAATTTAAAATAGCAAGTACACGATATATGATGTTATAATGCAATATTCTTGTAATCTTTCTTGTTCTTGCTTGGCCGGTTATTTAAACGCTTGCTTGACCAAAGCCAAACTGACTTGCATTCAAAAGCATAATTTTATGAGGTTTTTGAGAAATGATGGTAATAATAACGTTCTCAACTATACGTTTAAGTGATTGTCTAAGTTAGTTTCAAGCTAAATGTAGAGTTTTGTTCAATTAACAAGAAAATGATATTTTTAGGTAACTACGGTTTCAAGCAAATTAATATGTTTGAGCAATGTGATTCAACATTCACATGAAGATGCTATATTATGTCACAGCCCTATACAAATAGGGGTTGCTTTTGTGTTTTATTGAAATGGACCTGATAATATTTTTATTAATTAGTAGTACTAGTATTAAGCTTATTTTCTCTTAATATTCATAGAATGCATCTGAGACGTCGAGAGAGAATGTGTTGATAGTGTAGCTGCGTTGCGTTGTAGGCTTGGAATAAGTGACATTTTTCTCCAAGTTTATATCGGTGGTGAAGCATACAGAGGGCCCCTGCTCTAGAGGCACATGCCCCCTAAATTTTTTTAAATTTATGTTTTAGCCTTATAATTATTTAAAAATAAATAAATAAATAAATTCTTCATGGCTCTCCTAAATTAATTAAATTTATGTATTATACCTTTATAATTGAAAAAAAAAGTTTCAGTTAAATCTTTCTTGTGCCCCATTGAACTTTTTATATTTATAATTTTGTCTATGATTTTTTTTTTTGGTAAAAAATTTCAATTTCACCCAATATAATTTATAAATATGACATAATTTTTTAGTTTATGTATAGTTTATATACGAATTTGTACTCTCATTGGATTAGAATTCTAAATTTGTGATTTGTGCTTGTAGTGAAGACTGTTTAACTGGAAAGGGGAAAGAGAGCTTTTGTGAAAGTATCTTTTGTTTTATTTTTCGATTTTTGCTTGTTTTCGTCTGAGATAAAGGAACTCGACTTTTAGTCGCAACTCGCAATATTTTTTTTTACGACGAGACGTTAGTGAACGCAACTTATAACGAATCGTCGTCATATCATTTTTGTTACAACTTAAAGTGCCTATAGTAAGAAAAATTATTTTGTCACTAAAATTTTAATTATTGACGAAATTTCAACTGCAAAGTTACTGAGATTAAAGTTAGAATTTTCATGTGATGTGGCCTACATTCAGAAACATATTATCTCACACGAGGACACTGATTATGTGCTAGCTAGCTACCACATGAGTCTTAATTATGGATAACAATGGAGGATATACATATATATATATATATGATAAGGTAATTATTTGGATTAGTTATTCATATATTTAATTAGATGTATTCTTGGCTTGACATTGAACATGACTGCAAATAAAGGGAAGAGAGGAGTAAGCGTGGACGTTGCGTACACTGAAGGAATAAGGACACAGATTTAATTCACTATTGGTGTGGTGTGGCTATGGCAGTGATATATATATATATATATATATATATTTTCGATCCCTTTTAAATTTACTATGAAAAAAAGATATATTTAGACGTATTTATATATAAATGGTAGTCTGGTACGACCTTATAGTAATAATTGTTGTAATAATGATGATAATGCGATAAAGAGAAGAAGAAGAAAAAAAAAAAAAAAAAGGCTATAGACACGGACACGTAGTCTACAGAAGAATCTCAGATGTAGCGTCTCACTCTGAGTGTGTGGTCTGACAAATGTAGTCTGACCTTTTGGGGTCTCAGAGACTCAGTCTCTGAGTCTGCGAACTGAGAAAGAGAGAGAAATTAGGATAGCCTATTTCTTCTGAAGAAACAGAACGTTCCATCCATGCAATATATTTTCCCATATTTATTTATATTTTCTTGCATTGTTGAGGATATTATATATATGTATGTATATATATCATATTTTTTTTAATCAATAGCAAACAAAAGTCCCACGAGTGAGTGAGTGGCCCATATTCCACGCTGATCAGGAGCTGGCAAATAATACTATCTACTATATATTATGTACTTATTCCTAGAGACACAGCCTCTTATTATTTATATTTTAGCAAAAAAAAAAAAACTCTAATTTAAATTATTTATATATACATACTTTTTTGTGTAGGTTTATATAGTCAACATAGAAAGTTTGATATTAATTAAAAATTCAGAAGGTTCATAAATCATAATTTGTTCAATGATTAATTAGTATTTTCCTTATATAGACGTCTATGTGAGCATGTATATGTATGTCATGACCCATGAGGTTTGCTAGTTGTCTTCTTGGAGTTGGATATGAAAATCATTAATGATATGGAGTTTTAAGTTTGACTTTAGTTAATTTTTGGTAATCCATCTTAGCAATTGAAGTGAGGAAAATCTAGAGGACAAATTGGTGTCATCATTGTATAAGATATTAGAAACATTATAGATAAATGCAAATTTGATGAAAATCAAAAGGTTTGGAACTTGCGTAATAATTTTGTTTGCTCATATCTTTGGTGCTCAAGTGTAAATACTAATTGCCTTGCTGATTAATTTCTTGGTGTTAATTTGACGTGAAGAATGTAAGGATATATTGCTCGATATTGAGTGATATACTTGGGGCTAGTTTGGTTTTTCCTTTTATTTTATTTTATTTTTCCCCATATCCTTAAATTAGAGGATGTAATGTCATTAGACATAAAGAGGGATGGTGGGTCCTAGAGATGTTTAGCTGGCAATCACATCGTGATGATGCTTATTAGATATCCATGATGAACGGACAGGATTGGTTGATTAGATCATGAGAGAGAGAGAGAGAGAGAGAGAGAGAGAGAGAGAGAGAGAGAGTTGAAGCACCCTTTTGCTTTTCTTGATTCTTTGAGGCATAGGATTTGTCCAAGTTGAGAGTGAGAGATCTAAAAATGAGAAAAGAGTGGAGGTCCTAGCTATATGGACAAAAGTCTTCCTTTTTTTCTTTTTTCTCCTTTCCGTTTTCTTTTTTCCAACTTTTTTTTTTCTGTGAGAGATTTGATTACTCGGATTTGAATCTGAAAAAGCATGTCAACCATCTTTTTGTAATTATCAAAATCATGCACCATTCAAATTAGAGAGTATAATTTGAATTCATGACTCAAAAGGTGTCGGAGAAACTGTTAAAAGTTCATTATTATTCCCAGTAATTACTTCACTTCTTTTTCACTATTAGTTTAATTATTTATTCGTAATTATAAGCTTTAAGTCCTTTTAGTGGCTGTCTGGCTGACTTAAAGGGATTTCTGACAATTAATTAAATAGGATTACAAATTACAATCTATGTTTACATATTCAAAAGCTTAACCTGCCAAAAATCTAGATGTGGACTTAACCTCTTATTAATATGGTAATAATCTCTTGAAACCTGAACCGCATATATTTTCCTACATTCTATTTTGAGTATTACAAAAAGCACTCTCTTGATTAACCAACTTTTAACCACAAATACCGCTAATATATATTTTTTTTGGCATGATTCCAAAAATTACTAAACAACTACATATGATAGGTTAAAAACTTCAGTGGGTAAAGATTTTGCCTTCCAGAATTGGAATCCGAATTATAAATCTATATGACCAATATTTGAAAGAGCAAAAAAAACTAGGTGCTTAAATTGCAGTGCTATACAACTACAAGTGTCACCAACCAGTCACTTATGATGGTTTATCTAATGATTGCTAATGATCATCATGAAACTATAATATATATTATTAAATACCTGAGCTCAAAGAACCGTACACATTATAATTCAATTGTTAATTTTGAAAAACATCCATGATGAGAAGTGGTACCACTTAGAACAAGATATACATATGAAAGTAATAATGTAAACGAAGAGTGAACCCTCAAAAGAGATCAGAGAGAGAGAGAGAAATTAAAGAAAAATAAAACTAGTGAAATCAAGTGCTCATTTATATATTCGTTTCTAAAGGAAGTAGTTACTAGTTAGTACTATTTAAGGATTTCAAAAACACACATCAATTTAGAGCTTTTTGTCACATATAAAGTAGGGTTTTGTAAAGTTTCTTTTGCTAGGGTACGTACAATACTTGTTAATGTTATCATTTTTCATGAGCATTTGTTACATCATTTTGTATTATTGCAATCCTAGTATATCCCTACCTAAATGTATTCTTATAAGGAGAAAAGAAAAATATAATTTACAATAGTAAGACATTAATTTAGCTAGAGTAAGGAAATATATATATAGAAGACAATAAGATTAATTAAGGATGATTACTATATTCACATACAATGTACGTCATTAAAAAAATCAATATAGCCTAGAAGAGAAAGGAAAGAAAAAAAAAACCTATATACATAGGTGTCACTTTGAAATTCTAGCTATCTAGCTAGATAGCCATTTAGACAAAGAACTAGTACTGATAATCTTGGAGATTATAAGCTCAGTGCAATGGTTCATCTCATCCAATGAAAATGTCTCCAATAACCCAATTGAATATCCGAAAAACAATATGGTTGTCACAATCTTAAGCGAGAAATTTGATTCCAAAATCCACTGTGGGTCCCACATTACATGATATGGCTTTGAGACCCCTAATGCATGATAACGAAACCTCTTGGCTCTTGTAAGGGATATTCGCTTAATAATTACAGCACCAAACAAGGATTTGATGTGTAACACAAAGGGAAGAAAAAGATTTATGAAAAAGGAAAAGGGTTTTTGGAAGAGAGGGGCTATAATAGTAATAATAACACTAATACTAATGCTAATTAATCAAAATGATAATGAATATACAAGTGCTTCAAAGTAATGAGAGAGTGGAGATAAGAGTGGTATAGTCAAAGAGAGACTCAATTGCTTGCCGGAAAACATCCGGCAGAGTGAAGGGCTTTCCAACCAGGCCTAAGCTTTTTCTTTGGTTGTGGTTAAAAGTTGTCTTATCGGTATATGGGAGTGAGTTGTCACCCTTAATTAAATTTTAAAAAAGAATTAAAGAAAAGCTTAATCATGATTAATGCAAGAAAGTTTGTGGTTGGTTCAAAATATAGTACCATCTAAAGATGATATTGATCAAAGTATAATATTTATGACTTTTTTGTTTATTGGCTAAAGTATCTTTGGGTTCGGATCACGAAATCTAATCAAATGAAAGACAGGTGCCACCTTAGAGGCTGCGTTAAAATTTGATTTGTTGATTAGCACTAAATTACTCACAAAATGCGGCTTCTTTTTAATTAAGTCTTGAAGTTATTTGAATTAAAGGGTGACTGCATTTTTATAGGAATTCCTTAATTGGTCTTTACATGAATATTTTTTTTTTTAATTCGAATAACTCAGGAAAAAATAAGCCTTTCCGATCGAATCAAGTGACGGCCTTATTTTCTTATTTCTTCTGCAAAGTATGTACTGAAAAAGGGGCGACGAGCTATTATCTTAACATATAGAATTACCAAACTTATAACAATTATAAATCAAATATAATTTCCTTTTTACCAAGTTGAGTATCTTAAAATTTTCACAGCACGGTATATAATCTCATTGATATTATCTGTATTTGATGATTATTAGTTATTACACCGGATATCATATTTAGCAGCAGCATTTAGCACCCACCCACACCCTAGCTCGCCAATTTTGCACCCTAAATTTCTATATAGCAATTAGCACCAATACTCAGAATTTATATAAGAATAAAAATAAATACCCAAACTATTGAAGTAATTGAATAACTAGTCAATTCGTTAATTACTTACACATGCTTTTGACAACTATGTTAATTACTACCACTCATCACTATAATTTCTTAGGTATTTTGTTGTTTCAAAAAATTAGTTACTAATTTAAATTAGATGGTAAAAATAGATATTCACTATAATTTCTCTTTTTATATTTATATTGTACCCTAAATTATTTATGATGTTTTGTAGCTAAAATGGCATGGGCCGGGCTGACTTCTCTTCCAGATCTGGTCAGAAGATTAGACGGCCGAGGATATATTGGGCTTTTAGAGTTAGAGCTCAAGTCCATGTGGGCGTTTTGGGTCATGCCAATTTCTGGGATTGATCCCTGGTGATGATTCAATCAAGGAAAATAAAGTAAAATGCCACTCCAAAAGGAAAATTTAGCAAAACGCCACTTTTTGAAGGCATAGATTTATGCCACTGTAAAACTCATTTTTGCATCTTATCGCACTTAAAAAGTGACTTCAGAGCATTTGTAATACAATGCTAAAATAACGTGTCAATATCAAATATTGACATTTAAAAAAAATGTTTTCTAACCTAATGTTATGTTTAGTGTTAAATTTGACAATTGCTAAATTTATTGTGAAATTTGGAATAATACTAAATTTTGGCATCTCCTTTTGTTTATTCAGTTTCCAATTTTCTATTATAGAAATCCTCTCTTTCTTTTAGTATATCAATTAAAAAATAATAAAATAATCTTTTAGCATTTAGAATGTCATTTAGTGCATTGGAGTAAGAATTGAATGTCAATGCCAAATATGATTTTTTTTCACCATTTGGTGTCAAACTTGGCATTAGCATTAACATTATAGATTATTTTTGATGCAAAATAAACAACAATTCAGAAGGTGGCATTCCATTGAATTTTTTCAATAATTTTTAAGTCATTGTTGGATGACCTTTAATGTTGTACCACGTTCTTAGATGATTGGATATTTAGTAAATTTATAGTGTAGGGGACAAATCTAAACTAGACAACACATTAAGTGAAAATCTTTATAGATAATACTGTCCTAATTCTATTTTTTCTCTTCTTTTCCTAAATTGATTATTTGTGAGTGTACGTTTCAAGCAGAACAAACTCTTTAGAATATCCCACATGAACATCTTAATACACTAATCTTAGGTTGATGTTTTGACCTATTAACTTGCTTATGTATAGGAGTTAGTTTTAATTTGACCACGTTCCTAGCTACTTAATTAAGGGATTATAACAAGTTCATATATCTTATGAGGGTTAATTTGTTTTTTCTTTTTAAAGTAACTATTTTTTATAGTTGGATTATTAAGCTTCTTAAAAATTAATACCATTTGATTTTCACACTCCATGTTTAACATATGACTCAAAAAATACTGTACATTTTGTCATTGTGTGAACATTTTGTCTCAAACATCATTTCGCATGGCATATATATATATATATATATATATATATATATATATATATATATATATACGGCTTCAAAGATTGGCTAGTAATTACTTTTCTGCAGTTTTTGTTGATTAATTATAGACACAATATCATTAATCGTGCAACATTAAGTTAATATCAATATTGGTGACCAATTGATGATTAAAAAAAAACGTTGAAATTAGTGATAAGAGTCGCAACTCATTTCAACGCTCTTCTAGAGCTAAATGTTAATATCACACACCATAGTTTATAGGACTAATAGAGCTAATAAAGTACTGTTAATTTCAACACATGTTGTGTCACTTACTTAGGAAATAATCTTGGCCGACGCTGAAACTTACTTACATGTTCCAACATCATGAACTTATAAACTTTATATGTTTGAAAAATTCAAAGAATTCAGGACTATAGTTAGCTTCATTGTATTTGACAAATTAGTGACTCCAGATAAAAACTACGCGTTCTATATATTTATAGACTCCAAAATATCCAACACGCTTACCGTCTCTTAACATAATTAAAATTAAGCAACTAGTAATAATAAAATTTATTGTTTTCGTACCTCATATATATTATATATGTATATATATGTCTTATATGATTACGCTGTTTTATTAATGTTATCAACTTGGTTGTGGTGGTGGTGATAGTGGGAAGCACAATCCACAAAATCCTCCTAATTGCTCAAAATATCTAGGGTACATAGGTAACAATAAGGAAAAAAAAATACCCTCCATCCTTTTTTTTAAATTTTTTTATTTTGCATTTTGGGTTTTTCCAATAGTATAGATTTCATATGATAACAACTGAAATATATTCAACCACAAGTAGGTCTCGAGATATAGTTTTGTTTCATACGAGATTAAGTTAATTATTGGATGTGATATGGAAAAAAAGATAAAATGAGATCATTAATTATGGGGAATTGTTGTAGGGATAAGCAAATCGTAAAATTGGATTAGATTAGATTTCAAAATTAATGTTCCAATTGGAAGGCCTTTTAGTTTTTGATTTCGATAATCAAAATCCAATCAACCATCCGGTCTAATTGACATCATGTAACATGCCTTTAACCATATTCAACTAATTAAAGATATTGGAATTTCTAGTAGTTTTTCATCATAATTATAGCTATAATATACATCTTTACTTACCACATAAGATTAAGTACAAAGAAAATTCTATGTTATAACTTGGTTTATTATTATTATTATTATTATTATTATTATTATTATTATTATACATGTAAAATAGTTTTGAATTGTCCATATATACATATCAATTAATATTACTATTATGATTTCATTGGTCTCAACTTTTAGAAAGCTATCTCCTTTTAAAAATATTCATTTGAATACACGAAGAGAAAAAAAATATGGTAGATAGTCCCATTTTCAACACTTAAGTTTAATTGGTATTCAATATTTCAAAAAATGAAATTGAATTACTTATTTGATAATTAAATAAATTATCATGAAATATTGTTGCGATAATTAAAATTACTAATAATATAGAAAAATAAATAATGTAATTACCAAAATTGACTCTTTTTTCCTCTAAAGATTTTAACACATTATTTATGTTTATTTTGCACGATAATTTACTCTATTCACATCCATTTTCAAAGCTAAAAACTTAAGTCGTTTACATCTGTACGTTTTTAAGTTCGATGTTTGGAGAGATATGATAAATTAATTGGACCTTGGCCGTCTCCTTATCTTTTTTTCCTTTTTTTTTTAAAGCTATAAATTTAAGTGAAGTTTTAACAAGGAATTGCCAATTTACTACTACAATATGGGTGTAAGTTAAGAATAACATTGCTTTTGGCTATGGGACAATTAAGTTGAATTTGGAAAAAAGATTCTCTAATAGGGTATGTTATATTATATATTATATTATATATGGTACGATTTTTAATAGTTAAATTTATCTTTTAAATGGAAAAGGTAAATCTAACAAAATATAGTTGCATCTTATTAGGCATTCAAACTTTGACGTCTAGGTTTTCCTTCTCAGCTGCTTCCTAATAATCCCCATCTTCTAACCGCAGCTTCAAACTCATATATTCTCATGTCTTCTGATTCAGCGGTAATCCCTTAAGACTACAAGAAAAATAATCTATATATATGTATGTATATGTGTGTGCTCATATATTTTATTTTAATCAAAATGAATTGTACTACGTCTAAGAGATAAGCTTACTGTTCGCATAACCCTCCTCTAAAACAAGTGTATGCACATTTAAATTTGTTTATATATAATAATACCCTTAGCCAACCAGACAATCCAACATGAAAACTCTATAAGTTGGGATAATCATTTTAATTTATTTGATAAAGGCAGTTTTATAATCTAGTCGGTATATGCAAATCAATTAAAGAAAGCATAAAAGCAGTATCATTATATATAGTAATTGGTCCAAGCTAGCTAATTACTAAAAAAGCTAGCTCTTAAAGGAGTCCTTTTGATGCTCTTGCCCAAAATTGCCTGAAATAGAAAGGACAGAGAATTGCAGCTTAAAGGCAAGAATGATATTATAATCTTTCTGTTGTTATTTTATGTTTATTTTTTGGTTCAATGTAGTTATTCAGCAATATAATAGTTAGGGCTTAGAAGTTGGAGTAGTGCAATTAGGTGAGAAATCCTCCATATGTTTGGTCAAGAAAATGATGATACCAAATTCATGCACTTTGTTTCTTACGGTGAAAACTAAAGATATAAGACACACTCTAGGAACATACACACATATATATATATACACACATATATCATATATATATATATATATATATGTGTGTGTGTGTGTGTTTTTTGGTAGGTACAAGATGATGACTTTTGTCTGAGCTCCAAGTTTTCGTAAATGATGGGCTTATATTCCACACGGCACACGCCGTTTCAAGGAACTAGCCACTGATTTTGAGATACATACATTTATAAATTGTTCCACAATTTTTTTTTTCTGAACAATTTTTTTTCAGAAAAAAAAAACATTGCATACTAATGCATAGCATGAAAAAGTATACAAGAACCATTATCAATTAGTAGAAAAGAGAAAAAAATACTTGACAATTTTTTTTTTCGTGAAAAATGCATTTATTATTATGAACCATTTTGTTTTATTAATTAATGTCAAACTAATCTTTTTTGGTAGGCTTTTTACTCTTAAAAACTAAATCTTATAATGAGAACTACTATATACCGAAGAGACATGCACCAATAGAAACATAGTACTACAAATTCAATAACAACAAACAATGGGTGGTTTTACATGTAAGCTTGAATGATGGTTAATGTTTCATATTAATTTGTTGAGATAACAATGACAATGCTACTGTACTATTAACATGAATAATAAAATTGCTATGGTAAAGATTGAAAATATATATATATATATTCCAGCTAGAAGCCTAGTTAACAATTTCACGTATAATATATGCATTGTGCATATATGTACGTATTTTTTAATTAAAGTACTCTCAAAGTTTGTACTTTCAAAAAACCTTATTTAAAAATACATGTACATATTTTTCATAAAAAAAATATTATACACGAATATGTATTTTATTGTTGAATAATACTACCCGTGAGAGTAATTTTTTTTTTCCATATATTTCCCATATTTTTCATAGAATAGTTTGCATTTCATGAAAATTTATCATAACTTTGTTATAAAATATCAATTATAGTGAAACTTTAATTTTTTAGGAAGTGTTTTAACTTTTATTCACAAAATTTAATCACATATTTTTTTTATAAAAGATATATTTTTAAAAAATTACCATTTGTGTTTTTATGCCAAATTTACAAACGTATTTTTCATCATAAAATTTGAATTATACCGGTTTGCGATTCTCCGTACTATATTTACTAGCTATGGCATACGGCTAAAAATAGCAGGATAACATATTATATGTAACGAATGATACTAGATATCAGATTGTGTCAATTCAAAAGTAAATAATTGAACTAGCAAAATTAATAAACTTGGTCCTATCGTTAAGGGTAACGCTGGGATATCCGTATTCGAAAAGTTGGCTTTTAGTCTTTTGCTACGACTTAAATAAAAATTTTGCAGAAAATTACAATTTTAAAACTTTTTGTTCATTATAACGTCTATTTAACAAAAAATTTGAGTCATAGATGATAGTACTTTTATTGTTTATGAAAACAGATACAGTAAGAAGGAGCGTTCCGATTGCCAAGAAGCTCTTAATAACAAAAGAATGCGATAATATGTACACTAGCTAACTAAGTAGGCTTTAATTTATCAAACCCCTTCTTGGACAGAGAATTTAATAATAGATAAGATCATATTAATAACAATAAGAAAGTACATAATGTGACCTTCCACCACTTCTCATGGCAAGGTTATGAAATACAATAATATAATATACCATATACATTTTTATTATTAGGTCATATATCTCTGTTCAAACTTAAGTTCACTCAAATCTTATCATCCGGTCCAACGAAATATCATTCTCTAGACGATAATTATGATAACGAAGAAGAATTTAAAAAGTCGTACGGTCAAAAAGATTATTTTATAGAAAAGCAATATGATAATTACTTAACTTCTCTGTCTGTCTCCCCGCGCTTGTGTTTGTGCTGCTGATGTTACATTGCGACCAATTATGCATAGTAACTTTAGATTTTTATTGATCAACTTAGGGGCAATACAACTACTATATATGAGTTAATTTCTTTCTAGCTAGATTATCGTAATATTACCTTTTTTAACACAAAGTTTTTTTTAAAAAAAAGATAAAAAAAGTTTACACATATGTCAGTCTCACTTCATCATCTCTCTCTCTCTCTCAAAAATAACAAAATATTTGATATTCAATAACCTCAAGTATATATTGCAATTAAATTGGTACCTACCAACACCTCTTATATATATATATATATATATATATATATATATATATATTCATCCTTTTACTTATGAAATAAGCAATCCAAAATACAAGCCAGTCAAATTAAAAAAAAAAAAAGCAATATAATCTTTGAAATGATATCCCTATGTACTTATATATATATATATATATATATATATATATATATATACGTTAATACGTGCAACTGTGTTATAGCTAGGTCTTAATGTTGATAAGGTGTAAGTGTTATATTCAAAGACTTTAAGATCAATAAACGTCTAGCCTTTATATATCTACTAATGCAATCACAGTGAATATGTTGAGTCAATGTCATAATAGCAGTCAATGGTATACCTAAAGACATTGTTTTTCTACAACTCCCTTAGCATAAGTTGTCGATTCTAAGTATTAGACACAAAATGTTAGTTAGATAATCGATTACTTTGAAAATAAATCAATGACTTATGAGATAGCAAGAGACTAATTAGAACCATATATTCTTTCTTCACATAAACTCTTCCTAATAATATTAGTGAATCATATTTATACATACATATACATATATCCAAGCCGAAAACAAAATGAGGCAAACATTATAATTAGTTGAATTCTACTAATGAGACCTATATTTCTTCAAAGTCATGTTTATCCATAATTAGTAGTGATATAGACATGTAAATAGAGGCCTTGCGTATTGTACAAGCGCGTTAATGGTAAAGTTTAATTCTATGATATTATTATATATATGATGTATGCACATATATAAAGAGGAGACATATCAGACGTGTTATAAACAGAATTAGTTCAATTCAATGGACAAAAAGTTTTCTATTCGATTACATCGAGAAACCAGTCGTTACAAGTTGCAGAAAAACGAGAAGTGGAATTCAAAGACAAAATATGCGATACAAACAATATTCCAAACCTCGTGAGATCATATCTAGACAAATTTTCTTTTGCAAGGTCTTTCGATGGGATATTTTGTAATTATTATAATATCAAAACAATATTCTACTGATTAATTGATTGAAAAGACATACATACATACATATATATATATATATATCAAACATTGTATATTATTACAACTAATTCTCAAGTGATCACCGATGTAACACATATAGAGGAGACACTTAAACCGTGTTAGCTAGAGGAAAACGAGAATAGCTATTAATTAGACCACCAAGTTGCCATAGAAGCGCAGTGGAAATAGCCTAGTTAAGAACACTATGCGATGCAAAAAGCACATATATGTGTATGACCTCACACACAAGATAGAGAAAACTGAATTTTCCTTTGCCTCATATTGTGTAGCCCTAAATATTTGAATATTGGGATATAATCACATCATCACCTCATTTGAAAACACACACAGAGTACACTCACAAATTATATAAATACACATATTAAAAATTCTACCCTAATAATTACAATCAAATCTTTGTTAGAAGATACGGGATTATTAGCTCTATAGAGATAGATAACGCAATATGGCATATAATTAATGGCCACAAACATCATGATCTCATTATTCCCCTCTCTCTCTCTCTCTATAGTATCACTATATATATACACTTGTTTTTTCCTCTCTCTCTCTTTCTTGTTTCCTTTTTTTTTTTTGGCCGCAAAATCTCAGTCCAACCCAGATGTCCAACACAAAAAGCTGTCCAACACCCGGACTCTCTCCAACACCCCAGTTCAGCCGCAACACACAAAGGAGTTGATCATCTTCATCACCAGCTGGATTTGCACTTTGCTCTGCTGTTTTGACTCTCTCTCTCTCTCTCAGCTCAGCCCCCTTTATCCAAACACACAAAGCCCTTCACTTTTCTCTCTGATTCCCGAGGAATCACCCATCCCCATAAATGGCTTCTCTCACTCCTCTCCAGCTGCAATCCCATCACCGCCTCTCAACAAACCCTAACTCATCAACTCATCATCAACGACCTACTTGTACTACTACTACTACTACTACTAAGCCATGCATTACTCAAACCCTAGTGGCTCCAGCACTTCTAGTGCGAGCATTGGCGCTACTAGGAGCGGCAATGCAAGTCACTCCTCGGGCTCCCGGGGGGCGGCGGACCGGAGCTACCGGGGGGTGAGGCGCCGGAGCAGCGGCAAGTGGGTGTCGGAGATTCGCGAGCCCAGGAAGCCGAACCGGATTTGGCTAGGCACGTTCCCGACCCCGGAGATGGCCGCGGTGGCCTACGACGTGGCGGCCCTGGCCCTCAAGGGCCAGGACGCCGAGCTCAACTTCCCCAACTCGGCCTCGTCCCTCCCCGTCCCCGCGTCCACCTCCCCGCGCGACATCCAGGCGGCGGCCTCCTCAGCTGCGGCCGCTATCGGGGCTGCAGCGGCCGCCTTGGGGGTCGGCGTCAAGGAGGCGGCCCCGGGGGGATTCGGGGGCGGGAATTACGGCCACGGAGAGGGCGTGATCAACACGGAGACCTCGATGGCCAACAATGGTGAGTATGTTGATGAGGATTTGATCTTCGATATGCCTAATGTTCTAGTGAATATGGCCGAAGGAATGCTTCTGAGCCCTCCTCGCTTGGACATTGCCGGCGACGACGCTGATCATTACCATTCCGTCGACCAAAACCTTTGGAAATTTCACTAATGTATCACCTCTCCGTACGTACGTCCTCTACATATATATATGGTCTAGTAGTACTACTTTTAGTTACTAGATTGTGATATATATATATATATATATGTATGTAAAAGTTTAATGTGATTAAGGGAGTGCCACGAAAACTTAGAACGCAAGGTATAACATTAATCCACATAAGTGCGTGGAGAGACCGAGTATGAGTGGAATAATTTTCTTTTTTGTTTTATTGTTTTTTGTTTTTATGTTCGGTACGGTTACTCTTTTTCTCTTTTTGTGATTGTCCCTATTAATGAGCCTTTTTGTTTCAATAATCTTATATATATGTACAGTACTTTCTATCTATGTTGGAAGTTGCTGTTAATATATATTATTAAGTGCTTCTCTACATCTCTTCCTTAGAAAAAATAAAAAATAAAGTACTTATTTCTCTACATATATATGTAGTCCTCGTATGTTAATTTTTATTTTTTCATTATATATAGATATATTGAAATTGATCTTTTATCTTATTCGCTTCATATATATATATATATATATATATATATATATTAAACTCAAATCCATTGTAATTCTCAAGTTAGGGCAACATATAAGTGCGTACATACATATATGATAAACAATATATATTGTCATGCAACGGCATATAGATATGTATATATATCATAATCGAACTATACATAACGCTCTGTTATCTTTTGAGTGTTAAAAACTTAAGACGGCGTTTAAGTAAATAATTAGCTAGACGACGTACGATTTATTCTAGAGTTTCCCGGCTGCTAAATGATGTTAATTAAATATTAGTAATTTATCACGGTTGAGTTTAATTATAGTTTTTTTTTTTTTTTGGAAAGCAAATAACGCCTTTGGTTTGGT
The DNA here is from genome assembly GCA_018132145.1 of Boehmeria nivea var. tenacissima. Lineage (NCBI taxonomy): Eukaryota > Viridiplantae > Streptophyta > Magnoliopsida > Rosales > Urticaceae > Boehmeria > Boehmeria nivea. The sequence continues at coordinate 13,888,040 of CM030884.1, read as the reverse complement.
GAAGCCAAAAAGCAAGGCCAAGTTGGAACTCTTAGGGTCAATATAACAATGAGGACGTCGGTGAAGCAGGTTTCATAATATATATATGTATATATATATATATATGCGCATATATATATATATAACAAGTGTGATGAAATATGGATATTTTAGTATTACTTTCTGGTTATTGTGGAGATGAAGTTAAATTCCATGGCCCACCTTTGCCTTTGTTGACGTGTCATTCTCAACTATATAATATTAATTATAATTAGTCTAGAAGTGGTAACAAAATATACCCCTCAACAACGGGATAAGATACCATTTTAATGTCAAAGATGGATGCTGACTCTTTACCTTACTTTTGGTTTGGGGACCCACCAAGTCATGCAGAGGTCCTACCAATGCCTTCTATACAGTGTATGTGTATGTGTGTATTATATTATATTATATATATATATATATATGGATATATACACATAATATAGTCGCCCATAAGCGACGGCGGTTTGTTGTACGGACGTTGGAACGTGCGTTGTGGATATATAATATGCATGTAATGAGATGTTCAACTTGATTTGGTATATTTAGTTAAAATCGTTTTTGATCGATTCTTCAATTAAACCCTAATCGAATATGTCAAATTAGAGCCATGCAGTTACGACTATTCACGCCGTATCAGTAGTTAGAAAAATGTTTCTCTTATATATGTAAAATTAGTTATATACTTGATGGTTGACATTCTCAATAGAAAAATCATGCAACAAGCCCTAGGTGACGGCCAGTATTGAAAACAGATAAATTATGATAAATATCCATTTTTAACAGGTAATTTAAATAACACTGAGCTTATAAAAAAATTATAACAAAATAATCAAGCGATCGAGTTGTTTACTTGGTGATTAATTAATTGAATCGTCATAAATATATAATTAATGAGTCAATTATATATCTTTTAAAATAAAATGAAATATATTAAGTGTTTAATTAATGATATTTGTGTAGTTCAGTTCAATACACCTTTGATGATGAGCACTATATTTCTCTTTTGTTCCGTTATAATAGTATACGCCATATATAAATATAATAGTGTGAAACTCAAATATTATCATGTCATGTCATGTATATGTGTGACAAAATAAATAATAATCATCAAGCCAACTGTAGTATATGCAATCAACTGTACACTCTAATAGTAACCTTTTAATATATATATATATATATATATATATATATATATATGCTAAATACAGTGACTAGAGGAGGAAGATTACCGGATCACGTAATAAAGTTCTAAAATTGTATATTCGATGGAGAGCAGGCAAAACTCCATTAATGGAGAAAGTCAAGAAAGGTGATAATTATGCATTACGCTTAGGTTTAAGCACCAATAAAAACTAATTATCACCTTTATTGACTGTGCTTTTATTTATGTATATTTAATTGTGCATAGCCACAAATGGAATTTTGGGCATCCTATATATCTCTTGTAGACTCTAGTAAATGCATTACGTTTAAGTAATGATCTAAAATTTTCAATTTTTATTTTTGTTTTCTTTCTCTCTCTCTCTCTCTCTTTTTTTTTTTTTTTGAGGTACTTTACTTTTCTTTGTCGCTTTTTTTTGGTTGGACAAAGGTGATTAATATATATATATATATATATATATATATTTTGAATGAATGAGAATTGTTTTACGAATATATCCCGATAAAATTTGCACACGTATGAGAAAAATAGGCTTAATAACAAGTTGGGCCTCCTATTAAACCCCTTCTAAAACAATCCATATTTTATTAAAAAGCCAAAAGCAAAGATAGAAAGAATTCCAAAAAAGCACAACTTGGGAGGGCAACTTATAAGAAACAAAACGAACATAATGTCGACCAACGTGAAAAAAAAAAAAAAAGAACAAGAAAGCCTCCGGCAAGGATTTACTCGAAATACAATGGAGCCTCGTTAAAACCTTTAATGAAAAAAAAAACCCAATGAAAAAATTTTTTATAGGAAAAAGAGTACATGATTTAAGAGGGTTACGAATTCCCATAAACCTATAAAAAGGTAAATGAATCATATCTATGTATATTAAGCATTGAAATGACTCTGGAGCTGAAAAGCGCCAAAAGGAGGTACCTAACGTGGTAGCGAGAGAAGTCAGCTTGTCCGCGACACAACTACCTTCTTGATAGATGTGGGAAACTCTTTCGTTGAGAAGCCTCGCCCTATGAATGGCTCTTGACCATCTGTTTTTAAGTTTTCACGAAACTTGTATCGAGTTGGTTCTAAAAGGTCAAACCATAAAGGTCGAGTCAGTTTCAACGTAGAGATTCAGCCAGTTGAATTTGGGCGATCAATGGCAAGAATGTAGCCCATAATGTCAGCTTCGAACGCGAAAATAAAAAAAGCTCAAGATGGGACGCAAAGTAACCTTTGATAAATCCCCTGCTGTTTCTAAAAACATCACCGCAGCCTGAGAGGCATGGAGCCCCTGGACAAAGGTGACTGAGATTAAATAATCCGTCCATATGTATATCATATATGCGTGTTTCATTAATGTTTGCTTAGAAGAATTTAGTCCGTTATATAATTAGCACATCTAAAAAATATTCCTACTTGATCATATTCCTCTACTAGTACATATTTATTTTGGCTAAAATATACAAATTTAATATTTCTTCAGCTGTAAGTGAAGTGAATTTGATAAGGTGAGAGCTGAGACCTTAATATTATATATATATATATATATATAATTACAAAAAATTGGAGATTTACAAAAATACTTCGTTGCTTCAAATATATAAATAAAAACATATTTAGTTAGAGTAACATATCAAATGAATAGAAGAAATGCTTAATCGTGTTTTGTTACAACTTAACTTTTTTTTTTCTTTGAAATTATCTATTATATATAAAAATACTAAAAAGTTTGATGTTTGCCGAGAGAGTGATGATTATGGGCCAATTAGCGGGCCTCGCTCCAACCCACCTCCTTCTCTCCACCGAGCCGAGATAGCATTGCCCACATAATTATGTTAACACGTTATATATAAAACGTATACCATGTGCGACTTAAGTTTCAACGTACATTTTCGAAATGAAATTCAATTGGACTATTCTATTGCTAATAACCCTTTCATTATTCTCCTATAATTGGGGGCCCAAGATTATCTAATGCCACGTTTGAACTTATATGTGCATTGTATGGTGATGTCATTTTTTCATTAGTAAATTACTATGATGCATCTTTTCTTCTTTCTTATTTTTCTCATTTAAAAAAAAAAGATAATTTAGTCAAATTTATTATTAAAAAATAGTATTTAAACATATTCTTTTGAAGTGACATATTTCATAATAAGTTATCCAAAAATGGCATTTTTCAAAATTTTCCCTAATTATGTACTTAGAGGAAAGAAAAGCCCATCCTAATATGAATTAAATAACCCAAGTAACAAAAGAAAAACATAAATTATGTGACAGTTCTTTATCAACTTTATTATGCAATACCATCTCATGAATGTATTCATTTATTTATTGGGAAAATCATCACATTTTCATCAGTTGATCAACGAACACCAAACTCCTTATTTTCAAATTCTCAAGCTTATGAGCACTCTCATCTACTGGTCCACCACCAAAACTAGGTTTATCATCCACCAGTCTGGCCAATTAGTCCACACGTCTTGGGGTTGTAGAGGAACTTTGATCAACTCCCAAATTAAACCCCTAATTGGTTTGTGACACTAATCATTCTTTCAAAGTTCGCACACGCGTGTGGTCAATTAGATTTGCGTCTTGTACTTTCTCAAATAGGTAGGCCGAGATTTCATCTTTTCAACTAGCTCATTATTGATCGGCAGTACTTTTCTTAATTGGTCGCTTATACATGATAATTTTAAAAAAAATATGTAATTGAACGGAAATAAAGCGAGAAAATTGAGGCGCGACTTTATCTTGTCCAACGTGTTGGAATTACATCGCAAATGGTTTTGGAGGACCATGGACCTTGTGTTGCTTTTGGATAAAGCATAAATTGCGTCGGATCATCTTTTCTTTTCGCTCCTATTAATTTTTGGCTGATCAATTAGGAATCCTAATTTGGAAACTAAGCTTTTACTTCTAGCTAATGATTTTTTATTTACTCAATTAGCACATATAGGAAGACGTCGCAAGAAGTCATTGACTAATAAATCGACACGCTTAAACTTTAATTAATTAAGCATGTGGTTAATCAGTTTCTTACACTAAAGACTAGGTCTAAGAAGTACATTAGCTCTTGAAGAACATTTCTTAATTAATCGCGTGTATTAGCAAAGTTCGACCTAGTGCACGTGTGATCATCACTACCGGTTTGGAGTAATTTATGTAGCTTCATCAGAATAATTTATTCGAAACTTATTGCAATACAAACATTTTTATTTTTATTTTTTCGTGATAATCTTGGACACCAATTATGTTTGTTGATCTTAAGATTACTTTAATAATTTGCTAGGCCGGAATTGTTAGCGATCTCCATTATTGGTTGCCACTTTAATTAGGGTGTGACAAAGAATACATCCACTAGCACAACTAGCCAGGCCAATTAGATAAAGTATTATATCCTTTTTTGTTTATTAGGATTGATTTAATTAAATATGATGTTGAATATCCGAAAATATTAAAGTCAATAAATGACGAGAGATTGTTCTTCATGCCATTAATTCAAATGGATTTCATATATGCTCATCATAAATTATCTAATAAATATTGGATTCAATAAGTTGAATATTGTTGTAACTACATATAATTAAGCGTTTGACGAGCATACGCATGTAAATTAATTCATACTAATTTTCAAGAAGATTAATCTTGAAGATCATAAGAAATCTCCAGGTTCCCAAGTGAATAACTTCAGTAGTACTGTCCTTTTGAAACATTAGTTCATAATTAGTACCTGGCTATATTTTGGAATAACATTGTTCACTATATTAGTAATTTATAGTCATATCATATCTCCCTTGAGGGGCATTTGATCTAACTATATACATTAATATCATGATCATAGCCAAGCTAGAAAGTTACGGTTAAACAAAGGATATAAATAATAAGAAAGAGAAAATCCTTTTTTTTTTTTTTTTTCTGAAAGAATCAATCAATTATCATAAACAAATTCAAACAATTGGAAATTTACAATATAAATGCTCTCAATTGAGGGGTTTTTTTTTCTCTCTTTTGATTTGCATTATATATGTGTGTATATATATATATATATATTCTATATATAAGGATCACTTTTGTGGCTTCTTAACCTCTCCTTCCACTACAATATTTATAGTCCGTACTTTGAAGCGTTCAATCTTAATCCCAATGCCACGATTCAAACCTCTTGCCCTCGTCGTCCTTGGCACATAAATGATCTTGTTCACTCTTTCCAAAATCTTCAACCCTAATTTTCTTAATATTCTAGAGACTCTCTCATACAGCTTTAACATTATGCCTTTGATCATTAGCCCTCGATGATGATCGATCTCGTGTGATCTCACATCGCGGTTCTCCATCACTGTCCTCGTTGTCGTCGTCGTACTTGATGGCTCTTTGCCGCGATAGAAAATATCCTGGAACTGATAGTATTGTAACAAAGCCTTGTCTTGATCAGATTCTTCATGATAATTGCAAGGTAGGTTTTGAAAAGTACTAGCTTCACAAGTGTACGTATGATCATAACCCATTGTGTGGTTTTGGGTGGGTTTAATATAATTTTTTTTTCTTGAAAAGAAGAAGGAATTAGTATTTGAAAGCAATAATATAGTTTTGGAGCTAAAGCAATGTTTGGATATTGTATGAAAAATGTTGTTGTATGTCATGGTGATGGCTTTGCAAAGCTATATATAGGGAAAGGAAGGTACTGTGTTTTGAGTTAAATTGAACTGTTTGACTGGGTCAAATGTCAAACATTTGAAAGCAATTAACAAGTGTTGTGAATAGTAATCGTTTTGTATCATATGATGGATAATTAAAAGGGTGAAGTAGGCAAATACCCAGAATTTATATAACAATAAAAATAAATAACCAAACTTTTGAAGTAATTGAGTTTCTAGTCAGTTTGTGAATTACTTGCACATGCTTTTGGTAACAAAGTGAATTACCACTACTTACCACTATGTAAGTAATTGCATCTTTTGGGTAATTAGTTATGTTTTTCAAAAAATTGGGTAATAACTTACATTAAGTTTTGAAAATTGGGTATTCACTATAATTTCTCTAATTAAAATAAGCACTACAATAACACACACTTCAATTGACGCAGCCCAAGGAATGATTTATGTAAGTGATCTTTAGCTGACACTGCCTTGTTCCGGGAAGCTCAATTTAAGCTTGGATTACCTATTTATACGGATCGAAAATATTAATTCGTGAGCATAATAATCATAACTTTATCTTCATAAAATTAATTTTAAAATATTAAATTTCATTCATAATAATATTACATGAAAAAAATAGAAGTAAAAAAAAAAAATGCTAATAAGGGATACTAAAAAAATTCAGTAATATGTGAATGTAAGCCTTGGATGACCTATTTATATGGATCCAAAAAAAATAATTCTGTGAGCAAAACAATCATCATTTTACCTTTATCAAATTCATACTAGGTTATGAAATTTTATTCATAATAATATTATATATATATATATTAAAAAAAAACAAGCTAAGGGATGCTAAAAAAAATTCAGCAATACGTGAAGTAAATTTAAAGATTTTAAAATTTAATTAAAAAATCTGAAAATTTCTTTAAAATATCAGATAAAGTTAAATATTTTAAAAATTTTATTTTAAATATGAGAAGGGGAAATAAAAAAATTAAATATATATGTGTAAATTTTATAATTTTAGAAAATTGAGGGGTCCCTCGCAGTATATAACTATATATGTACATGTACTGTACGGCGGAATATAAAGTAACTTCAATATGATTGACCCACGTTTAAGTTATTAAGTCTACTGCCAGTGTATATATATATAAAAGTTTAAAGGATTTAGCTCTAGAATATCAAAATTACGGATTTAGCCGTAACATACGTGTAATATAAATATTATATACGTATGTTACACGTGTAACATACATGTATATTACATTTAACATATTATGTTATACATATATATGTTACGGATAATTCTTAATTTTATAAAACTATGGCTAATTCCTAAAAAAATTAACCAAAAGTTTAGTTAAATCCTTAAAAATCTCTATATATAATTATATATATAGTCAAGTGAACAAGGGCTACTCTGTATTTTTATGTATATAGTATATACATATATTTAAATAATTATCATGTTTTTTAATAGACGAATCACGAATGGATTCAGATAATTAGTATTATTTAAGGGGAAGGTATCGGAGTTGTATTTGTACTTACTCCAAATGCAAATGCAAAGGTAAAATATTTTAGAATTAATGTCTATATATATCCTAACTCAGATAGCGTGTATAATTTGCTAGAAAACGACCAAATAATCAAGGGAATATTGTGATTGAAGTGTATTTAAAGTTTTTGGAGACAATTTTCTAAAAGAATAAATAATATATTGGGTCAATTAGTTGAATAAGCGTTAAAAGACTTTTTAAATTTTACCATATGTTTCAAATAATTAAGAAAATAACATGGCAAGATGTATAAATAAACTTCTATCACTTATAACTACTAAATAATTATTATATTAATAATTGATAATATAGGTCATATTTTAAATCACTTAAACGAATGACATTTCTTATAATTTTCCTATATTTTATATAATATTACTTTTTGAATTGTTTATGTCTTAAATCTTGGATCGCTTTTATTAATATTAGAGAAATTATAGTGAATACCCAATTTTTAAAACTTAATGTAAGTTATTACCCAATCTTTTGAAAAATGTAACCAACTACCCAAAAATGCAATTACTTACACAGTGATAAGTGGTGGTAATTCACTTTGTTACCAAAAGCATGTGCAAGTAATTCACAAATTGACTAGAAACTCAATTACTTCAAAAGTTTGGGTATTTATTTTTATTGTTATATAAATTCTGGGTATTTGCCTACTTCACCCTTAATATTAATATAATTATTATTATTTCGTTAGGAAAAAATAAAACAGCCTGCCTCAAAGTCATGGTATTAGGAGGAATTAAATAGATAATGAAGATTTTTCTTAAAAAAAAAAAAAAAAGATTATGAAGAAGATTCACTCAGAATTGTACCCTTTTTTTTTTTTTTTTTTTTTTGGCTGAGACTCAGAATTGTACTTGGAATGAGTCATATTTCTATTTCTAGATACGAGTTTGACTCTTGTACACGTGGCTTTCAGGAGAGTTCTTTTTGGAATATAATATTACATGAACAATTCAATTAGATAATTATATTAAATGAAAGATTGTATAGTTGTTGTTGTTGACTTTATTGCTTATCTGCTCAAATATGATTACTATCTAACTATATAACATTATTATAACTTTAACGATTTTGAGCATTAGACTAATGTATTATAACAAACAAAATCGTTAAATATTTGAGTCTAAGTGGTAACTGGTAAAATTATCTTGAGAAATTATAGTGAATACCCAATTTTTAAAACTTAATGTAAGTTATTACTTAATTTTTTTAAAAATGTAACTAACTACCCAAGTAATTCAATTACTTACATAATGATAAGTGGTGGTAATTCACTTAATTATCAAAAGCATGTGCAAGTAATTCACGAATTGACTAAAAATTCAATTACTTTTAAAGTTTGGGTATTTATTTTTATTGTTTTATAAATTCTTTGTATTTTTCTACTTCACATTTTTTATAATTTCGATGAAAAGACGGCTCAATTGGGGTAGATTTCTCAACCGTTATGGCGAACTAGTTTTTAAACCATGTCGAAAATCCACGTATCTCTTTATCAAAGACTCGTATGAAATTTAACAAACGACAATAACAACTTCTTCTTTAGATCTTTAAACGTATATTATACTTTCCAAACAACAAAAGTTTGGAAACTCCTGCTCAAAACAACAGGCTGGAATAGTTACAAAAAAACAAAAAAACAAACCAAAAGCTCCTCCGTTTTCTTTACATGTCATATGAGATTATTTGGTCTCATCTTTCACAATAGCTCCTCCGTTGGGATCCAAAGTCCGAATCTTGAAGCGCTCGAGTCTCTGCCCTAATTCCTCCGTTTGAGAACCCTGAAGGCCGCGCGAAGAGCAGGTAATATCGTCTAATATTTGTTGCTGCGAATCTCTTTCTCTGATTAATTCATTGATCGTACCCTCCAAATTAAGCTTGTGTTGTACTTTCTTAGGAAGCTTTTGATAAATATCAAGCATGGACCTACGTAGCCTCTGATCAATGTCTTCGAATCTATATTGATCTTCCTCTTCATGCTCTTCTTCTTCGACTATTGTATCCATGCAGTAATTATTCGCCGGTGTAACGTAGTACTCATGATTATCAGAGAACTTGGTGTCGTTGATCATATTCAACGACGGCGCCGAAGAGTTGATCGTGTCGTTGACGTTCAATGGCCTTGTGGGTTGAGGAAAGTTGATGTTGATCGAACTTGGTTTGTGATTGGTATTGCGAGTCATTCTTTTTTTTGGGTGCTTTAGTTGTGATTTTCTTGGAGAATAAATAGCAAGATGATATTATTTCTGAATAATGATATTGGTGTATATATATAATTTGGGGAGAAGAGCTAATAGGTTGTTTTGGTTGTGTTGTTTGTTGGGAATTTTGGAAGATAGAAATAAGGCAATGAATTGGTTTGGTTTTGATGTTCATGCGGTTTGGTGTATATATAGAGAAATGGAAAAGATATCTACGTGGTTTAATAATGTTTAAAAGTCAAAAAGTCTAACTTTGAAGATAGATTATTCGGTCAAAGTGTGCATAAAAACAAACATAAACGAGTATGGAACTTGGTCAAACGTTGAAAAGAGTAGTAATTCTTGAATTTATATAGTTCTATATTTGTTCGGAACGTAGATTTTGGACGTGCGCGTAGATTTTGGGTTGACCAAATAGATTTTTTCTAGTGTGATGGATTGCGTAAATTACTTCTTCCTCAAGCATTCATGAAGATTTTGTCACGAATGGACCAACTTGTATAAATTAATCAAATAAAATTTTTATTTAATTAACAATAAGAGTTTAAAAAATAAATTATTCAGTGACGGTGAGAAAAGCAAACAATAAGAAGACAGGATTCAACTCCCTTATCCCGGAGTAAGATAATCAATTACAGTAGTCTTGAGAGTAGATAGATCACCTGACTCAACATTCACATCTAGAAGTGGCGTTCATTTAAATGGGATCTAATAATAAGACTCACGATTACCTCAAGAGAGTTAGCTCCGGTGACCAAGTCCTCTAACGTGGAGGTTGAGGACTCAAATTCAAATCCTGATGGCTGTGTTTCTTTTTATATGTACTTGAGTTCAAGGTACTTATAAGTGGTGTATGTCACTACCCCTTAGGTTACTCACTAGTACTCCTAAATATATATATATATATATATTTTTTAAATACTCACTATTCAATTGATCTTATTGAACAAGGTTCGAGTTGATTTTGGCAATATTTTCCTTTAGCCGTTACAAGACCGTAATTAACAGTATCTACTGATCAAAATACAAAATCTAGAGCATATAAGATGACTCTCTTTCTCTACATATATGCATATGCATATGTGCATGCTTTTTTTTCGAACTTAAATAAGAACATATCCCAATAAAATTGGCACGCGTCTAAATAAGAAGAAGCTTACTAATTATGTTTGATCATTCACTTCAAACTCTTCTATCTCAACCCGAATATATATAAATTAAAAAGAAATCACATAATTCAGACATAAAAAAGAAAAAGTCCAGACATAAAAAAAAAAAACCAACAACAACAACAACAAAAAGGAGGAGAGAGGCAGAGACTCACTGGAGGGGCAGAAAACAACGACGGACAGGGATGACGATGTTGGCGGCGATTGGGAGCTAACGACAGGGGGCGGCGGACTTTTAGGTTTTGTTGAGCGCGGAGAGATAATGAGAAGGGAGAAGAGGAGATGTGAGGAAAAGAATTACAGTTCTGCTTTTAATAAAGCTTATCAGTGACCACTAATTTTATCGACGATCATATTTCGTGGTCGCCAATATTAGATATATCTTTTTGCGAACCACCACAATTAAAGCACCATAAATGCCATTTAATTATTTGATCGCCGATATTTTCCAAAGTTACGCTATTAAAAAAAATCTAATGATCCAAAAATGTATATCAGTAAAAAATTTTCTGAAATTTGTGTACTCTGAAATTATAAAAACTGTCAAAAGTAGGCATGTCCAAGCTGGTGCCAACTCACAATAATTTTCAAAGCACTGCAATTCATATCCCTAAAAAACATATATATATATATATATATATATATATAAAACCTTGGAATTCATTACAATTTAAAATTTACGCTAATTTTCATTAATTAAAATAAAAATAAACCTAAAACTCTCTCGACCGGAACCCTTCATTTTCTCTATGAGCAATATTCTCACACTTTTTTCTTTATGAGTTGCAGGCATTCCATATGCAAGAAACTAGTGGGGCCAAAGTGCTAGAGCAGTTCTTTAACACAAACGTCAAATATTATATTAAAACCCCCCAATTTAAAGGAAATAATTATATAGACGCCAATTATTGGAGTAGCACGTGTAAGAAAATAGATAATTGGAGCGTTAAATAGCCTAATTTTCTTCGGTTATGAAGACAGGTTTTGACACAGAAACACATGAATTTGGGGTTTGAACTATATATTAATATACATATTTTAGTCAATCTCATGGATCTTATATTGTAATGAATTAAAGATTAAAAAAAAGGTAAAAAAAATCTCATGGATCTTATATTGTAATGAATTAAAGATTAAAAAAAGTGGACTCTGTTATTTAAAGTACAAACTAGACACTTAACACTTAAGTATTGGCTAGTCTGGTTGCTAGATTTTTATTATTTAGTATTGTTAACAAGAAATTAAGTAATTAACTACTCTTTCAAAAACAATAGAAAACATTATATTTACATTCTAACAACTCACTTGCATCATTTTTTTTTTTTTACTTTTAAAATATTATTAAAACAAGTTGGCTAGACTTGTCTACTAAAACTATTCTTATCTAAAAACCGAGAAAAAAAAATCCCACCATTACATATGACTTTCCTTTATCTACCATCATATTCTATCACATCTCTGACCATTAAATTAAGAAATATTTCTCTAACCTTTCGTTTCTAAATTTTTTAAAGAAGATAAAAAACTTTATTAATTATTGACGATTTTAACCATATATTAAAAATAGACATTTAATATATAAAAACCCCCAAAATTATTATGAACACTATTTGAAATGAATACGATGTCAAAAATAAACTAATCAACTCATTTTCTTAAATATATTTAATCTAAAAAATTGACTAATCATCTCAGTTTTCCTCCAATTAATCCGTACAAAAAAATCAATATACAGACACAAATAAGTAAAACATATAATTATCCATTCAATAGTACGAATAGATCGTATAGAAAGTCTGCGCTATGGTGAGAAGCAAGAGCACAAGCGCCGCCAAGGCGGAGATGAAAGACCAGGGCGTGTCGAAGTAGGTGTACTTGAAGCCCGCCCACTGGACGTGCCACGAGTTGCGATAGTACATGTGAACGTCGTTGAAGAGCTCGGCCAGGTAGCAGAGCTCGATGTCGAACGCCACGTCCTTGCCGAGGTTGTTGATGAAGCGCGCCACCTCGCCGTCGCTGCCGAAGAAGTTCTCGACGATGTTGCGGTCGCAGAGGTACTCGACGTCGTGGTACGTGTTGACGAGGCAGTCGAGGAGCGTCGCGTAGCTGGTGAAGTGCTTCGAGCACTGCGCGCAGCACTGCTCGTAGGCCACACAGTTCTGAAGGAACGACGCGGTGAACTCGTCGATCGTGATCAGCGGCATCTCGAGCACTCCCCCGTGGAACCGCACCACGAGGAAGCTCTCCCCGCATTTGTCGCCGCATGCCTGATACAGATAGACAGTGACGGATCCAGAAATTTAGTTACGGTTATGATTTTAGTGGTTGAAATTTTGACTTTTTTAAGAAAATTAAAACTAAATAAATAATTATTTTAGAGTTTGATTTTAAAAAATGGATATATTTCAAAAAAAATTAAGAAAATAAATGGCAGTAATTTTTTTACTTAGTAATTAATTTTACCATTGTCAAATTATGTTACATATAATAAGTATTTTTGATTGACAATTGTTTTTTTCACAATTTAACTAATGTTAAAAAAGTCACTTCAAAATAGGAATATGTACAAATAAATAAAAGTTTTGAGTTAGGGGCTTGTGACCCCACTGGCCCTTATTGCTTCCTTCCTAATTACCTGTCTGAGCTGGATCCCGGAGCGGCGGAGCTTCGAAACGCAGTGAATTATGTGCGTCGGCATGTTCCGGCTCCGCCGCCTCGGCTCGGGGAATTGCGGCGGAATCAGGCTCATCCTTACCAAGTCAAGAAGGTGCTTTGCCTTGAGATTCCTGTACCCTTCAATGACCTCGTCCGGCCTCTGCATCACGTTGTTGAAGAAGCGCAAGCAGAGGAGCGAGAGCGTCGGGTGGCTCCCCGCCGCCGGCCTCGTCATGTCGAAGAGCCTCTCGAGGACGAAGTAAGGGATCTGGTTCTCCAGCCGGAGGAGGTCTCGGTACAGGAAAGGGACGATCCAGGCCATGTTGAAGATCGGGTCGTCGGGCTCGCACGGGACGAGGCTCTCCGCCTTGCGGAAGAGCTCGACGAGGAAGCAGCCGTCGAGGACGAGCATCTCGGCGAAGTCGTCGCTGCCGAGGGCGACGTCCTCGGCGTAGCACGCGCGGGCGGCCTGCTCGAGCTCGGCCGCGGCGGCGAGGAGCTCGGCGAGCTTCCCCGGGCCCGCGGAGGCCCCGGCGAGGCGGGCCAAGAGGCCGGCGAGGTAGCGCCATTTGTGCTCCTCGATCATGCGGAGCCCCGGGTCGCCGCGGCGGAAGGGACCGATGGAGACGATGTGGGGGTTGTAGACCTTGCCGTTGACCTCCGCCAGGCTCTGTGGGACCCGGTAGATGCAGCACGACGGCTTCCCCGCCGCCGGGCTCAGCAGCCGCGGAGGCTCACTCATCTTGCGCTGCATCAGCGCCACCCGATCATCGCTTATCGTGATTGCCACGTGGCTGTGATGATTGGCTTGATCAGGATCATCATCATGATCGTGATGATCCTCGTTGTCCATGATGTTCTATGTTTTTTTGTTAGTTGAGATTTGACAGACTAGAGAGGAGAGAAATAGGGAATATCAATAAAATAATTGAATTTCTTTTTTTCAAGAGATTAATGAAATCGTTTAATGAAGTGATTGTGGATGTTATTATGTCTTTGTAATTTCTTGACAAGCACGTTACTTTTAAGGAATTTTCTTGACACTATTATTTTTCTTTAAGTGGAGCAAAAGAGAATCAATTAGCAATATTGGAGTCACGTTGGGGCAAACCTAATGGTCTTATATGTAACTGTTTAATTTATGGATTAAGCATAAGTCATATTATGTGTCTTGCCAAATAGTGGACAATGATTTTTTGTGACGATAATTAGTATGTAATATAAATAAATATCTGAGAGGAAAGCGTCTCTAAGAACAATGTCAGATTAAGAAATCTGATCGAACTTATTAGCTCCTGCTTATAAAAGTTGTCCCCTTAGACGACTCATCACAGTTGTTCAAGTTATTGTCTGTTTTAATAAAGTAGTTTGAAAAATAGAATTCATTTATTCCTTTATTTAAATGATAGTTTAATAATATGATGGGCTAGCTGTTTCTTTGGACAATCATTGTGGATAGAATTCTAGTGGTTCACACCAAATTTTAGCTATTAACATTTGACGCCTTGGCAATAACCGATAGGCCCAAATAATTAATTGATAGATGTTACTTTCTATCTTGAAGCTTCCACGTTCTGACCAAAAAAAAAAGGAAAAAAAATAATAAAACCAACCTGTATATATGTGCCATTGCTATTTGTTAGTCAAACTAATGCACTTAAAACAATCTACAGACGTACAAAGAAAACTATAGACACTATCATTGGCTACAGACGACATGTCGTTTTGCCTTCATTTCCTTTTCTAATTATACAAAACGTTTGTCTACAAAACTTTCTTTTTAGCTCTGTAGTCTGTACTCTCAAACATGAATTATGAAATGGCATCGGTGATAGGATTTTGGCAGCATCTGGAATCGGCATGTCGTTTTAGGGAGATTATGTACCGTATTGTCTCCCTTAAACTTATCGTAATCATACACTTAAATTCTTAAATTTTTTTTAACTCAAATTTTAAATTTTTGTAGTTGAATAAATTGTTAACAAACATTTAAATTTAATTTTGACTGAAAACTTAGAACTCAATCGATCTTCTTTTTATGTCCCTTCACTTCCTTTATTTAGATTTTGACACACAAAAATGCTTTAATTTCTCAATCATCTCTTATTTTATTATATTTTAAAATAATTATTTTTGGTTATGTGTTAAAATTTAATTGGGGGAGAAAGAGAGAGACAAACGGTTTTGATTCAAAGATCATTTTGATTTGAGTTATAGTTTGGCAAAATCTCAAATTCAAATTGATATTTGGATAGGAATTTGATTTAATGTTCGAATTGAAATTGTAAAACAGAAGATTATTTGTATTGAAATTAAATAATATACTTTTTACTGTAGCAAAACTACTTAAATCTAAATTTGCGTTTGAGCTAAAAATAAGATATTTGAACACAATTTTTTTGTATATATACCATTAAGCATTTCAAATTTAAGCACTTTAGTCCTTAAAAAGTTTTTTTTTTTTTTTGAGCCTTTGACAGTGGATAATGAGTACATGAGTGAATATACTTGAACAACTCCCTGATCATACTGTGATGCTTTTAAAATAATCTTAGAATTCTTTGAAATTTTGGCATGCGCTAATTATTGGACTTAATTGAAAAGATTTGATGTTTCGGTTTAAATAACTGCCATCGAATAGTTATAAATTATGGTACCAAAATATGAAAACACGATAAGTTAAATATCAACAGTGTCAAAATTAAAATAAAAAAGCCTAATTTTAATCATACAGTATGATGTTTTCTTTGGAAGAAAATTATTCGTCATTTTAATGTCGTTTTTCTCTAAATACATAATAACTATGCATGTCGTTCGCTACAACAAAAACTACTAGTCATTTTAGTGTCGTTTTTCTCTGATAAGATAAAACTGCGGTCGTTTTTCTAAAACGATATGCCATAATATATACTCTTCTTTTTTTTTTTCGGCTAAGAGATATGCCATATATACTAGTTGATATAAAAAACTACATGTCGTATGTCGTAATAACATTTTTTAATTAGGGGACTGTTGTTTGGCTTAGACGACGTTTTGTGTCAAACGTGAGAAACGGCTAGATCTCAGTTTTCATTTGGAAAGAGAAGAAGAAATTATCTGTTCACCAACCATATTCACAGCCATAATTAACATCTCTCATAAACTTTCAGGGGAAAAAAAAAATACAGTATTTGTTAATCTATATTACGAGCTTTTGCCAAAGACCATAATCATATAGCAGTAACATTAGTTTAGCCATAAGAACTTGATATGTGATCAATATATGCTTTATGTAGAGAAATAATTTGAAATTATGGCCAGCTAACTATTTCCTAATTTGTTCTCCGTTCAAAAAAAAAACACTACTTTCTTTGTTCTACTGCATGCTAGTTTCATGTGGCCTATTAATTAATTACCAAAAGAAAGATAACCATAAAGAACACAAATCACAAATTCTTATGTATCCACTCTATATTTCTCTAAACATTTTGACATAATTTAAATCATCATTGATGATCACATGCTCAAAACACGCATTGATATATGTTGTAATTCAACAAATTACCAAAACACAGGAAATAAAAATCAAGAAGAAAGAAAGTCCTGCCAGCATTGACGACGATCATGATGATCAGTCACTCCAGAGATAGAACCCCTGATCATGATCGTGATAAAATTCCTGATCATGATCGGCCGAGGAGAGACAGTGATGATCATGATGATCATAACAATTGTCCCAACTAAACCCTCTCTGCATGGCTGGTGGGGTCAGAATCAACCCCTCCGCCATGCTATCAATCAGCCCAGGCATGTTGAACAGCTCCTCCTCATCCACGTACACACTACTCTCTCCAATCCCCGAATCGCCCTCCGTCCCCGTCCCTGCGGCGGCCGCTACTGATTTAGTAG
Organism: Boehmeria nivea var. tenacissima; assembly: GCA_018132145.1. Taxonomy (NCBI): domain Eukaryota; kingdom Viridiplantae; phylum Streptophyta; class Magnoliopsida; order Rosales; family Urticaceae; genus Boehmeria; species Boehmeria nivea. The sequence goes on along the minus strand of CM030884.1, from coordinate 13,870,736 downwards.
TGTCAGGAGCACTACTACTAGCCAGCGTGGCCGCCTGATCCTGGACGGGGACGGAGTAGTCCTCGGGGAAGTTGAGGGCGGCGTGGCGGCCCCTGAGGGCCCGGGCCGCCACGTCGTAGGCCCGGGCCGCCATGTCGGGCGAGGGGAAGGTGCCGAGCCAGAGGCGGGACTTGCTGTTCTGAGGCTGCCGCAGCTCGCACACCCACTTGCCTTTCCTCTGCCGCACGCCTCGGTACACTGGGTGGCGCGTCTCCCGGAACTTCTTCCTCCCCGACTTCCGCTTCTTCGTCGCCGATAACGGCTTATGGCCGTCGCCGCCGACGAGCTCGATCGTAGCCGCAGCATTGTTGCTAGGGCTTGTCAATGCGGACGAGCTCGACGACGACGACGACGAAGAAGAAGAAGAAGAATCTGCAATATAGCTTATGGAATTCATGACGACTCCGACAATTATTGGAGTACTTGTGTATGTGTATATATAAATATATGGATTTATATAAATTTTTATGTAATTTGTTGTGGAGATGTGTGTTTGGTTTGTAAATAAGAGAACAAATTGTCTTGGTTTGGGTAATACAGTGCTATTAGTATTGTATTGTCTCACGTGGGAAATTCAACGCTACCTGGGTTTAAAACGTGCTTAAATTTATGGCCGTTTTTTTTTTTTCATTTTTATTTCCGCACGTCGAGATTGCTCTTTTGTATTTGGGACCCCCACGTGGGAGAGGAAAAGGAAAAAAAAAAAAAATATATATATATATATATATATATATATTAGAGTTTAGTTTATTGTTACCGTTTAATTTAGGAAATAAATAACAAAGGTACCGTAATATGACCAGTACTTACAAAGATAAAGCTTTTTAAACATACATATGTCAAATCACTCGTGACAATATGTATGTTAAAAAATATCCTCAACTTGATAACAAATTAGACTTCTTTAGAAAATATCACTTTACCAAGGACTAATTTTACGTTTGTCCTTAACTTTGAGGTCAGTTTTATTATGTCCTTAAATTTTAAAATGGTAGATCCGTTTTTCATATTTTTGAAATTTTATAAAATTGCCCCTTCCGTCAAATATTTAACGGAAAATGCCTTAAATTCGTATTTTAAGATGTTTTGAAATTGGTAAAAAACTGAAATTACTATTTTATCATTAAATTACTGTGGAGTAGTTATATTTTAATAATTTTAACAATATTTATATGCAAAATTTATAATTAAATTCATATTTTTTCTCTCGCAAAAAAATTAAGATCTGATCTTTTGCATATAAATATGAATTTAATTATAAATTTTGTATATAAATATTATTAAAATATAACTATCCCAAAATAATTTAAAGATTAAACAATAATTTCAACATTTTTTTAACATCAAAGCACCATAAAACATGAATTTAAGGCATTTTTCGTTGAATATATTTGACGGATGGGGCATTTTTACGAAATTTCAAAGATGAATTGGAACGGATCTGACGTTTTGAAATTTAGAGGGCACAGTAAAACTGACCCTAAAGTTAGGGGGGCAAACGTAAAAGTAGTCCCTTTACCAATTGTAAATGACTAAATGTATTGTTATGATATCTTAACTTGGCTCCTGTTTAACGTACATTCTTTTAATTTGATTAATTATATATATATATATATATATATATACACGTATATTTATTTTGGTCCCATTTATTTTATATATGTTTAGCGCATCTCCTATTTTTTTAGTGATTTTGTTGTCGTTAAATTAGTTTTACGAAATTCAAAAAGGGTGAGGAAAAATACCCTAATGTTATACTACAATTAAAAGAGAAATTATAGTGAATATTCAATTTTTAACACTAATTTAAATTATTATCTAATCTTTTAAAAAATATAATCAACTACGCAAGTGATTCAATTAGTGGTAAATAGTGGTAATTAACTTAATTATTAAAAACATGCGCTAGTAATTGACGAATTGACTAGAAACTCAATTACTTCAAAAGTTTGGATATTTATTTTTATTATTATATAAATTCTGTATATTTTTCTACTTTACCCCAATTAAAATATGTGCACAATGTCGTAAAATAATTAAACATAATTGATTTATCAATGGGTTAGTTATATAAACAGCGTTTTTTCAAAATAAATTCTTGAAAAACAAAAAATATAAATCATATTTGATAACTAATAAAGAGTAAGCGGAAAGAAAAGAAAAATGTAAAAAAATAAAATAAAATAAAATAAAATTATAGAGTGTGTATAAAGCGAGAATACAAAAAAAAAAAAAAAAAAAAAAAAAAAAGCTCGTAAATTGTCTCCGATCTATTCTTAAAAATTTATTTTCAATTTATAAAGATGAAAAACGAAATAAACTTACCAAACGTTTATTTCAAAACTTTGGCCAAATTTTTGTCTATGAAACCGAAAATGAGAAATAAAAATGAACGTTAAAAAATATTTATCAAAATTGAACGTTAAAAAATTAAATATGTGTACAATATATACCACAATATAGAGTTTATTAGAAGCTAAAAGTGAAAAACGAGATATAACTAATTCAAATTATTCTTAGACCAAAATTCCCATTAAAAAAAATGTTGTCCCATATAACTTTGACATTTTTAAATGAAAAATTCACAAGTGGGGAATTCTTTATCACAGGAAATTATTTCGAACTGTCAGATTTATTTTTTTAGTGGGTTCAATTATTTAAAAAAGTTAATCTGATAGTCCACAATCATTTTATATAATAAAAAATTCCCTACCTGAAACTCTTCTTTTTTAAATATTATTTGCATTTTTAAAAATATATTAAATAAAATAAATAATTTATCAAATTTTTATTAAAAGTGACAGTAACAAAAATAACAAAGAACTTTGGGCCCACATTCTATTGATTCCAATACTTGACTTGGATTATTGGACGGTGTCGGTTTCGGAGGCGAAACAAATCCAAAAACCATATCGTCAATGTTATATGCCCGACTAGTACTGATAATTAAATTAAACTCACGTGTCACGACTTGTTCAAAAAGATTTATAATCATTTTGTAGTGGCCAAGAATAATTGCTACACGAAAACCAAATTCATGTATATAATATATATAATATTATATGAGGGGTTTTTTCGCTGTCATGAAAAAATAAATGTTTAATTCAGTAAGGTTAGGCTAGGTTGGGTCTCTTTCCCTCACTTTCTTTTTCCCTCAATGGTGGGGGACAGAATTATAATTTTGGTGTCACATGTACTATATTTTAAAATTTAAAAATGCAAGTATTCTACTTTGGGACCATCATGTTTGCAATTGATGGTCCAATTTTTTCTTTTGCTAAGAATTGATGGTCCAATTTCCCAAAAGGTAATTATTCGTACTGTAATCTGATACTGATTGAAAGTTGAAACATTAATATCCCTAAGATCAAGATTTGGTACGCATGCACAATGGTTTGGATACCCGACCGGAGATTTTCACCGTCCAACAATCCACCCGAAAAATATCGAATAAATCCCTGATCAACCTAAACTCGGGCAAAGCGCCGAAGATTCTATGTTGGCGGTTGGTTCGGGTTTGTGTCTTTGATATCAGACGATACCCGACCTGACCGAGGGAGTGAGAGTTCGAATGCATTTTCCATCATCCTCTGCTCCTTTGTCCTCCTCTTCACGTCGGCAAGTTGTCTTTCTTTCCGACGCCGACCTCCTTGTCCCTCGAGCCTAGATTCTTCGGCGCTGCCATTGGAGCTCGGCGCTGCTTTTTCTTCACCAACAATGAATCAACAATGGTGGTGATCGCTCATTGGTCAGTTCATACCTTGGCAGGGTTCGCAATAATGGCAGATTAACAGATTCAATTATGCTTCTTTAAAAAAAAATACTATGTGTTTAAGAGAGTTTTTGATATATATGTATATATGTATGCGGGCATATATAGTATGATTATGTGTAATAAAGCGATTTGTTATGGTGAAATGGTTATGTGTTGTGTGGAATGGATGGTTGCTCTGACATTTTAATGGTGGGCACTGAGAGATTGAGAGTTGAACGCAGTTGTCACCGACTGTCACCCGAATGCACCCGACCGTCTCTTGCCTGAGTCTTCAACGGTCAGAGATCGGGAGTAATGATAGGATATCCGACCGAGCTCGGGTATGGAAAAAACAACGCCAGTAACCGACCGACCAACCGTTGTTCACCCCTAAGATTTGATGTTCCCAATGTTCTTATTTCAATGTCCATAATGTAAACCCCTCACATAATCTAATTGAGGAGATAAAGAATATTTAAAAATTAAAATGGGAATATAAAAAGATTATGTGACCGCGTCTTTATTACGTGCACAACAACATAAACACCAATTTAAAAACACTATATTTGAATACAATATCCATACGGTAGCATTTATTCCTTTATGTATGTGTTTTAATTGATCCTTGAAAAATAACTATACATCTCTTTATTGAGAAGTAAATTAAGGAATAATTAATAATGATGTATGTCGTTGACCTTTGGATCCATTTAATTTGTAGCGTATTGTATCATTAAATATGGTCAAATATTTTGTACAACAATGTTAAGATTATTTTACAAACTTGAATATATTTACAATATAAGTAAATTTTGAAGAATTAGGCACTCGATGCACGTGGTTGTAAATGATTTCATATTTGAAAAAGGATTGGGAAGAAATCATAACAAATACAAATTTTATAAGGCTAAAAGTAAGACATCTTTAAATCCTAACTAACATAAAAGAGCCAATGAGTTTCTTCAAGGGGTTTCGGCCGTTTTTTTTCAAACGGTTTCGTGGCGTTTTTTCCGCGTTTTTTTTTTAAAAAAACGCGTTTTTTTTAGGGGTTAGAGTGAATTTTTTTTAAAAATTTGAGATATTTCGTAATTTTCTTAAACTTTAGGGACTAAAATGTAAATAAAAGGATGAAAATATTAAGTGCAGGGACTTCGAAGCAAAAAAATTTCCCTGACACGGGCCCGCGTGCGTGGGGCCCGCGTGTCAGGGGCTGCTCCCTCACGCCTCACTCTCCCTTTTGGCGCGTGTACAACACGCGCCAGCCATTTTTTTTTTTTTTTTCGTTTTCTTTTTTTTTTTCTTTGTTTTTGACGCGCGCGGAGCGCGTGACTCCACTAGTCCTAACTAACATAAAAGAGCCAATGAGTTTCTTAAAGGGGTTTCGGCCGTTTTTTTTCAAACGATTTCGTGGCGTTTTTTCCGCGTTTTAAAAAAAAACGCGTTTTTTTAGGGGTTAGAGTGAAATTTTTTTTAAAAATTGGGATATTTCGTAATTTTCTTAAACTTTAGGGACTAAAATGTAAATAAAAAGGATGAAAATGTTAAGTGCAGGGACTTCGAAGCAAAAAAATTTCCCTGACACGGGCCCGCGTGCGTGGGGCCCGCGTGTCAGGGGCTGCTCCCTCACGCCTCACTCTCCCTTTTGGCGCGTGTACAACACGCGCCAGCCAATTTTTTTTTTTTTTTTTTAATTTCGTTTTTTTTTCTTTGTTTTTGACGCGCGCGGAGCGCGTGACTCCACCAGTACAATATTAAAGTAGGGTGTGAATGCAAAAAATTTAATATTTTAGTGAAACAAGTGTACTCTAATGCATGACATATATAGTGCTAAATTTAACACCGATTTGTAAATGTCTATATGTCAAATTTTGACATTTAAAAATGATCATTATTGTTTAACTTTAGATTTTAATTAGAAATTCATGGTAATTACAATTTTATATTAATCAAAAAATTGTCTTATTTATAACTTTTTTTATTGTGTGTTAACACTAATTTTAATGAGTTTTATTACTAAATTAATTAATAAAATAACAAAATAATTTTCAAAAAACACTAAAGCACGCAAAAATTTGTGATATATATTGAAATTTACATCAAAAATGGTCTAACAAGTTGGTGGTTTTAGGTTTGAGATAGATTTAAGATTAGGCAAATATGTACTTTCATTTGAAACCCTCCTTTTTCTTGTTTGCGTCACCCATTAAGAGAAAATTAGTTTCCCACAAAAGAGCAGCAATAATCTTAATGAAGTAATATGAAAATCACATATGATCAATTGTCTGCCTCAATATTATAGAAAGCACGTGGCAAGCAAAAGTGCTTTGTTGAAGAACTCCGTGCAAAGCATGGCACGCAATTATTAAGGAAAGATACAAACATGTTAGGCAACCGGAATTTTGAATAAGCCGTTTCACGTTGGCTTTGAAAACAAAGCTCAACATGTTAATCACGAACCAATTAATTCACTCATAATTAACTCTTTCCTCGTACTCCCACAAGCCACAAGCTGGCCAAGCTCCTCATTGTTCTCATACAAAGTGCGGAGTTTTTCTTTAACAACTAGTTTTTTTACACGCTTCTGCGCAAGTCTAAGTATCTCTGATTTTCGATTTTCGTTGATGAAGTCGTCCATTCACGATTTAAATGAATAGTTTTATTCAAGTATTTTTGTTACAAAATCAATATTATTTTTGGGCAAACTACCCTTAAAATATAAGAGCTCGAAAAAATGACAATCTAATTTTCTCCAAATCTGGTACGAAGCATTTTTCATTGTCACGCAGACGGCTCATTATTTTTTAGCCCTACATATTTTCTAAGCAGGTCGCTAAAGTCATTGACATCAAAGTGTCTATTTAGCCGCTATTTAGTAATAATTGCTGGAAGTAACAGTATATGACACGTGGCTGATAATGGATGGGCTGCTTGTTGTCAACCCCCGATGAAAAATGAGAGTTAATTGTCAAAAACCGAACCGTTTCGCTTGTAGTGAAGGCATATATCAAAGGAGCATGAATCTTGAAAATTGAAAATGAGATATTCACGAATCATAGCATTGTGTTCAATGAGAAATTGTTATGAAAACATAAATAAAGTTATATATAAAATGAGTATTCACGAATCAAATTAACTTATATATATTTCTTAAAATTTATGAAATTTTATGGGTCAAAAAATTATTTTGAAAAAAAAAATAGCATGGCATGTTTTTGTTGTTTTTAACATGTAATATAATTGTGTCATCATAACTAACAATAAAAGAGTGAATGGGTTTCTTTAAAAAGGACAAAAATGGTAAAAACATGGAATTTCAAGCAAACAAATTTGCCTCTGACATAGGCCCATGTGCGTGGGGCCCGCGTGTTAGGGGCTGCCCCCCCCCCCCCCCCCCCCCCCCCACCACCTTCCCAAATGGAACGTGCTTGCACGCGCGCAACCCCACCCCTTCTTTTTTTCGTTTTTTTCTTTCTTTCTTTTTTGCTTTTTTTTTTTCTTTCTTTTTTTTTTGATTGCTTTTTCTCTTGAGTTTTTTTTTTTTTTTTTGTGATTTTTTCCTTCTTCATTCTACACAATATATAAAAGTTTTTTTTCTTTTCCTATTTTTTTCTTTTGATTTTTCTTTTTCTAATTTGTTTGAAAAAAAAAACCCTTTTATACCAAATACTTTTTAAACTTTTATGGTGTCATATTTTTATAATTTTTATTTAAAAATTAATTTTAATTATAAATTTAATTTTTTTTTATAAAAATATTCTTTTCATATTTAATTCTATACTATTAAATTTTAAGTAACTTTTTTATTTATAACTTTTTTTTCTTCTTTTTTTTATTATAAATAAATTTAAATTAACATAAATTACTTTGCACTGAGATGTCTGATTCTAAATTAAACAAAAAAAAAAAACCAAATTTAACGCGTGCGGAGCGCGTGCCTTGAAGTTAGTATAAATATGGGAATAGTTATGTTGTTTGACCAAGGATAAAAAAGTTCAAAGAATTTGGAAAAAAAAATCAAAAAATGATAATATGGGATATTTGAGCCATAATTCCAATTAAGGATAATTGTAAAATGGACCTAATTGGTCACTTAATAAATTATGGCCTAAAGTAGTATAAGATTTTTACTCTATGTTTATAATATAAAAATAGGGGTAGAAATCAAAAGTAAGTTCAAAAATATATAAGTTAGTAATGGGTCAAAAAAGGGGATATTCATCAAAATCTCTCATTTAATAACTCGAGGGGTACTTTTGTAGTGATTTGAAAAAGTGAGAAGATGTTTGTGAGGGCTATTTATAATAAGGAGATTTTGAGGAATGCTCAATTCTTAACACAATGATAATCTATACCACATATGTGTTGCACTTTTAATTTATATCACAAACTTTACAGTATAAACATAGAGTGGAAATAAATGGAGCACGCCACCTGGAGCATAGATTATTTAGTACCATCAAGAATGATTTTATTTTGAAATTTTTCCTTTATAATTTTATTATTATAAGAAATACTTAAATGAGATGAGAGTGTTATTAATCAATTTACTTTATATTTATAGAGCAAATGAGTAGGGTGAAAGTATATATATATATATATATAAATATTCATTATTCAAATGATGTTATATTTTTAAGAAAATAGTTAATATTTTTATTAATTAAAAAAATAATTATTTTTTAATTATATGATTCTGTAATTTTTACTTTGATATAGGCTAGTGGCTAGTTTCATAATTTTAAAATCGTTAGTCATTTTCTAGAAACATAGATTAAAAAATAGATAAATAACAAAGAGACCCAAATAAAAAAGGCCAAAAAACGGTTTTTTGTTTTAATCTACCTTAATCTTAATAAGAAAACAAAAAACAATAGAATACCTTTTGTTTGCCTTACCCATTTCAATCATTTCATTCCATTCCATTTTTTCATTTTTTTCAACTTTCCTAATCTTCCAAACTATTCCATTCTATTCCATTTTTTTTCAACCATTTTTTTCAACTTTCCAAATCCCTATACAATATCTTTAAATCTCAACCATTCATATTACCTCGAAATTAGCAAAGTCAAACCATTCTTACATCATTTTTACAAATCATTTTCAAACTATTACAAATCATTTTCAAATCACTTTTTCCATCTCCATAAATGGGATGGAATGGCCAAAATGGCCAAACCAAATAAAAGGTTAGATCTCATCCATCTTTTGAGCATTTTTGGGAGAAGTGCCCTGGACCAAACAATTATAAGAATCTAGGCCAATATTTGAATGGTCTTTATTCCTTAGGCCTAACACAGGCCCAACTGCCCAAGATCGTCACCACTTTCTAGAAACAATTAAGAAAAACAAGTGACAATTTCAAAAACAAAAACAAAAACAAAACAAAACAAAAAAAGAAAATCATTAAATATTTCTACCACAGGCACATATATTGCTATGTTGTTTCTAATCATAATTATATTTGATGAGTACGGTAGCGATAAAATATTTTTGTAAGTTTCTTTTTTTTTTTTTAGAGCACAAAGAGTGGCCACCATAGACCATACCATATTCTATGGACTTGAGAAAATAACCATAGTAAACTTCGCCACTATTTTTTGCAAATATATGAGGCATAAATAGCCTTCTATATGGCCAAATTATTAGGTCTAGTGCCCCACAACCTTAGTAACCTTTTCTCTCTAGTCCATCAATTCAAACAAGATTGAGATTGACATAGCCCATATAGGTCCCAATTGAATACACATCTTAGCCTCCAAAAGTGAAAACAAATGTACTAGGAAGGGACTTAACCATAACCTTTTGTCTAAGCAAAGAAATGTAAGTGAAATAAAGTGAAAGATGACTAGACTAGACCAACCAATTAATACCTCTTTTGCAGTTGTTGTAGGTTGAGCAAAGTCACATAGCTGATAGCTGTATGTTTGCAAAAAAAAAAAAAAAAGTCACATAGCTTTATATAGGTAATTTAGGTAATGTAGGAATAGCCTCTAAACTTTATTCAGAATTTTAGAAATGAAATGCATAGAAATTAATAAGCTTGTCTCATTCCAAAAAATGTAATAAGATCACTAATCTCGCTTTGAAAACTTAACAATTTTGGACGGTGAGGCAACTTTAAGTTTTGTATTTTTTCAATGGGACCAATTCACACTTAGAGGAATGAATGTTACTCTAATGAAAGTCAAGATTATCAGGATATTATATATCATGGTTTTAACTTGCTTGAACTATGTTAAGATCAGTATATTTGTGTGGTGATATTAATTAATGTTTTCTTTACTAAAAAGTGTGAGTATAAAAATGATATTCGACACTACTTAAAACTTTAAACGTTACGGAGACAACTACTATCGCTAAAATTTATTTCCATACTCTACCTTATAACTTTTCCTAGGTTTTATTATTATTGGGACCATAAAAAAAGCGTGAGAATTGTGTGTTAAAAAGTTGCTTGGGTATATAATATTCCTCATAGCCTTGTCTCAACAACTCTCAAATGCTTTAAGTAAACGTTGCAACTAATAATATAATTATTCGACCATCCTCACTCTATTAGTTATTATAACTTATAAGATTCATTCCAAGCAGATTATACCAGAATGAAGAGGAAAATTCCTACCATTCTTTAAAAGAAAGAATGAGTTTCTCTAAAGAGTTTCGGCCATTTCTAAAAATACGATTTCTAAGCAATATTTTACCCTTTTTATATAAATAAAAAAATAAAAAATAAATAAAAACAATGTTTTTCTTTTTGGGTCAAAATATGAATACAACATAATTTAAGGTAAAAAGTAATAATAAATAAAGGAATAACAGCCCACATAAAAAAAAAGTAAAGTGCAATTAAAAAATGGCGCGTCAAGTCCCCCTTGACCCGCGTGAGGGGAGACACGTACGAGACACGCGCCTATAAAGAAGTTTGTCGTTAAAGCACGCGCCCATCCCATCACCCACACTATTTCCTTTATTTTTTGTTTGTTTTGTTTTTACTTATTTTACTTTATCTTTTAGATCTTTGTCTTCTATTTATTTTAGAACCAGTTAAACAATTAGCTATTTTAAAGGTAAAGTTTGAAAAATTTAGTCATAATTTTATAAAATTAAGATTTAGCCATAACATGTAACATTTTATGTTACATTATACATATATACGTGTAAAAAATGTAACATTAAATGTAACGTTACATGTAACATAAAATGTAATACATGGAATATTACGTATATATGTAACATGTAACATAAACATGTTATGGCTAAATCCTTAATTTCGATATTTTAAGGGTAAATCCTAAAAAATTATCCAAAATTTTGGTTAAATGTCTAAAAAAACTCTTTATTTTAAAGGTTATTTTTGTTACGTTTGGATCTGAAAATATATTATCTATTTATCTATCGTGGTTAGTTATTTTTTCTCATTTTTTTCAACACTCATTGTCTTATATTTATTTTAACTTGAAAAATTTTACTTTTTTATTTCCGTGTTTATTTCTCTTTTAATCTTTTTTTCATATTTTAAAAAATATATAGTTGAAACAAATTTACAACGCATTTACGTTCGTTCGTTTGGAGCACGAGTACCAGCTAGTAAACTCTAAAAATATGTTTATCTGCTGAAAAAAAAAACTCTAAAAATATGTATTACTCTATTCTCTTGATGGCAAGTGGTAGTAGCTGGCCATATATATAATCTATTGTTAGTTGGATTGTCCAATCACTTGCTAAAGCACTCTACTAATAATTTTGCTTTTATTAATATGTTCACATCATGTCACTCACAAGAAACCAACAAGATTACTTTTTCTTTTATGTTATATACAATACAAGTATTGTGTGAATATTTAACTTTATACTACACGAGGAAGAATAGAGAAAAAAGGAATTAAAAAAAAAAAGTGGCAAGTCTTTATCATTAAAATTTTTATTCCCTTCTTGTGTTAATTAGTGGCCTAGCTTCCAACTAACAAACTAATATTCCTTGCTCTTTTGGTTTTTTTTTTTTTTTCTTTTCCTTCTGTTGTTAGCTAACCATAATTATATTCCCAATCCTTGATTATAATAAGTGAGACGATACATGCATCATGATGAATATTGGAGATAATATATATAAATCATACGTAATTATAAAAGAAATGCCAAGAATTTTACATGTCATGTCTAATATCCGAGCAAGGATTACTTACAATAGTCCCCACAAGTTTGATCCAATATACATCATCATAGCTTGCTAATATCTAAAAACCCTTATCCTTCTTACTTTTAATCTAGTCAGACTATACTTAAATTTGTACTTGAACTAAATAAATTAAATGTGAACAAAGTTAACCAAAATTCTTCTTCTTCTTCTTCTTCCTTTTTTTTTTTTTGAGTTTTTTTTGTAGTGGAACATGATTTTCCCATTTTAATTTCCACTCAAACAAACAAGTTCTTGTGCCAATTCCTCAACTAGTAAGCCAAAGATAGCAAGCTCAATCTCTATTGCAGTCTCTCCAATTTGCTCTTTGTTGTCTTTCCATGCCTCAAGCTCCTTCCTAAAGTCTTGCTCAACCATCATGTCAATGGTGTTTGACTGAACCTCTTTCCATGACTCAAACCTCTTAACAACACCTTTCACTATCTCTTCTTGGCCTCTATTGCTAACAAGCTTTTGTTCCTCAACAATGAGATCGGAAACTAGCCTCTTCATGTGTCCCGGGCCTTGATGAGAGTGACAAAAACTCGAGTTACTTATTAGTACTTCTCGGATGAAACCATCGAGATCGCTCGTTTCTTCGCATTCATCTTCTTCTTCTTCTTCTACTTCATCGTCGTCTTCGTCTTCTTCTTCTAACATTCTTTTCTCAAGTTCAATCGGATCTAACTCAGCCAATTTCTCGAATCGGCGAAGCTTTTTCAATAGTTGCTGCTTCGTTCCTGACAATTCAAATCGAAAACCTAAATCAATGCATTTTTCTCAAGGAAATAACAATCATGGCATTGCCAAAAAAAAAAGAAAGGGAAATAGTTATGATGCATTGATGTCACAAGTACTTGTAATATCGCTTTCACATATTGGCATATCTTTGTGCCTTAAATGCATTATAAACCATTAGGGTCATGGATTTATTATCAATGGGTTCCACCATTAAAAAAAATTAATCAAGCTCTTTTTTTTTTTCTTTTCTTTTTTCTTTCTTGTTATCTGTATATCCATAACAAATATGCCAACATCAAACAATCTTCCCAGAAGGAGCAATCATACCCAAATTAATTGAAGCTGAGTATGTAATAACTCAAAAAGCTCCCCAACCATTCCAAAACATTTTGTCATAAAATTTTACTTGTGACAATGACCATAACCAACCCCAAAACTATCAAGACCAACCCTGCTTTTAAACCCAAGAGGACTAATTGGATACATATACTAATCAATGACCTTATAATTAAAATGGGTTCACCAAACTCGGTCCCTTGGGAACAGGATACGCCTAAAAAACCTATCCAAAAAAAAAAAAAAAAAGTAACCAAATACCAAAATTGAAGGGACCATCGAAATGAAGGAAGAGTAGGACTCTCTGCCACAATTAAGAGACACCAACAAATGTGGGGTCATATTTCAAGTTATTACAGCTCCAATATGTTTCTTGGTTACGTTATATATCTTGTCCAAAGTTAAACAAAATACACAAACGACATTACGGTCATCTATGGCATCTTCAAATGGAACCCACCAAAGGGATGAGATCAAAATAAATCACTATGATCATGACTTATGCAAATAGTACTCTAGTTCTAATGCGACATTGAATTTTCAACCACCAAAGAAAAAAAAAATTTGTGCAAGCATTGGCGATTTTGACGGATAATGACACCACAACAACTTATAAATTATGCGAAATATGATGAACAAAATTTTTTTAAAGAAATTATAGTTGAGTGCATAGAAATCAATTGATGACGTACTTTGTACAATGGCATAGCTGCTTTCCAAGTCAAAGCCATCCTCTTCTTCTTCGTCGTCGGCGTGGCGTCGGCGTCTTCGTCTTCATGATCTTCATCGTCCGCTCGGTCGTAGTCATCTTCGAATGGCGGGTCCAATACCGACACCGGACTAAATTGTTCCTTCTCCTCCTCTTCTAGCTCTTCCTCTGCTTGGAATCCCTTTGAGCTCTCTGTCACGTAATTCTCCTTGCCCTATTAAGAAAAATCAAATTTGTAACTAATTTAATAACTAGAAATAGATCATTAGAATTAGCGTTAGGATGTTTCATGTTTTGTTTTGTGGAATATGTCATGTGACACAAATCTTAGCCGTTCATTTAGTAAATCTACTAGCTTAAAGTATTGAGTTTACTGAATTAACTACTAAAATTTGTGATGCTTGACATGTTTCACAAAGCATGAAACATATTAGCACCGTCTCATAACTAGACGATTGCTCGCAAAATTTAATTTTAACACTATATTATGAAATTATAAAATTACATAGTTAAAACGCCAAATGTCGTTTTTGTAAACACAACTCCATGTTAGTCTTTAGTCTCTTAAACTAATAATTGGCCGGTAATTTGTTGACTTTTCCAATCGTATTTCCACACAGTACAGCCCTTAACAAAATAAATAAAATTTTATTGCGAGGGCATGTCGGGATTTGCTGCTAAGATCCAAAGGAAAAAACAAAAAACATGTTTTGTCATCTTCTTAGAAAAATAATTTCACAATAACATAACCCCTTTTAACCCAAAAAAGATTTGCCAATCTGAAAAGAAAAAACGAAAGTACCACTATGAAGTATGAACAACATTCAACAAAAGGAAATAATAAAAAAAACAAAGTTTGGTTCTATTTACTGTAATATAGATCTGAATAACAATATTAGAATTAAAAAAACTGATGGCCATTAATGTAATCGCATCATTTAGATAATTGTCACTAAAGAGAAATAAACAACAACCAACCTCTTGCTTCGTCCGACGGCGAGCCGGAGAAGCCACCGGCGAGGAAAACTCCGGCGTCCGGCGACCGGAAAAAGACGACGGCGAGGACGAGGGGGTTCTCTGGAGCACGAAGCGAAAAGGGCTTTGATCACAAAACTCAGTACTCTCATCACAGAACACAAAACCTTCATCATCATCCTCATGATCATGATCATCCTGAGCTCTCATCATCATGAGCTTCGCGACAAAACCAACACTCTCTTCCGATCGGCTCGTCTCGCTAGTGCTAGTACTAAAGTCCATAGACTTCTCTTCATTGCTCTCCGACCAAACCCCACTAGCTCTACTGCTTGGCCCAGAACAACTATACTTGTTAAAATTATTATCAGAACTGGCTTTGATCAAGCTCGGTGGTGATTTCGCGACAAGCATTTCCTTCTTCTTGTGGCTCCGATGAGAAGTGAGTCTCTTCAAAAGAGACCCAAAGAGCCCAAACTTCTGGGGTTTGGGTTTTGACTTATTGTTTGTGCCATTGTTTGAGGACTGCTTTTGGATCCTCAGAGCGGCTTCTAGAAGCAGAGCGGCTGTTTTTGCTGGGATGTGAAGCAAAATGGGGTTTTGAGTAGGGCTTGTTGGGGCTCTTTTGCATGGGCTTCTCTTGATGGAGATTGGAGATAGTGGGAATTCAAAGAGAGGAGATTTAGAGGTTGAGGAAAAGCAAGCGTTTTTGGAGAGGAGTTTTTGGGGCAAGCTTTTGACGCTTGGCTTTGTTATTGTTGTTGTTTTTGGTGATCTCTTGATTATCTTCTTGGCGTGATGATCATGATTGGTTTTGGTGAGTAATTGGAAACGCCGGTCGGCAATGTAGTCCTTGAGAAAGAAGGGCTCTTGGTCCTCTTTTAGGAGCTCAAACAAGTGCTTGTTGCTTTGTGCCATTATCATTTAACCAATATAGTGATCAAAAGATTATAAAAAAAAGAGTTTCTTTTGGTGTGTGATCTCTCAAGTGGGTTGAGATTTGAAGTACATGAAAGAAGAAGAAGAAGAAGAAGAGATTTTGAGGTTTGAGACTTTGAGTTGAAGAGGTTTCAACTTTGGGAGATACAAAGTGTAGTGTGGTTTAGAGAGAGAGAGAGAGAGAGAGAGAGAGAGAGAGAGAGATTGGGTTTGAAAAGGGTGAGAGAGAGAGAGGTGTTGTATATATGGAAATAATAGAGAGGAGAGAGAGAGTGGGGAAGGAATGAGGAGACTTCCTATCTTTCTTTCTCATTCAAATCTGGGAGGTTTTGGGGTTAGAGAATCGAGGTAAAAGAGATGGTCATAATAAACAAATTATTATTATAATATTATTATAGTTTTGTTCTCACAATGAGGTCAAGTTAAAAGGGCAATGCCATTTGTGACAAAATTTTGAAAGAAAGAAAAGTGAAAAAGGATTGTCAATATTGTGATTATGACAATGAAACAGAAAAAGAAATTATAAGATAATTAAATTTAATTATTACGTAATTATTTCATGTTAATGTGGTAAGTTTTGTGACTATGAATGTCTGAATGATTGTTTCATTATAAGTTATTTAAGTCAAATTTTTAGACATTTTGGTGATATATTAGTTTTTCAAGCATAAACAAATTCAGTAAAACAAGCTAGGTAAAGTTAAAAAAAAAAGGCATTTTTAGAAACATTTGACCAACTGTCTTAGATATGATTTTTTTTTAATATGCAGCCTCGTTCATTATATAAATATTTATACGGTAATTATAAATTTTTATCGATGACAATTGACGAGAAAAATAAATAAAAAGGTTAACCAAAACTGGCTAGCATATGAATATCCCTAGAGTCAAAGTATTTTTAAACAAAAGAGATAGATGAAATATATATATATATATATAATATATAATATATATTTGTAAGCGAGTGCAAGTTAATTAAGTTAGTAATAGTGTCAGTAGCAGACAAAGAACCGGTCTGGAGACTTCTCTCATAATATTATTAATAACAAAAGTTACACGTATATACATACAGTAGTACATATCTAGAGAGAGAAATTCACAATCGAAGATATATCATATATGAGACCATAGAATAATACAAGTGTTTCATGTTTGTCCTCACAGAGAGACGTAAATTTTTTGTATCGATCAGTGACTCACCAAATTGTACGTAGGGACGGTTTCGTTTTATTTAGTTTTTTTGGGGTTATGATTATTGTATTATAATTAGTACTGTTGTTAATACTGAGAGCCAAATGGGATGAGACAGTGACTATTTTATTTTTACTTCACAGTTCACAGGATTCGTGAGAACAGTTGTAGCTAGCTATATCGCTTAGCTTGACAAGCAAAGTTGAGATTTTTATTATTTTCTCGTAATTACCTCATTAGTTTATCTCTTTCCCAAGATCTTCCAACATCAATTTCTAGTTCACTCCTTTTTTTTTATGTATTAAAACCTAATTGCTCTATGCTCCGTGCAATCACCATTATTATCTCAAGCTCAGTACTGAATTTTAATGTATGTAACATAATTATTGTGATATATGTAACATAATCCTAATCTAATTATTGCGATCCCCATCTTGAGTTAGTTGTACAACATGAATACAATTCTGAATGCATGTCCGTCTATGTTTAAAAATACACGCTTAATTTACAGTATATTTTTAATGTGTTCATGTTGAATTTCAGAGCAAACAATAAGGCTTGCTCTATATATATAATGAATAATGATAAGACATCATCATAAAATAGTACACTTGAATTGTAATTTTAAGTACAAGGGCACAGCAATATTTGCAAATTGCAATGTCTGCAATAAGAGCCAATGCTCAACTTCTTATTGATTTTCAAAATTTATATGCATATCCTGAGGTGGCCACTATCTCTAAAATAGGACAAAAGAAAAATGGCAAAAATAAAAATAAAATTTATCTTCCAATAGACATATAGCAAAGGGTTTTGAGTGATATTTCTGTCAAAATTATTGGAAAGACTTTTGTCATAATACTTTTTTTTTTCCTCTTTTTGTTAGTGCAGGCGCTTGCACAGCAATGGAAAGCTGAAACCCATATTATTTGTTTTAGTACAAAAACTCAGACCCAATTTACTCAACAACAAAAAAAAAATTAAATAAAAAATAATTTTATTTATTTAAATTTACAGCTGGACTCATATAGAATTCACATAAAACACACTGGAACTAGGTTAATTCTTGCTCTGACAATGGTCCTTATTTCCCTTCTTCAGTCGTAATCCCTACATAAAAGGTTAAAAGCAAAACTACCAATGATCCTCTGAGCAAATAAAAAAACATAATTTCCCACTTCTCAGAAGATTAAAAATAAAAATTTGAATTGAATTTGAACTTGGGTACAATTATTTTGTTTTGTATAAGATGAAATGCAAGATATGAAGATATTATATACAATGAACTTTCATGTCAAATTGTGCGACATGGTTGAGTTCAATTGATTTGATCTTAATTTCCATGCAAATCATGCCCTCTCAAAGGCTTAATAATCATCATATTTGACCAAATAATTTGCCAAAGTAGCATAACACACATCCTTAATTATATCATGACAAGAAAACTTAAATAATAATTTTGATGATGTGAGCTTTTTAACATATAATTCACGTGTTTAATATAATCATAGAATTGAGGTATATGGATGCCATTATAAGTTCATGTACAATTATGATAATTATAGCAAAAAAACCTATGTTTATGATATTTGTATTTCTTTTTATCTTTTTTCATAATTTGCATGTGCGGTAACTGTAACTAGTAATTAACCATTTGTTTGGTTTGGCCATTTTGGCCATTCTATCTCATTTATTGGGATGGAAAAAGTGGTTTGAAAATGGTTTGGAATAGTTTGAAAATGATTTGTAAAAATGATGTAAGAATGGTTTGACTTTGCTAATTTCGAGGTGATATGATTGGTTGAGATTTAAAGATATTATATAAGAATTTGGAAAGTTGAAAAAAAATGAAATAGAATAAAATGGTTTGGAATATTAAGAAAGTTAAAAAAAAAAATAGAATAAAATGGTTGAAACGGGTTATCCAAACAAATGGTAATATTTTTTAATCACCACCGTCAACAAATCCCAAAAGCACTAACCAAAGCAAATATACCCTTCCCTTTAGACTCATTATTATTATGCCTTTTAATTTGTCTATCAACAACTCACCCATCAATCAAGTCAAATCGCCAAAAGTAAAAAAGGCAGAGACAGCAAAACCCAAAATCCGTATAATATTGTCTTTTCACATTCCTAAATTACCCCTTAAACGACAGTCGTTTAGCTTGTTTGGCCCATAATGACTGGCCGGCCCGAGACGGCCAGGCATCAAAATCTCGCCACACGAGAATATCGGGTGGCGATATCTCGGCGGGCACTACCGCCAAAACGGCTGGGAAAACGACAAAAAAAAAAAAAAAAAAACGAGAAGGTGGAGCCACGCGCGTGCTGACTCAACCGCACACACAGCTCCGACATCTCGGAGATTCACCGGATCTTTGACCCCACAATCTCTCTCTCTAAGTCAGCGCTTCTCAGCCGTTGATCTTGAATACCGTTCATATCCAAGTCAGCACTCACAGTCACACACGGAGAGCTTCGACACTTTTTTTTTTTTTTTTTTTCTCTGAAAACATACATAACACACAATCAAAGCAATCCTATTTATCACGTTTGACATAAATTGGTAAGAGTTTTTTTTTTTTTGAATTAATAGTTTATAATCAAATTTTTAGTTTATTGATTCTGAAAGTTGTATTTAACTTGTAATTGTTTTCGTGACAATTCAAAAGTGGGTTTAGTTAAATCCGTAATATAAATAATAAAGAATATAATAATAAAGGGAGAATTTCAAAATAAATATGGCTTCTTGTTCGAACTTTTATTAAGAATACTTTTAATTGTTGTATTAAAGTTCTAAAACGATGCTAAGTAAACTGATCAATTATTTATTAAGTCTTTTAAAATATTATTTTAAAACTTACTGAAAAAGTCAGTACACATTTTGATTCTTGATTATATTTTACTTAAAATGAGGGGAATAAAAATACTATAGTATGTTGATACATTACAATTTAGTAATAATATTGATGATCACAATTAAAAGTTCTTAATAATAAGTTTATTTTTTTCATATATATTTTCTCATTGAAAATTGTGTTAAATGATATAAAAAAAACAATAAATTTTACCTTTGAATTTGATGATAATCATCAATATTGACATTCGCAAATTTTATATATGGGTGTCTTATCGTAATTCTATCATGTTTAGAATTAATTTTTGCTAAATGATCATTTTTTTCTAGGGAATTCTCAAAATCAGGTACCATTATTATTGACAAATTAGAAAAACACTGACAATTTAGTACTGCACAAACTATTTCTGTACATTAAGTTACTAAATAGCAATATTTAGCACAGTAATGATTGTAATACTTACATCTATTAGATAATGGCTACTTTTAATCAAGTACTTAATTTCTATATTTAAAAATGGTATAAAGAAAAACTATATATTGTGCACTGTCTAGTCCACTTCACCCAAAAACTCACCTTTAATTTGAAAAGATTTTGAAAAATATTCTTTTATTTTGTTTCTTCTACTTTTTCTCTCCGTGTCTTATATAAATATGCCCACTTACTCCTTTAGTGGTTTTTTTTTTTTTTTTTTGGCCACTGTAATACGGATCATTTCGAAAAGAGTGACGCTTGAAGGTTTTACAATATTTATTTATTTATTTATTTTCATTTCGATTTTTCACGTTTTGGGGTTGAGCTTTTTTTGCATGCTAAAAACTGAATTGAAGTTTGGACATTTTTTATCTTTTAGCATTTCGGACTGTAATTGCATGCTCTGATCTTGCACATACAATAATATTATTACATTACACAGAAAGATATACGCTTATGGAATTTTTCTTTCTTTCCAAACACATGTTGTTGTGCTCTGTTTTATTATTTTCTCGGAAAGAATGTCTGATAGTAACATGTCAGTAGTCAAAAATGCCGAGTTTGGGCTAGCTTTTTTGCATGCACTTGTAGTTATTGAAGATGGGAAATTACTTTATAATGGCCAAAAATCGACTGTGCTTCAAGTAAATATAAAATTAAAAATTCCTTATATAGATGATATGATAGTACATGACTTGGTTAATTATATAACCAAAAAAAAAAGTAGGTGAAGAAAAATGTTCGTAAATTAATGTTTAATGTTGTTTAATGTTATGAATTTATAGGTTTTGAAATTTGTATCATCTCATGACCCATGCTGAGAAAACACTGAAATTTGTGTGGGTTAGATTATAATATTAGACCTATAAGAAGATTCTAAGTGTTTTCCTTGTTAGCAATTAATAAGACCTTGCAATTTGCATGGCTTCGTATTAACAAAAGAATATAATGCTAAATCTCTTCTTATTAATGCAAGGGGCTTCCTCGGATGCTAATTTTGGCACACTGCCAAAGTAATATTAAATGGGTGTATATATACGTGTATATAACATGTATAAAACCAATCCCATTGTGTTGGGTTATGTAACCACATTGATTTCTACCGATATGTGGTATTTTTCCTTTATTTATTGTCAAGTTGCACATTCAGGAGGTAAAACAAACAAAAACAAAAAAAGTTGAAGCGCGTTTTTTTTTTACTTTGCATTACCAAACATAATTTGCCACGTTTTGATATTTTTCAAAAATTACCCTTTAACGCGTGCAATATTTCCGAGCCCTTTATCTCAGAAAAGTTAACAAAAGGCAACAAATAAACAAATAATATATAATAAAAAATTGTAGCAAACGACAATTTGTTTCAAGAATAAAATTTTCTGTCCCTTTTTTCCTTCATATTATAAGCTAGCAACAATAGTAATAATAATTATTATTATTATAAGTGCATGTTGGCTTGGCAACGTGGAGGATTAGGTTTCCGTGTAACTTTCCTTTCACCTTGAGTTGAGTAATTAATTAATCACACGTTGCTAAAGGTTAAGGTTAAAGGAAATTAGAGAGGTAGAGCTAATTAGCCAAAAGTAATTAAAATTAACATTAATTAATCTTTTTTGCAGGCTCTAAGTGTTAAATTTACCATAAAAACAGTGTCAAAGACATAGTAAAAGGCAACAGAAGCTCAAAGACCAATGAGTAGAACTGTTCATACTTCATTACTTTGGCCTTATTGTTCACAAACCTTCAGATCCTTTCTAATCTATATATTATATAATATAATATATATGCAGTTCCATATGTCGGGAATAGGCCAAAGTTCAATAATCCATGCACATAGCATAATTACAAACAGTCTTAATTAATTGAGATTTAATACTAAGTTGGTTTAAAGTTTGCCCTGCAAAACAGCCCTCTCATAACTATAATTACTAATATATTAACATTTTTTAAGCATAATCTTTAGCATTTGCAAATTTTAAATAAATACATGTGAGAATCTTCGGCTACATAGACTTGTCATCATTGTCTTTGTCTGGTTTTGGTCATTATTGATAATTGACTCATTTTGGCCATTTGTAGTTGGTGAAGACTAGATTAAGCTCACCAAACTTAATCTTGTGTTCAAGATAA
Source organism: Boehmeria nivea var. tenacissima (assembly GCA_018132145.1). NCBI lineage: Eukaryota > Viridiplantae > Streptophyta > Magnoliopsida > Rosales > Urticaceae > Boehmeria > Boehmeria nivea. The sequence continues at coordinate 13,848,417 of CM030884.1, read as the reverse complement.
CTACTCATCATTTTTGTTTAGCCTTATTCAATCCCGGCTAGCTTATTGCTGGATAATATATATATATATATATATATATATATAGATTAATACTGTTGTATATATAATCGTCCTCGTTTGCCGAAAGTTTTAGATCAGAATGGACGCCACTCTATAGCTTTCTCATTAATTATGAATCTTTCTACTTTATTTAAGAATTTCTTTTTGGTCTTTCAACAATTATTTCTAATTTTGCAGTTTTTTATATTCATGTTATCGTGACCGCTGTTTTTCTTAAATATTAATTATATGTTTTGCCTCCACCGCCTCATGATATATATATATATATTTATTTATTTATTTATTTATTTATTTATTTATAATACTCTTTTGCGCCAAGAAAGATAATTTATTATTATAAATTGTTTAGCGCTATTTATTAAAATATTCACTATTTAATTTTAAGTCTGATTTTTTTTTTATTTTTTTTTGGTGGATTTTGCTTTAGGGAACGGATTTATGTCAATGCAAGGTTCTCTTATTACTTCCAGTTCTAAGGAAAATAATAGTGAAAAGGATAATAATAATTGATCATTTAGTTTTTTTTTTAATGTAAGGAAATTCTAAAGTAACACTGGTATTATTAGAAGTTTAGAAAATTAATTTGATTTGCAACTTTATGATTGTACCTTGTAATTATTTTATCAATGTGATGTAACATCATGTTTTGGGAGAAAAGATGTTCAACAATTTTTTTAATTAATGTACGATGATTAAGTTTAGTAATCATCATGGTTTTAAGGATACATGAACATACTCCTATGTGGGCCATTACATATGGCTTTGTTCCATCATTGCTTTCATTATGTATAAACCAATATTGGTATCTATGAACATGGTTCAAAGATTTTGTGCTCAAAGATATCAATCGGCCTCCAAGTGAAAGGCAAATTAAATTAGCAACAATGCTTTTGTAGATATTCTTTCACATTCACCAGTATTGTATAATCCTTATTTATATATATACTTTTTTAGGACATATACACAAATTATAATAGCCGATATAAGAACTCTATCTATAAAGGATACGGAATTAAGATAAGATCTTATATCTTTTATATCTAATTTTGAATCTTTTTTTCTCTTTGTTTTCCCCACAACTCGTTGAAATCAGTAATGTTATTCTTGTTCATATCATTAATTTCATATATGGAAGCACCTACATAATAGCAAAAGGGGAATTATCACATTATGAAAAGTAAATTATAAAGTGCTATAGCAATACATTAAAAAAAATAGAGAAATTATGGTGAATATTCAATTTTTAACACTTAACTTAAATTATTACCTAATCTTTTGAAAAATATAATCAACTACCCAAGTAATTTAATTACTTACACTGTGATAAGTGATGGTAATTAACTTAGTTACTAAAATCATGTGCAAATAATTAACGAATTGATTAGAAACTCAATTACTTCAAAATTTTGAGCATTTTTTTTATTGTTATATAAATTCTGAATATTTTCTTACTTCACTCTTAAAAATACTAAATAGCATGATATATATATATATATATATATATATATGGGTAGGTAGTTTCGATCACGAACAATCTAGATCATCATATATTTATTTTAAGACGGTGCCTATTGAAAAATAAACCTAACAATGGACAAGAACCATAACATGTTAGCTTTTGATTAGGCCTTATGGGCTCGTTTGTACCTCTTTCAGGATGATTAGTTTTAACCCTTTTCTGATCTTTCAATGAATTTCATCTTCGTATTAAAAGAATTCTTTTTTTTTTTTTTTTGGTTTTTTCTATATGTGATTTTATCTACTTCCGATCTATAAATACCACCAAGTAATTCTATGACCAATAGTACTACAAAGCTGAACATGGATGAATTCCTCTCTGCCCAATAAAAGCCAGGTGTGTCAAAGGACAGAATCTAACATCTTCATGTCTTCTCACATTTCAGAAAAAACAATTAAATAGAAGTATTTTTTTTTTAATTTCTGTTTGCCTCTCAATGTTCAGTCACTACGTAGTATATATATTGTTAAATCTGGTAGGTTAAAATTGGACTTCTAATTGCTTAATTGGCACTGTCGAATCTTAAAGGGACATGGTTGAAATTGAAATTAATTAGCCTTGTTCAGAATTCAGTGCTGTTCCTATATTTAAAATTGTTATGGCAAATTAATTGCACAACTTCAATTCAAAACTTTTGAGCGTGGAACAACTTAATATCTATTTTAAACCTTGAAGTGGGATTAAGTTTCTTAATTAGATAAAAGTTTATTAATCTGGATGCTGGTTGCCTGGTTGGCGGGATTAATGTTTGCCAGGTGGCAATCCAAATGTCAAACTATCCTTGTTTTGCTGTTTTGCTTTTGTAATTTAACTTTTCTATCCATATGGTGGTCCAAATTAAGCTTCTTAATTAATTATTCTAAAAAAAAAAGCTTAATTAGTTTTCTCTTTTGGTTAAAGTATGGATAGAAAAGAAAACCCATCAATGAATATGAGATTGAACTCAGTACTGCGCAGACAAGGAATCATTTGACATTTAGCTTATCTCTTTGGTACATATTCATTGCTCGTAATAGACACTGCTTTAACAAAAACTCTCTTATCTTTTTTCTTTCTTTTCTTTTATATATTTATATTTTCACTTCATCATGATTACATTAACTTTATCTCATTTATTAATTGTTCCACTGAAAAAAAAAAAGTTGGAAGCACTTTGTGGAGACCAACGATGAAGATACCCTCTTTTTTTTTTTTTTGTATTTCTACAATTACATTATGGGTTTACTACTTTTTAATCATGTCCGAGGCTAGATAATTCCCATGTAATCATCGTCTAAAGGTGGATTAGGTGATAGATTCCGACTTTGTTGGATGACAATTCCATGTGCCTTTAAAACCAATGTTTATCACTAACATAAATTTGATAAACATCCCAATTTGGATGGACCAAAATATTATCCAATATATATTGTATAATTTTTTTCCCCTTAATTTCATCACTTAATCAGTACTATACATTTATCATCAAAGATACGGTTGATTAATTAACATATAATAAAGCAAGGAATCTTTTATTAGCCAGAATCCGATAATTTTCAGTAGGCTTTCACTAGACTAATAACTATGAAAAGCATTGTTAATCTTGGTTATGGTATGGCTAAAAAATTAATTAAACACATCAATGCCATTACTAATAGTAACTCATATGGACACCATTTGGGGTCAGCTTTGTAAAGAGTTCTCAGTCCACAGAAAAGGACAGAAGGCTTTTTGCATAGGAATGATGGAAAGTAGGTATAATTAGCAATTAAGCACTCATGAGTTTCTTAACATTTACACAATGACAATTTTGCAACGTGCAAATCTCAAAAATCTAGTAAAAGGGCCATCCCCAAAAATAATTTATTTTCCACAAATAGTTTCTTTTTTTCACATTGCACGAAAATATTGACCTTTTTTTTCTCTTTCTGTCCCCAATTATCAAATATTTAGCACGTAAATAAAAATACTAAAAACTTATAATCAATTTATATATTATTATGTTTTATAATAATTACTTTTATTTACGTGTTAAAATTTAATTAAAAGGAACGTAGGGTTTCAAAAAAATTTCATCACTATTATACACGTACAATTACTGCAGACGTGACGACGATACAAATGATAATAGTATCGTATAATAATTATTATGCACTACACGGTATAAAAATTTATGGGAACAGAATCCTATTCGACGGATTATGATCGGAAGTCACGACTTTAATACGGCCAAAGAATTGGAGAACGTTTTTTTTTAGAGGACAAAAAATTATATTGTGAATCAGGACCAAAATTAGACCCGGCAAACGTGGTGAATACACGTATAATGGAACCAAAATGGGTCAGATATCAGACATAATATATAGGCTTTTGCGGTGGAATGGATCAAGCGTATCCAAAGAAGCCTTCTTCAGCTTTGGTCGGAAAATTTTGTCCACCTTCTGTTTTTAAATATACGTTTTTCTCATACTATAATAATTGTTATGCTTTTTTTTTAAAAATTTATTTAATCAAATTCATTGTTGAAAATAATTAATATTCTTGTTGATTGTTATAGTAGTAGTAGTAGTTGTTGTTGTTGTTTGTTGCTATTGTAACCTACCCGATCAGGTCAAATACCACACGCTTGTTGTCACATGGCACACTTGACAACACTAGTTTCTTTTGCATAGGATTCCATATGATTGCATTATTCAATTCACCTCCCATTCTCTTTCTCTCTCTCTCTCTCTCTCTCTCTCTTTTTTTACCAAAAAAAATAAAAATAAATTAAATTCTTGTTCAACACATCCAATAGTCCCAATTTTGTCGTCTTGCTGATATTGTAAAATCAACAATTAAAAAGCTCGATGGGGGTAAAAAAATTGTCATTACATTACCATTAATGTAATTATTATCTATATACTCTCTCTCTCTCTCTCTCTCTCTCTCTCTCTCTCTCTCTCTCTCTCTCTCATTAATGTAATTATTATCTATATATTCTCTCTCTCTCTCTCTCTCTCTCTCTCTCTCTCTCTATATATATATATATATATATAAGATTTAATATTTAGACGATAGTACAAATTACGGTGAACGTTAAAGATGCATGAGAGAGAGATGGGTACGAAGGGATAGGGGTGTTTTCAATTGTGTAGACAAAAATCTATTATTTTCAAACGCAATTCTCATGAGTCTGTGTTTTATTTAACGCAAATAAATTAAATTGGACAATAGTATACTAACTATATCCTTTTTAGCATCTTTCTCTTCCAAATTAAGGCCAAACGCCAACAAATATAAGCAAAATCTTTGTATTTTTTTGCAAAAAAAAAAAAAAAAAACTTTAATTATATATAAGTGTAACTAGATATTTTTCACTATGTTTTTTTTTTGGTAATTTTTGTCATACTTAGATTTGGCAAAACAGAATAGAATAAAGCTAATTTACTACAAGAAACCAGGGAAATTTCTTGTAATTTGAGTGAAAAAAAAAAACTTAAAAAAAGAATACACGAATTGAATATCCACTGATCTTGTAATAGATGGTAGCTATATTACTAGAGATTTCAAGTGAATAGTGTTCTTTTTTTTTTTGCCTAGTGTTAAAACCTATAAAAATCCATATACTATCACAATCTATATATCTTTAAGTACTATACATATAGTACTCAATTAATGTCCTGTTTAACTAATGATCTCTTCGATTAAAGTAGCTTTACAATGTCCTCAGCATCTTTCTTTTCCAAAGCTAAATGCCCCACAAAACATCTTTGAAAACATTCTCCATCAATTTATATATGTCGCTACAAAAGAGTACTAGTTACGAAACTCAAATTGATGAATAAGAAGGAAAAAAAAAAAAGGGGAGATCTGATTAATTAAAAAAGAGAAAAGAAAGAGAAAGTAAAATGCACTCTTTATGATATAGTTCAATGAAGGCAAATTTACTACAAGAAGCCAAAGAAAGGGACCGGTCAAGTAGACATTAAGGTTCTCACTTCTCATAGTAGCTAGGAAAATAAATAAATATGTTCTTTTGACCTTGCAATAGAAGGAAATTATAGTAGCTAGATATTTCAGCGATAGTATAGGTCTCGTGAAGTGTCAAAACCTATAAAAACCCTAACTCTCTCTCTCTCTCTCGAATCCTACCTATATATCCTTGACTTCAACTTAAGGGTGAAAAAGATAGATCAAGCATGGCAAGTTGATCTTCTTGTTGTTGTTATTTTCTTTTTCCAACAAAAGAAAATCTCAATGTGTCAAAAATATTATTCGAACACTCTGGGGGGACCCAAAAAAAAAATTGCACGCACGAACTCTCATACCGCACAAACAAAAGCCTTTTTGATTTTCTTTTTAAATTATTAATTTTCTATTCTAATGGGTCCTATTCATAGGAGACATGCAAATCTTTCCCTTCTTCTCATTATGGAAAAGGACAGATCTCTCTCACATCAAAATGGTTCTTCTCATCTAGTCATGAGGTGCTTCTTTGGGAATGCATGGTGTTTAACATGCATATATATATATGCATATATATATATATATGGACGAATATACAAATGTGTATTTGCCTAAGGTATGGCAATTAATGGGTACAAAGATTCTCTTTGTATAGAGAGAAGAATGGGAAGTTTACGGCTTTCACTTGAGATGTTTTATGATTATTATTATTATGATGATTATTTGGTAGTTGAATAAATATTTTTATTGACTATGTATTCAACATTCATTGTTATGGGACAAAATTTTAAAAAATAAATGAAATTGAAAGAGTTATGTCGCTACCGTGTTTGATTGTTGGATGAGTTTGGAATGTTGTGTGAATATATATTTTGACAATCTAAGATCACCACCGTCCTGTAGTTCAAGATCTGTCTGACAAAAACAATTTGTGTTTTGTTTTATATATTTGTGATATCTCTCTTGCTTAGTTTAGAAACATGGTATTTGTGCTTATTTTTGCCATTTGTTTATAAAATGTAGAAATTTGAGAGATTAGGGAAGTGTCCTTGAAGTTTCGTACAAATTAAATATTAGGACAGAATAAATTGAAGTGTTTTTCTTTTCCTTTCATTTTTCTGTAGTATCAATAAAAATTAAAACAATACACGTTCATCCATGATTAACTATGACCTTCCATTGGACTTTGGATGTTAGTTTGTAAAATATTAAGCTTATCTAGCTATCAGCTTGCAAATTTTGACCTTACAAGAAAAGACAAAATGACAATATTCTTACTTATTGATTATAAGCATTATTAGTAAAATATGGCACTATAATTATTCGGTGAACCGTATGTACAACTATATACTTCGGAATTTATAATGAAAAGTATGTTACATATTGGCATAGAATACTTTCTTTTGAAAAATACGCATATTTTTAATTACGTTTTGTAAACGTATAGCCCATGAGTTTATTAATACGGTTGAAAAAGTTCAATTAGGCCACGAAATTAATAAGGTTGACCAAGTTTTTGAGATAATACTATACTTGATGCTAAATTCATCAGCAATAATAGCATTTATCAAATTTGACACTAAAAATGACATTATAAATTTTTACATTGATACTCTAAAATGACATTGCATTAGAGATGCTTAAGGCGTGAGTTATTTTTAAAACAAGTTGGCATTTTCAAATTTGTCGACAAAATAGCCATATTGACCCCAAGTAGAGACCAACATACGCTTTCTCTTGTTTGTGTAAGGCCGAATTCCAGTTGAACTTTATTGGGCCTAAAAAATCTTTCAATATTCAATGGGTGTGGCAAACAAGCCCTTACTCAGGCAAGTTATGTTGTGCTGTACTTGTTGTGTCGCTATTTCCAAGGGCTTTCCCAATTAACCATGTTGATTTATGTAAAAGACATATATATGTAAATGTGATACATAATCCGTACAGGCGTGCACTGTGTTCCTTTCCTGAGTGTTCCAATTCCAATATGACTTATTTCTGTAAGGTTTTTTTTTTTTTTTTTTTTGGTTTGTAATTGTTTGTCTCTTACTGTAGCTTTCTTTTTTCTTTTTTCTTTTTCCTTTTTTTTCATTTTAGCCCACCTTGGACCACTCAGAAATGCATTATTCAGTTCTCTGCTGATTTCTGTGTGGCCAAGATCTCCGCACACTGTGGGACTCCTAATAGCTTATAGTGTCTCATGTGTGCTGATTTTGATTGGAATTAAAATCACTCATGTGAAACAACAGTCACTCAAGTGGCACTCTTTGTTAAGAGTCTTGATCTTTCCTATTTAATTTGTTTAATTATTAATATGTAACACGTAATTAGAAGTTACAATTAGTTTATCTACTTTATCTAATGGTCTGTAAGAATTCTCATAATAGGGGATAAACAAAATGAGGAGGATTTAACTTCATGTATGCATAACACATTGATTTACAAGTTATATTTGTACACCACACTCATTGACAGCTTCGGAATATTTGACAAATCCTCGTTATGAGAATAAATAAGAGTATCATCCTAGTATGTATTACACATAAATTTTATAAAATTTTTGAGAAATGCACTCTTTTGATACATCAATAATCTCCGCCTCATTTATATTTTATTTTTAATTTATACCATAAATTTTACACTATAAATATAGAATGTATTTAGAGTATAGATTATTGAGTGATACTAAAAAAAATTGCTTTAATTTACAATTGGAGGTATTCTTAAAAAATTCCCCTTTCGCTAAAGGGCAAAGCGTGCAATATTTTTGGGCTGCTATCGCCGTAGCTAAATTGGCCCAGCTGATGATGCTTCTCTCTCTACTCTTTTTGAGCAAATGTAAACGTAAAACCCGGAGTTTTGACTTTTGAGCAAATGATGCTTTATGCGACCAATTTATAAGGTGTGTTTAGTTTAGTGGATGGAAAGTAGAAAGGATAGAGAATATTAAAAATATAGAGAGTGTGAAAGATGGAGAAGATTATAATATAATAAGGAAAATTACAAAACAAGGTCATTCTTAGTGTCACTTAATAATCTATGTCTCAAATAGTATGCTCTATTTGTTTTCACTCTATATTTATAGTGTAAATTTGAGAGCACTAACTAAAAGTACAACACATATAGGACATAAATTATTATCATTGTGCCAAAAGAGGGGTACTCCTCAACAAAAAAAAAGAGAGAGAGAGAGAGTAGTAGATTAATAGTAATTATTTGTATAATGACTATATTATCTATGTATTATTAATTATTTTAAAGGTGAAATTGACTTTTTATTAATTAAAGATGAGAGAAATTGCATCATTTCACTTCTATGCAATTTAATGGGCCCGGTGGCAATATTTTTGGGCTTCTTTTTGCATGGAATATTTCTGGGCTTTTTGGCCATTACACCGACCCATCTACTGATGTTTTTCTCTCGTTTTTGGATGGAGGTTATGTTGAGCTAGTGTTGTATCTTTACTCGTTTCCTTCGGTTTTTATGCAGAATCGTATATTCAAATAAAATAAGTAATGAGGATAATTACAAGAGTTTATATTTTTTAAAACAAAACTGTTTTTCAATTTTTTTTTCTTTTGTCTACGTTACTTTTAATCTCTTAAAACTTAAGCTTCTAAAAAAAAATCTATTTAAAAAACTCCATTGTTCAACTTTTGTTGCATATGCATACTTTTCAGTTTTCACTATTGTAAAATATAAATAGGGATATATAGCCAGACCCATCCTTCCCGCTTGTCACTATCTCCATCATTATTTTAGAAATTCCATGGTCCAGCGATAGAAGAACTATAATGGTTAACCTAATTTTATTCAAAATATAATGATGAAAGAAGAAATCTAATCAAGAGTAGAAGTAAAACCTTTAAATAAAAAAATAAAAAATGCGGATATAAGGCCCTTCTACTTCTAAAATGTTTGTCCAAATTTAATAACATGTAGTTCTATGGCATTGTTTTTGCGTTATGTGTCAAATCCCCTTCCTTTGATGAATTTGGTTCTCTCTTTTTGCATCTTCTAAAACCCCAAAAATTTCACAAAAAAGGGGGAGGGAAAAAACGACAGAAAGAAAGAAAGGAAGAAAAGAATTTAGTTGGAAGATTGCTTCCCAAAAAGGGACAATGCTTTGAGAATGGGTGAAATAGATAAGAGTTATAGTCCATTCATCATTAGTCCTAGCAAAGACCATGTGCTTCTTCATTGATACCCCACATTCAAAGTCCAACCAAAAAAAAAAAAACCAGAACAAAACACATGATTACTCGGTCCACAAGACCACAAAACAAACCCACAAAAAGAGAGGACAAAAAATATGTAAGTCGGTTGGAGAGTTGGTTATAGACTTATAGGAAGAAATTAGAACTAATCCAAAATTATTGTGAGACAAAATCAAGTTTCAATTGCACTATCTCCAAACTATTCTAAAAAGTAGCGAGTTTTGTGAGAAATCAAGAGAGAAAATAAATGATTTTAGTCAATTTCTCATTGTTTTGTCCAAGTCCAACTAGCAATATCATTATCACGACTAGTCATTTTTTGTTTCAAAAAAGTTTCTACCCAAAATATACGTCAACATGACAACTTAAAGATGATGGAATTAAAATTAAAAAAAAAAAAGATGGGTATGCCTTGCCTTGTAAAATGCAATTTAGGGATGGTCAAAAGTCTAAAAGCTCAGAAACCCAATAAGAGAAAGACGATTGACTTCATTGCCTTAATTTTGTTTTATTTCCACTAAAAACCTCAATCATCAGGCTAATTGGAACCAAGAAAACGTCAAGGTTTGAATTTCAAGCAAACATAAGCAAAATGTTTGAAGGGAATTTTGATTATCACAATGCCATGCATGCCTTCTTTTTTTTTTTTTTTGAAGTCTTTTACTTTGTCCCAAAAATAGGTCTTTTCAATGGCAAAGACAAATTCTCCAACTTAGAAATCCAAGATCTAAGATCAAGTCTTCGATATTTTACGTTTCGAATTGTTCTAAGTTGGTAAAAAAGTCTTATGATCCGAGTTTAATATTTCAATAAGAATATGCGTGGAACATAGATCATTTTCCGTACTATTGAAAAAGAAAAGTGAAAAACATTCAACCACTGGTAAATCCCTCGTTCATTTTCGTGATAATAGTTTGAGATTTAAAGGCCCTTTTTTTTATAATTAAGGCTCAGCAAGCGTCTAATCATTATTATCGTTACGACGTTACCAAAAATGAAGGTTAGATGAAATTATATATGTTTCCACTTATATAATTGAAGTATTGATGCACCATAATCTGACCTTGTAACCTCCTTATACATACATTTTAATAAGTACTGGTTCCATTCTGTTTTTTCTTTCCCAATATTAGTCAAAGCGATAATTATAATGACCTCAAAAAAAAAAAAATATTGAACAGTTTGTCAACGTCGTCTTTGGTTTCTCCATCACGCGTTGTTAAGCCGTCACTCTTGGAAAAAGACCTCAAACTGGTTTTCAGATTATTTGGCCAATTTTATGTCTTTGCGTTGCATTTAAGTATTGGATAGGATATAGTGTTTGTCGTGGTTTTTAGCTACAAATATAGTATATTTTATTGATTAGCAATATCCTCTACATTTTAATATTTATTTACAATTAAGAGACAGAATAACGTGTCAACGTTTAGCAGAAACTGCTATTTCATCTTATATTCTGTGTACCGATAGGGAAGAAAAGATTCTAGTGTTGCTTTAATTAATTTTATTTCCCCCTTTATAAAACAACATTTTTAAAGAAATTTCCCCGAGGTAAGTAATAAGTATAACAACGAAAGTCACGAAATATGAAAAGAAATTTCCCCGAGCTAAGAAAAATGATTATCTTGAGGTAACATTGTAGTAGTGTGTGTGTGTGTGTTTCATTATTATTATTATTTTTTTTCATCGGTGATCAGATATTATAATATAAACAGTAGGCCAGCCATGAAGCAATATATATAATTAGCTTGTTTATGTACTAAATCCTCCTCATAACCTTTATATAGTCTTTCTAATCTGTTTTTATCTTTTCTGTTTGGATTATGACTTTTTGTCTATGCGTGAAACCAACCACAAAAAAGTCACGAGTTGAAATCTTCTTCATATTCATTCATATTCATATTTTTGTTTTCCTGTTCTTTCGTTGTTATAAACAGACCAATTCAAGTCAATGTCAAAGTTAAATCAACAAATTACGTTTAGAGTTTAGTTGTATATTTTCCTCTCAATTTTTTTAATTTTTTGCGCTAAGAATATAGATTTTATTCACACTAGGTAGGTAGATAAAAAGATAAACCTACAAACCTGTAAGGCTGTGAAGATAATCAATTGTTAGCTTCCCAACAAATAATACTTTTTTTTTATTTTTTCAATTACCCTGATCAATATATATATATATATATATATATATATATTCTTCTTCCAAGAAAACATATTCCTGACAATCAAATAAATTCTCCCCATTATTCAGCAAGATTTTTCTGCAGCACCATAACGGCTATCTTTCAAATAGCCGTTAAAATTTGGAAGACAACCGTTACTACATAAGAAGCCAAATAAATACAACAGCCTTACATATATAAATGTCAAAAATACTCATATTTTTTATTTTTAGACAAATTTTGTTCACTATCTTGACGCACAAGTTTTTAGCCATAAATAAAGGGATATCTATCAATTTTTTGAAAACGAAAACTACGTGACGTGACAAAAAAGTGTCACATCTAAGTAGTGATGAATAAGATGCGTAAAATGAGTGTTGAATTACCCATAAATTAGGCAGTGAAAGAAACGCATTAAAAATGTTTGTTTGTGTTTAACTTGTTCTCTCTGTCTCTCTTTTAAAATCTATACAATATGGGCAATGGTTTCTTTATGTTAATGCACATCAATAACCATGACCCATCACTCTTATAAAGCAATTACTTTAGAAATAAAAGCTAACAATCTGGGTCTGAGAGTCACAGAACAATATTCCGTACCTTTTGGAAAGGGCAAAAATTTGGAACAGAAAAAGTGAGAGAATTCATATTACACACAGAAACTTGAAGAAGAACACGGGACACTAATGTTGAACATGAGGAAAAATGATGACAAAAAAAAAACAAAAAGGAGAGAAAATGCAGAGACATTTTAGTTACAAACCTGTTTTTAAATAGGGTATTTCCCTGCCTAAGATCATCAGCTAAATGTTTCTTCTTTATCAAATTCTAACTTAAACAAACAAACTTAGAATACACCAAATCCAAACACCCTTATATATATAAATATAGAAAGGAAAAAAAAAAAAGACACCTTAAATACATCACACAACCCTAATCAGAGAGTTATCAGCAACAGAACTAGTATTATCAATTCATCATGAATGATCAATCAAATCAGTGTATGGAATCTATGTTCTTACTCAGCTCCTCCAGCTTCTTCAGCCTCATCTTCTCACTCTCACTCACAAGCTGCCACAAAAGGAAAATTACAAGGCAAAAAAAGGACAATCAACTTCAGACACCAAAATTAGGAAATATGGAAAAACCCATCAAGGCATTTACAATTACCAAAGTAAGAAGAAAAGTAGTTGATTAAATCATCAACTAACACTAACCTCCATTAGTTTGGTAATCAGCTGTACTTTTTCCTTGTTCTTATCGTTGAAGGCCTCAAGGGCTTCTTTGTATTCTTTCTCCTGTGACACACAACAACAACAAAGACAAAGAAAGACCCCATAATTAAGTGGCTCTCAAGAATTTGTCATGTCATTCAAAGAACAAGATAAACATTTATACAATAATAAAATGAAATAAAAATATCACCTTTTTTTGGCAGGTATGGCCGAGTGGCTTTAGTTCCTTGTTCACTGCATCAATCCTCTTGCGGACCAAAGAAACTTCCTTCCTCATTGGATCTGCAAGCGCTTCAAGTTCCTGAAAAAATTCCATAATTTTTTAGTTACTTTTGGGTACCATAAAGTTTATTTTAAATGAATCCACCAAAAAAAAAAGCTGCTAAAACCAAATATTCTTCAAGCCTTGAAATTTCAATATTTATTGGTGTGTTGTTGGGCATTAATAAATAGGAACAATAACTAATTAGCACCCAAATTTTGTCTGAAAATTTCTACCAAACAGAGTTCTCTGAATATTCATGATTAGCTTTCTTTGGGTATGAAATTTGAAAAGCTTGAAACTTTCTATAGTAAATGTCACATCTCTATGTCTCCACATCCAGATCCTGATTCATGCTCACCTTCTAAACCAAAGCTAAACAAAATCACACAAAAAGCAAAAATAAAAAATAAAAATCTCAGAATCATAATATCTCTCACATATAAATCCAACAAAAACCCTAAAAAGTTGACAAATTTTCTCAACCAAAAAAAAAAAAAAAACCCTAATTCCACGGAAAAGTGTCCAAACCCTCAAAGATTCCCAACCATATTCCCTAATCCCCGAATTCCCGGCCAAACGCCCTGATTTCGCCCTAAAAACTCTCGACAAAGACGGATTCACAGAGCCAGAGCCAGAGCCAGAGCCAGAAGCAAGAAAACCCTAACCTCGCGAATGGTGGCCAAGCGCTTGGTCTCTTCCTCGACGCGGCCGAGCTGAGCCTGGACCTTGTCGCGGACCTCCATTCGCTTGCGCTCGATCTCCTCCTCCTTGGCGCGGAACGTCGACAGCGCCGAGCGCGACATCTCCTCGTCCTCGCGCGACAGGTTGCTGCTGCTGAAGCTCAGGCTCCCCGAGTTCTGCACCATCAGCTGCTGCTGCTGCGTCGCCGTCGCCGCCGCCGGTTGCTCGATCGTCTGCATAGCTCTCTCTCTCTACTTTCTCTCTCTAGAAACCCTTGAATTTCGTTCGTCACTGATTGGGTGTTTGTTTGGCTATTATTAGGGATTTTCTTTGTTTCTTTCCTTTTCTCTTTGTGTGTTGTTTGGTTCTTTTGCTTTTCGGTTTCTCTTTTGCTTTTTTTTTTTTTTTTTGGGCTTTGAAATGATGGTTTTAGTGCTCTGTTTGTTTTTTTTTTCTTTTCTTTCTTTGCTCTGTTTTGAACTTTGAAGTGCTTATAAGCAAAAGGGTTTGGCCAGCTTAGCTTTATTTATTTATTTTTTATATTTTATAATTGTGTGTGAGATATGGAATAGAAAAAAGGATAAAAAGAAGGGAATATTGGAAATAAAAAAGGAAACAGAAAAGTGTTTTGGCTGAAATGACCCAACTGCCAACTATTGATAAAGAGGCATGAGAGGGAAAATTAACAACTTTTTTTCATTCTTTCTTCTAATTTGAACCCCCAAAAAATTCAAAATTTGTCTCTATGAGTTATTTACAAGATAATTATGTTAATGGGATAAGGTACCAAAATAAAAAGGTGACACTCACTGAAAATAGTGTGAGAATTTTCAGTTGGCTGTCGGAATTTTAAGAGATTTGATCGTATTTTTTTTTATTTGAAGATTTTTTGTTTTAGAAAATAGAGTTTGAAATCCAATTGCCAATCGTATAAGCGACCGAAAATTATTATTTTTATGGGTGAAGTAGGCAAATATCCAGAATTTATATAACAATAAAAATAAATATCCAAACTTTTAAAGTAATTGAGTTTTTAGTCAATTTGTGAATTACTTGTACATGCTTTTGGTAACAAAGTGAATTACCACCACTTATCACTGTGTAAGTAATTGCATGTTTGGGTAATTGGTTATATTTTTCAAAAGATTGAGTAATAACTTACATTAAATTTTGAAAATTGGGTATTCACTATAATTTCTCTATTTTTATTTGTTTATAATCTGATTTTAATTTGCGTTTCGGAAATTTATTTATAACTACTCTTCAGCCAAATGTCTCCATGTATCAATTCTCTTTGCTAAAATCTTGAAGGCAATTCTAAAACTTTTCTGTTCTTTTTTTTTTATTTTTTATTTTCCGATAAGTTAATATCAAAGTCGACAAAATCAAGAAAAAAAATAGCAATAATAAGTGCTTCTGGCCGAAACTAATTAGGATTTAATAGTTCAGAACCAATTACTATTTGGTACAATTTTTTTTTATTTCCAGACCATTATGCATAATTTATCTTATGGAAGGCTGTTATGGAAAGCACCATTAGTGTGCTCATTTTACTAGCTCATGGAATAGTTGTTATTTTTCTAATTTGGCTGACTAATAACTATTTCTGTTACTTCAGTAGCAAAAACAAACTATTTCTGTTACTTCATCCACATGACATGGAATGACTGTTCACAAGAAATTCATTTTCTATGCTTTTATTCCTTAACGTCTAAATAGAGCTTGAATTTTTTAGTAAAAGTTTTATGCAATAATGTGTTATAAACGTTGGATTCCTTGTTAAAATGAGCTATTTTTCTATTTTACTTCTCTTTTCTTTTTCTTTTTTTCTTTGTCGTTTTATTCATTGATTTTTGGTATCAAACATGTAATTGCCTAGTTGGTAAGTGAGAAAGAATGTTGGTATTTATTTGCCAGCCATGGAAAATTCCCATTTTATTGAAAAATAAATATCATGGCGAGTTATAATAAATGCTTTGGTACTAGAAAGGTAGAGAATCTTCACTCAATCTTATGATGAAGTTGATAAGGTACTACTAAGTCCTAACAAAATGCATTTCAAGCAATATATATATAAAATAAATATAGAGAAATTATATATATATATATATATATATCCTGACAAAAAGCATGTGGTAAAATATTTGCTCCCAAACACCAAAATTGTATTGTCTAGTGACTAGTGAGTATCCCTTAAAAAAATATACAATTCTCACTTAAATTATCATACTCGTGATAATGAAATAAAATAAAAAAATAAAATTCTTAAATAAGAGACGTTCATCACAGTTTATCGAATTTTCCTTTTTGAATTATGAGATATATTAAAAGAGTAAATCTAATTATTTATAATCGTTCTCCATCGGTAAACATTCACCACTTAAAGAATCTCAATTCCCTCATCAAATTATATGATAATTGTGTATATTTTCGTAACAATCGATGATGACTATATATATATATATATATATATATTATATTGTTAAAAGAAAAGGTTGTTGTAGAGTGGAGAGAAAGGGTGACCAGCGCATGCACAACACAACACAATGGAAGTAAAGAGAAGTGGCGTAAGAGGTAAGGAAGGGTTACAAGTTTATTAGACAAACAAAGCCAGTGGCGGCAGATTAGCTAACTTTTTTTTTTTTTTGGACAAATAGCACCCCACCTCACCTTTTTTTTTTTTTTCTTCTCATTTTTGACCATCAAAGAAAGAATCATCACATTATCTCTTTCTTTAATCCCTTTTTTCCTTTATGATTTTAGAAAATTCGGCGGTGTATGACATTAAATAATAATATTGATAGTCTATAGACCACTTGATTTCAATTGTGTCTTTTTGAAAGTATAGTAGAGAATATAACCCTCACAACATAGAATGTCTATACACAATAAATTTCAGAGAGATGCGTATATATAATTAATAATGGGCATTAATAATATAAGGGAAACATTAAATCCAGTACGTAAATTGTTTTTTTTTTTCTTGGGCTAATATCATTCATTGTCCAAATTTATTAATTTTTAGGTGGCATGATCAAGTCAAGGTGTACTCTATAGTATTATTATACAATATGATATATATAATAATCTCTTGTTAATGGGTGTCTACTTTAGTTTCCCTTTGTTTTTTTCCCTTTCCTAGCCTCTCCCTTTCCAAGCTGTGCTGTGGTGTGGGGGACCAACCATCTCAGAATTTGACAAATTTCAAAAACTACAAAATATTAAAAATAAAAACTTGTGTGGGTGCTTTTGCAAGAATGAAGATTTAACATCAAGAGATTCAACGGCTTAGATCGTAGGATCCAAATATATCCCAATCCATTGGAGGGCCCCAGGAATCTCTCTCACCTATGAGCATCCTCTAATGATGGGTGATTAGTGCACCCATTAGTAACATTTATATGCCTTATTAAAACAAGCATGCAATTTGCCTTTTTTTAATGATGTTTTTTACAAAAAAAAAATAAAAATAAAAATAAAAATTATTATGCTATAAACTTTAGTACCTAATGCCAGCCTCAGAGTGAGCATTTTTTTTTTATAATTATGTCCACTTTATAAATATGGAACTCAATTACATGGGAATTAAAAATGGTGTGTGACAGTTGTGTCACACCCACCTAAGATTTCCAAGTTCTTCTAAAAAAATACAAATATTTTGTTCTCCAAAATCTCTGCAACATCACTGTCTAGCAAATCTCAGCTTTCATATATATAACAATATTATGAATTTTATGTTTGGTGGCAGTTTAACCAATTCCAACTGTTTTAATTTTGATTAATTTTGGATTCTCAATCTCTCCACACATATATATATCATATATGTAAATTATTAGGAAACTCATAAAATTGATACAATTAGGCACAATATGGGGCCAAATGGTACACATATATTTATTGCATGCCCTTTCAATATATGTCCCACCCAATGAGGGGAAAAAATAGTTGTTAATAAGAAAAATTGTGGTGTAATTATGTCAATATTTTTTTCCTCAATGTAATTATGTAGGTCGTGGCCAACACTATGATGTGTACTCTTTCTTGTCCAACTATTATTTGCTTGCACGCTGACATTGTTATTATCATAATTATGATAAGCAATTTCGGATAATTCATTTACTTGTATTAATTTTCATAAATTGACATTATAGGGAAGACAAAGCTTGCTTTGGGTGGAAAATAGTAGGGCGTTTTTATTTGTCGTAACTATTATCGAATATGCAATGATAAAGATCAATCAAAAATTCAAACTAGAATTATAAAACTTAAAGATATTGTCGTATTATTGGAAGATTCTATAATTGTTATTATTAAGTTTAATGCATTATTTTCTCGTATTAATTCGTTACCTTAACCTGTTTTTTCTTATTTTACTATTCAGATTCGTTGCTTATATATATATGTATATATATCTATATATACATATACAAATTTATACCTATATTATTATGGAAAGAGTCTCAGGTGGGGAATTCCCTATCACAGGAAACGAGTCTGGATCGTCAGATTAATTTTTTTAGTGGGTCCTACAACTTAAAAAAATAAATCTGACGATCCAAAACTGTTCCTTGTGGTGGGGAATTTCTCACCACATATTATTTTATATCTAGCACAAAGTCTGGATATATGATTAAGAACTCTTAATCTTCAAAAAAGTGTCTACTACATTTGCTAGACTAGAGGCCTAACCAAGAGTTGGCCTAATTTGACTAGAATCTTTAATAGTGTCACAAAGTGTTAATCCATGACTAAAAACATGCATTAATTACAATGTGAATGTTTGTCACAAAATGCACGGAAAGCAATGCTATTACGCAAACTTTCAGCAAAGTTGTAAAAAAAGGAAGAGATTCTGGGAGGAGCGCAAGAAAGAAAAGGTGTCCTTTGAGTTTGAGGGGCAAAATTGCAAAAATTATATGCTTTTGGTACTATTAAGTGAAATAACAAAAATTTTAAAAAGATATAAAATGGTTTTTTGAGGCAGCTTTCAAAAATCATCCTCTGCCGACAATGACAATATTGGCCACTTTGAGATGCCATTGTTTTTGGATCTTGAAGTGTACCTCAATATGTACAATTAATATTGATTTCTTGCAGGGTTTCTTTTTGTTTTTTTTCAATTAGTGTTATAGGTATTTGGCCATTTCAAGTTATAGTTTGATATAATCATGTCTCTCAAGTTCACATCTTGTGGGGATCGTTACAATAAGTTTCACATATTGTGAATTAATAAGGGTTGTGATATACGTTGTGATCTTGTTAGCCTACGTGTCTCGTAAACAAAACATAGCGTGTCGCGTTGTGTCGTGTCAATTCATTTATATAAAACCTCATGCGTTATTATACAATTAGATAATTAAATTTTGTTTTTTTAGAGTATGCATCTTAAGCTCTTTAATTATTTCATTTATGTTTTTAAAATATTAATATAATTTATATTTTGATGTTTTATTTTATTTATTGAGTATCATGTTATCGCTAATTATGTGTCGTGTTTCAATAAATAATTATTGATCATATACCAATAAGTTGACTATTAGCATAATAAATTCAGCTCGATAATTGATCTGAGACTTTTGAAATCAACCAATGAAGACACCTTTCAACAACTAAACCAAATCAATTAACAACAAAACTTTGAGGTTTTCAATTTTGATCTGTTTTGGAGCCTCTCAAATTCCATCAAGTTAATCAAAAATTTGAACACGTAATCCTAAACCGAATTAATTTGTATCACTTTTTAAACATGATTTAACTTAGGCCCTACCGTGTGTGCTATGAAAAGATTTCGGGTCTATCTTTTGTATGATTTGAGCAAGCTCGTACAAACTAATACATGAAAATAATTTCTCATATCACTTTCATAACCAAATTATTGCATGTGGTTTCCTATTTAGCCCCATCAGAATCTCTTCTGAATCCGGGAGACATTAAATATGTGCATACCTAATCCATCACAATCCAACAAACACCACAAAATTATAAACAAATAAATAAAAATCACTTTACAGCTTAAATCTTAAGCGATGTTACTTATGGCATGAAAGGCAATTGAGAACTTTTCCTAGTTTTGCCATCTCAACCTTGCATTTGTTGTCACTCATGAGTTTTGACAGATCAATCCATTCCATTTCCAAACGGCTGTGAAAAAAAAAAATTATAATATTTTTATTTTGTCATTTTTTTATTTTTAATTTTTTGGGTGGTGTGGTCACGTGAGACGTTGGACAAAATCACAACTGGCTGATTGTAACTTGTGAGTTGTGTAATAACATGCCTTATTTCATGATTCATGCATGGCTTATTAGTTTCCTTAGGAATTGGGAATTCGTTGGCCTTTCTTTTATATGGCCAAAACCAAAACCAAGCCATCAAAAGAAACAAGAAGACAGAGAAAAACGACAGAATGAAATCGATAAAATGAATATGTGTGAGTTTTTTTAGCTAGAACTGAACAACTTTGATTTTGTTAGAAAAGTTGGAGAACCAACACTAAGTAATATAAAGTTTATTATTATTATTATTTATTATCTTCCCAAAGGATCAGTATTAATATTATGTCATTTTTGTTCGAAGAATGTAATGATATTCCGAACCCTCGCTCCACGTGAAATGAAAACGATTCAAAGATCTTTAATTCAAGGCCCAATTATTAGCTTTTAGTCCTAACTGAAATGACAGTGAAACAAACCCACTCGGTTGTGTGAGACAAACTCGCAAATCTAGCCCAATATTTCATAGTTCATGTCTATTCCCTCATTCTCTTCGCCGCTTCTCTTTTTTTTTTGTTGCGGGTTTCAAAAACAATCTGATCATCTCTTTCCTTCTCTTTTGTTTCTCTTAGTTTCTTTGTACTTCCATTCACTCATTTTCTCCGCCGTTTCTCTTTTATTTAATTTTTTTTCTCATTCGATTTCAAAAGAAATTAGATTTTCTCTTTTTCATTTATTTCGTTCCCCTTTGCACTCATGTTTCTTTTTACCATTTCTTTTTTGGATCTATTACGTACCCACATTTGATAAGGTTTTTGGTTTTTACTAGGATCTGATCAAGAAGTTAGTGCGCAATGTCATCTTTTAGGGTGACTATGCAAAGGGTGCTAGGCGAGTTGTGATGTATAGCTGTTCTCCCTTGTTTTAATGCTAGTAATAATAATTGACTTGAAAAAAACTCTTTTTGAGTTTAATTAAGGCAAATTGAATTAATATGCATCATCTTTTTCCTTCTCAACCGACGTGGGATTTTTCATTTTTTTTTTTAATTTTATCCAAAAATAATAATAATAATAAATTCTACATTGGCAAGATAAAAGAAGAATGTATAGCATCGACTTTAGCTATTGTTTATATCGCCAATCATAACTCTTAAATCAGAACATTGTCCATTGTCCATACTACACCATATGAGTAGGCATATTTAAATTAAATTAACCCATTATTAGATTTTCTCCTTTAACACGTGTCAAAAAAACCTTACAGAAATTTTATAATGCAACTTTCATCATTTATCTTTCCCAAAAGTCCTTCAGTCATCGGCATAACTTTCACTATACATCTTGCATCATGCCAAACCATTTCTTATATGCAAACTTGTGGATCTACTAGAAAGCAACACATTTTTTTCTATATTAAAGCATACGTAGAATTTTGGTCTTCTGGCTAACGAAATTATTAGAGGCAAATTTTCAGAGGCTATATTTCAAAAGGCCCAAGAGAATTTGGCCTATTTTTGTAACGCTGCCTTATTGAATTATATCTTATTTTGGGAATTAAATTGTCATGTTTAGGTGTAGTAGTTGTGTTTTGTGTCATGTCTTACTTGTGCTTGAAAAATTCAAATTAGATATAGAACTCCTTAACTAAATATTGTGTTCAAAACAGACCAAGACACACCCTAGTTAAATATCGTATCACTCAATTGCAACCCATTTATGAATTGTGCTTAAATATATTTAAATAGGTCTTGCACATGCGAACTTATTTAGACCTCATCAACTCTATTTGGGTTGAAATTTAACTATATCTAAATATAAAGTAAAAATTTTGAATAAAGGTCTAATTTTGAGAATGTATAAAATATGCGTGATAATTCTTAACTCACGTGGGGTGAAAAGGTTGAGAGGAGGATTAAAATAGTCTATTTGCAGAAGTTTTTTTTTTTTTTTTCCCTACAATTATCTCAAACCTTACATGTGGTAACGTTAGGCCTCAATCTTTGGACCAAAGCCCAACTTCACAACACACATGATTGTGGGCTAACGCTATAGGCCCAGTTCTTGATGGGCTCGCAATATTCGGCCCAAACGTGTCTCTCTCTTTGCGTAATTA
This sequence comes from Boehmeria nivea var. tenacissima, assembly GCA_018132145.1. Taxonomy (NCBI): domain Eukaryota; kingdom Viridiplantae; phylum Streptophyta; class Magnoliopsida; order Rosales; family Urticaceae; genus Boehmeria; species Boehmeria nivea. Next base: position 13,826,026 of record CM030884.1, on the reverse strand, counting down.
TTGATGCTCTTAGGTGTAAAAGAGAGAATTACGTTTAATGCTCTTCGTACCCCGCATGTTATCTTCCTTAATTTCTACATATTTATTTAATGTATGATAAATATAACATAAATTTAAATACAAATCATAATGAGGTAAAAGTCTTTATTGAATCCCATAATGGATTACTATTATTATTATTATTGTTTTTTCTTTTAAACTCCATCTTTCGAAGGTAAGCCCTTGGGAACTTTATTTTCATAATTTATTATCGATGTGATTAAAAAAGAAAAAACAAACAAACAAACAAACAAGAGACCCAACACTTCTCCTTATTATTATGTTGTTGTTAAGTTAAATAATACCTTTCAATATTATAATCAATTATGAATTTTTATACTCGAGACAACATAATAAAGATGGCACATTATAATATTAATAGTTATGACATTTAAGTCTGATGAAGTGATGTGACGATTGTACTATATATAATTACCTAAACTATAAGAGTATAAAGTGATAAAATTTACTCACCAAATTTAATCTATAAACTTCCAATGATATAGCATTTAAAAAACTGAAAACGATTTTTGGAAGAGATGTTAATTGGAAAGAGCATTAACATCTCTTCCCTTAAAGAAGAAAAGGAAAAAGCAGCAATATTTCTACTTTAACGGTTTGCTATAAATACTTGAGAATATAGTCACAAAAGTATCATATAAGAGTTCATTATATAAGTTTGCAAATAAATAAATAAATATATATATATGAATTGTATATATATAAGTTGGCAAACACATTTCTTAACTGTCAACCAAAAGATTCTAAAAACTAGAAGGTTTGACCAAACTTATTTTAGTCATATGTCTTCCAGCTCACAACAAAATCCCTTGATCTTGTGAGCCCCCCCAAAATATGATTAATTAATTCCAAAACTCAAATTAGCCTACTAATTCGATAATCACACAAGTGAATAATGATAAATTCTTCTCAAGGAAAAAACAAAAGTAAATACGACAAGAAACAATTATATATAAGATCTCCAATATAGGGCCCTTGGGGCTTGGGCTATAAGAAGCGCATAGATCTGAGACTTTTTTCTGTTTGTTTTTTGTTTTGCTTTCATTCCTATTTTTTAAAATTAATTTTATCTGAATTGACGAGAGAAAAAAAAAAAAGAAATTAAAAAGAAAAGAACATAATCCTCGAGAAAAGAAGTCACGTGAAGGCACGTGAGGGCTCGGCGTGCCGGCGTGCCCAGCTTTATCCAACACAAAAATGTTAAAAATAAAACAGAGGAGGGCGGTGGGACCCACGTGGGCGAGCAAGCTGTCTGTCAGGTGGGCCCCACTTTGTCAGATTTTTCTCTGACACTTTCTGTCTTGAGTGACGTATGTCCCCTCAGACATGTGAGAGGAGAGAGGGGATTTTTTTTTGCCCTTTTTTCAAAAATAAATGTCAATTTTCTCACCGTTATTTTAATGCTTTATTTAATGATATCTGCAATAAGGACGAATTAGATGACGTGTCAGTCTGCTGTGGGACCCACAATCTGGATCCGTACGTGCGTGGATCCAAGATGTCTTTTAGACGGTGGGTTTGAAACCACTACTTTTTGTTGACATTTATACCCTTTCATGTTTCTTTTCTTTTTTCACGAGTTTTAACCTCCTTTTATTATTCTTCTTCACTGTGTAGCATTGATGTAAACGACGTATAACCCACATAAATATCTTTTATACTTCGTACTGTATATTCATTTTTCAAATTTAACATTTTTTTTTTTGCTAGAAAAGATATTAACTTTCGTTAATAGATTGATATGTATACAAAAGCTTCTATTCAAAGAAATTTAACATTATTTAATTATTGGTTTTTTTAATTTCATTTCCAATTTAATATAGCTTTAATGTCAAAATAGTCAATGAGGGCTAAAAATCACTCTCTGTCACGAATTGCTCTCTTCACTCTAAATCAAAATGCTTATCCAATTTGGAAAGACTAATAAGAGGTTATAAACGGACAATTTCATTTCGGATGCATGGGAATAAATATATAGGATATGATTTGATAGGATAATACTTAATGTTAGAATATGTTATTTTCACTCTTTTCTAGAGATCATCGTTTGGAATCTGAATAAAAATTAATTAATTCAAACCACATTATTATAATAATTGCATTAATAAAAAGTTAAATTTTAACTATAATATTAGTATAGTAAAATGTGATTTAGATTATATTCAAATGAGCTTTAAGAGTTACCGAATTCGTTGCCACATTTTTCAATCATTAAAAGTTTAACTTAACTAACAATTTAATCCTTCTCATTTATATATATGCGATGAGAATGCTGATAAAAAACAGGTCTACAGCTATATGACAATGGTTCTTCACTTTCCCTAGCCCAGGGTTTTTTTTTTTTTTTTTTTGTTTAGTTTAGTCTTACAAATAATGAAAATTGCATTGATCAACATTGAATGGTCGTCATTGTATTGTCTCTGTATTAATTAACACAACTTCTTGAATGATTAATGTGAACAATGTATCATGAGTCTCTAACATGCTTATATTAAGCTAAACATAGATAGAGTAATATCGTTATTTGATTCAATTAATAAGTTGAAGTTTTAACCTTTAAATAAATTCTCTTCCCATGTTTTTATGCTCATGATAACGCCTTTATCATTTCATAACATTTAAATGCCCAAAATTCGAAGACTCAAAGAGGAATTTGGTTGGAGAGAGAAATTGGATCTATATATGTTTTCTTGAATTTAATGCAGTGAGGATAGCTTAAAGAAACGAATATAATAACGTGCATATCAATTACTTACTTCCGAGTTCAAAACACTCAATTTATCAAAAACCAAGAAACCAAATTTGACATATTTGTGACATCTCATATTAAGTTTTCATGTACGTGCGACCTATATTTAATTAGTAACTATTTTATCTGAGTTGATTTGTGAGAGTTTAATATTCAAATTGAGGGGGACAAAGGCTAATTGTTTTCAATCAAATTATCAGTTATCGATGATTATTAAAAAAATTAAGTAATCGATGAGCAGTAACATTACATATGCTATGCCATTTGAGTGATGAAACATTTAATATATACCATTAATGATATTGATATATATATATATATATATATTATCCGATATATGTTAGTAAACTAGAGTCATTTCATGTTAAAATACGTGACAAGTAGATCATACAATGTATGAAAATTATCTGTGATAAACAAAAGGGTTATTATTATAAAATGATTAAGGAATTAACCGTTGATATATATAACCACAAACGACTGTCATGAAAATAACAATCACATGATAAAAAAAATTACATAATGCAGTTGAGTAACTCATATATTTATGATAAATGCATAAACACATACATAATAGTGACTAAGGAATGTATAATTAGAAAGATTAAAAATATGAAGAACAAAGAGACTTAAAATAATTTCATAATAGTCATAAACTAATTTAGTTAATTTAAAGGAGGGATAGATAAAATGGTTAGTGATCATCAAGGGATTGTTCTTCTATTTACCTTTTCATTATTCCAACTATCCAATTCTCTATATCAAACATCACAGTAAGTAATATTAACATACACAATATTGCAAAAAAAAAAAAAAAGGTAATACCAAACACAATGTATATAACATATCTATGAAAATACTATTTGGCAATACTATATCAAGCTCAATTAGCTCTCAAAAGTGGATCATAATTATAACTCGTCTCTATTTCAATACGAGATAATTAAACCGGATATAATTTTACCAAATAACACTGCATAACATCAATAGACGGTAGAATAACGAAAGATATTAGATAAATAGATATGTATGTATGAAACATTATAGGTTGATATAAATTGTAAGTAATGAATAATAATCTTTGATCAAAATGAATAGTGAGGTCAATTCAGGGGTGTGGTAGTTGGTCTGTTGGTCACATCAATTAAGGCACAATTATTAATTTTAGCAAAAAAAATAAAAATTTGCACAATAATTTTCATAAAAATAAAAAATAAATATTGTTATTGAAGTTGTACGTTTAGGAAGAGAATGCTTCCCACCCACCAGTAGTTGCTTATTAGGTCTCATCTTTTCTTCTGAGGTTCCCACCACATCCCATCCCATCCAATCCTGACACCACTCACTCTCTCACTCATAACTCTCTCTCTCTCTCTCTCTTTATGCCTCTTTCTTTTCCTCCAACTCCTTTCATTGCTTTCCTTGAATTTACCTCTCTGCCCTTAACTCACACCCTTCATTGTACTTCTCTAAGATATTTTTTTCCCTCCTTTTCTTTTGCTTTTGTTAAACTCATCACTCATTCTATTATTTCTTTGGGTGTGGGGGCTCAAGCGATGAGTCCCACTGATTCTCGACCATATCATGCATCCTCAATGCATATTTACTTGTGACCATTGTTTAGAGAAATCGTTTATGTTATCGGACATCCTCAGAGTGCATGTCACTCCGACCCTAGGACTCTGGTTGGCAAGAAGGAAAGAAAATTGGATAGAAATAAAAATATGAGGTGATAGAAAATAAAGAGAAAAAAAAATATTTTTCCTTTTATGGTGTTTGATATACTTGGAGGGAAAAAAAATATTTGATTAAATAATTATAATTTTATCTATTATTTTGATTATTTTAATTTAAAAATAAGGATAAAAGAGTAACTCTACTCTTGGATGTGTGGAGAAAAGTTTTCTTTCTATTATCGAAAAGATAAAAATATGTGGGCCCAACATATACCATTTATCAATCATATTTTCTTTCCTATCAAATTTTCCCTCTTACCAAACAACTAAACTCATCTTTTTCCATCCAATAATCCACTCATATTTTTCATCCCTTCCTATTTTCTATTTTACCAAACGGACTCTAACGGACAATGCTCAGTCCTTAGGGAATATTTCATCGAGTCCTTTTGTTTCGAGGAATGGTATCTCGAGGACTGTGTCTCCCGATGAGATATACCCCGCTGATAGTCCTCGGGGTAGATACAAACTTATTGAATTTCGATTTTATTCAAATCCTGAAAATTAAGGGCAATAATCTCGAACTAATCAACTTCGGAAGGATCGAACGAGTTATTGGCAATTCTCAATAAGTTGACCAACATCCAGGGTGAAGGACGCGCTTGAATATAAGGCCTCCATCAAACAAAGGTCATAGTCCACAAATTTAGCTTAACTTAGGGAAAAGTAGCTTGTCAAAGCATGTAATATAAAACCAGTCAAGTGAGGTATGTAAAAGAATAATCATCATTTTTTCACCCTTAAACTCACCTGTAAATCTCTTTAAAGAAAGAAATACCGCCTTGACTCAGGTAATGCGGTCTTAATTCTTCTTTTTTGCAGGTCCCCATAGATTTTTTTGCGATGTTTCATGTTAACAAAATTCCAGCATAAATGTGCATTTTAAAATAGTTGTTGACTTTTCAAAATTTTTAGGTGATTTAAATGGTTGAGATTTAAGTATTTTGCTTTTGAAATTAAGAAAGTCGAAAAAGATGAAAATAAAAAATTTAAATGGTTACCCCCGGTAAGGGGTGAGTTGATAGCTTGATTTTCACTATATATATTTATATATACTGATTTAGAAAACTTTCACCGTGGAAAATGGTTTCTGATGTTTCTTTCTAAAAAAGTAAATTTGACAGTTTAAAATCGTTCTCTATCAATGAACGATCCCAACTCATAATTTTTCTTATATTAGTCAAATTGAGTCTAAAGAAAAATTTGTAGCGTTTTATTTGAAGACATTAATTTGCAAACCCTAGGAAGAAGGAAATAGAAGTTCTACAATGAGAATTGTGTTTTTCTTGATGTTATTAGGGTCATATTATCATCGTTCTATGGGATGGAATTAAACTTCAACGAGCATTGTGTTTTTCTTAATGCTAATAATTTGATTAAAATTACAAAAAAGAAGAGTTCGTATGAGTCCTTATATAAGTTTAAAAGTTCAACGTAACTCATAGTCATATGTTATTGCAACATTGGGATGAAATGATTAGCGCTTGTACTGTATTCTAGTTTCATGTTTTATCATATATATTGCACTAATTATGTTGGGTGCAGGTATTATTCGTCTGAGCACAACCTTTATTTTTGGTCCTCTTTTATTACAACACCAAATATGCATCTATTTATAGCTTAAATCTATTCCATAAATCCTCTTAGCAATTCACTTTTCTTTCCTTTTTTAGAGTTGGATATTATAGCCAACAGTCCAACACAATTTCTCTTCTCTACCTAGTTGCATGGAAATCAATTCCACTTTAATTATTGTGAAAGGAAAAATAGATATTTGTTTATATGGAAAATATGTAGAGCATATCTCGGAAAGGATAAACAATTGGGAGTAAGGAACAAGACAAGTCAATACAGTAAAAGAATAATAAATATTGAGGTAAATAAAAGCAAAACATAGGGGTATTTTCGTCAAAGAAACTGCTACATAATTTTGCATTCATAGCTCGTGGCCTCCTTACCAGACTACACACCTAAGTATCGTCCTTGGGCTCGGCTCGGCTCGGCTTTGAAAGTTTTCGATAAATTATGGTAGAGATTGATATATTTATTTACATTATTTGTAGAACCCGTTGAAAAGAACATTTTAGAATTGTTCTACCCCTTGTTTGGTCTCTTATTTCACCCATTTCATTCTATTATATTTTTATTTTTATTTTTTTTAACTTTTTTAATCTTATAATTTATTATATTTTATTTTTTTAATTATTTTTTTAATTTTTTTAAATATTTATATAATATTTTAAAATTTCAATCATTTATATCATTTCGAAATTCACAAAATCAAATTATCCTATATCATTTTTTCAAATAATTCTAAACTAATTTCAAATTATATTTTTCATTCTAAAAAATAGATAAAATGGACAAAATAATTTGTCCAACCATAGAGCTAATCAATGAAAACGTTTTTCGTTTGAAAATTTCTCCATTTACTTGCTATTGACACGTAAGTTGTCAAGATGAATTAAATTTGCATCGATCTCATCCATTTTCAAAGAATTGTAAAACTATTATTAGAATAAAATATATTAATAATTTAGGTGCTGTTTATTTAGCAATTTGAATTTTTTTATTTGAACTAAAAAATTTAAATTGTGCGATTTGAATGAAAAATGTAAATTATTATTTGGTTCAAATAATTTAAATTAAAAAAATTATTTAAATTACTGTTTGAGTAGATACACAAATATATAATTGAGAATTTTAAGAAAATAGTCATTGTTTATAAAATGATTTTAAAAAAAAGCTACAATTTTAAAAAATTTTAAAACTAGCAATGCAAGAAATTTATGACAAAATTTTTACCTAGTGTCAGAAATTTTTAACAGTATTTTTATGTGTATTTTTGTTATTGTCAGAAATTTCTTATATTTTTATGATTAGTTTTAAAATTTTTGAAACTGTGACTATTTTTTGAAAACACACAGTCCAAGATGACTATTTACCTAACTCATGTTATATAATTTGAGTTATAAAAAAGTGTTAAAATTATTAATAAAAAAAACTATTGAAAATAAATAAAAATAGTTTAAATTTGAAGAAGCGTAGAATTTAAAATTTAAAAATTTAAATAAAATTTAATCAATCTACAAAATTTTTTAAATAATAATTAAACTGACAAATTGAAACTGGTGAGAACGAATTCGGATCCGTTTGTAAACGATACCTTAAAAAAAAAAAAAAAAAAAAAAAAAAACGCCATAACCCATTTAGTGGTAGAGTGAGCTGATTTGAACCAAACGCTGAGCCGAGTATATATCTGGCTTTATCAAGGACAAGGAATAGTGGATTCTAATAATTGGCTATATGCGATTCCAGATTAAAATCTACCCACTTGAACTTGATTATATTTGATGCACTTTGCCAAACGCCAAACAGGGAATAACTCTCTCTCTCTCTCTGCGTTTGGAAATTGCTTTAAGATTTGAACCGACCAAGTTGGTAGGTCCACTATTAACTACGATGTTGCCAAACTTGTACAATCTTCTTTTTCCGCAGAATAAAACTTTTACAAATTAAAATTAACCCAACATCTCCTTATTTATTTATTTATTTATTATTTATTGTTGAAAAATAACCATTCAACTACGTATGCTTCACAGCATCGATCACAATTTCATATATATATATATATATATATATATATATTCGGCATCGTCTCTTCTTCCACATTTTTCATGTTCTTATAGAGGTTCAAAGTGGGTGAGTGATTATCTTTCATATTGTTACTTTTTCCTCTTCTTTTCTAAAATTAAAATAAAGAAAATCTCAATAATTTAAGCTAAACTTTTCTCCTCCATAATTCGACGTAAAAATATTAGGCAAGATGTGCTTTGCTGTACTAAAAAGAAAATTATTTAAGATTGTTTGATGTATTTTTAGATTTATATATAGCTAGCTAAGTCATTTTAAAATATATGCACAGTTTTTATTTATTTTTACATAAATACTCTATTCTTATTTAGTAGATAATTCATCATGATCAGTGGCGGAACTATGATTTTATGTCCGTAAGGACACATTCAAATAAGAAAATTTTAATTAATACGAGCATATTTATAATTCATTCAATTATTTGGCAAATTTAAAAAATTTTAATTTTTATAGAAGCAAACTCAGTCTTTTAAAAATTTACAATATACAATTTAATTTTAAAATTTTGAGTGGGGCATATTTCAAATTTTTAATATTTTAAGGGAGAATATTTAAAATTTTTAAAAAATTATAGTACAAAATTTAATTTTAAAAAATTTGAGTGTGAGCAATTGCCCCACCGCCCCATCTAGCCCCGCACCTGATCGTGATTAGTAGAGGATATACTACTTTTTTAGCCGGTATATTGTACCAACCATGATAAATTGTGCACTACAAAAACTGAATAATTTATTTACCAAAAAAAAAAAAATTACAGACACTTTCTTAAATTCGATTTAAAAAATAGAGTAGTTGCTAAAATCTTCTTCATTTGTTTAATAATTAACTCAATTTCTTTGAAAATAAGTAATTAGATCATAAGACACCCTAATACTATAAAATCTTTCGTTAATAAACTAAATATTGATTTTTTTTCTCCCACCACCTAAGTTCTTATGTACGTATGTATATTTTTTTAAAAAATTGAATCCATGTACATACACACACATATATATATATATATACATATACATATAAACACATTTAGCGATCATGTATATATGTGTAATTTTTTTTTTTGGCCGAGCGTATATGTATAATATGTGTAAATGTAATATATGTAATATTATTCATTCGTTGCTATACATTAATCGGAACGTTTTCCATCAAACGTTGCATTGCCTGTCACGTCTGAAATGAAAAATATCCCCAAAAGAAAAAGAAAAAGAAAACAAAAACAAAAATACACATATATAGAAGTTGCCAAGTTGGTATCAACAAAATTATTGCATGCATTGTGCATAGACTTCGACAAAAGAAAAAAGAACCCCAGAGTTATTATTGATTAAATAGATTACCATGCATATTGAGAGAATTAATTTTGTTTATGGGTATGTGTTGTGCGGCAAATTGTATATGAACTCAGCTCTCAAAGCTCTCAAAGCTCTTTATTATCATTCTTATTCTTATTTTTTGGTTTAATTAATGCAAAGTTCAAAGCCACAACATTATTAGAACGTAAAAGACAAGTCTTAGATGAGCGAGCCAGCATTTTGAGCTATCCCAGAAGCTAATAAAATCACTGGAAGAAAGAATGATAAAAGCCTGAGCTCAGCTGCTATTGAAACTGCGGTGTCGGCTTAACTATATATATATATATATCTCTGTCTATACATATATATATATATATTCTATCTGTCATTATATCTCAGATATGCCTCGATCTAGGTTATAGTGTGACATATTACTTGCATATTGCATACAAAAATTGGAGACCCGAGTTCTTGAAGTTCCAAAATAGAAGGGTATTTTAATTAATTAGGTCTCATTTTCCTCTCATAACCCTATCACTATGGTGCTCTTTTATTAGTTTATCATTATTATAGGTTTAAAATTCACTAACTACTAATTGCTATTTCCAAAGCTTATTAATCACTTTGTTTTTTTGTTTTTTTTACTTACTCCTCTCATCAACTGTCTTGTCTGACTGTCTTTTTTTTCTCAAGTGCCCTAGGCTTCTCCACTGGCCATAAACAAACTTTGCAGGCTTTTCTCTCTCTCTCTCTCTCTCTCTCTCTCTTTTTTTTTTTTTCAAATAGTTTTTTTAATTATTTTTCTGTCAGATTCATATGAGAGAAGTAGCGAACCCACACAAGTCACTCTGCAAACAGAAAATAAAATAAAAAAGAAGCTTTTTTACAAAATAAAACTTTCTTTTCTCTTCTCACTTCTCAGCTAGCTCAGCTCTGCAGAAATTACACACATATGTCCATACATACATACCCACCCACAGAGATATATTAAAAACACCAACCAAATTAAAAGCAACCACAACTTAAACACCCTCTTTAACTCTCCCTCTGACTTCTCTCTCTCTCTCTCTCTCTCTCATTCTTTTTTCCTTGTTTGTCTGTCTTTCCTCTGACTCTCTCTCTCTCTCTCTCCATGGACTTCAATCTGAAGCATTGGAGAAATCAGCAATATGAGTCAGAAAACCAACACCAACATTCTGCAAAGATACCAAAACTCCTTAGCAACAATCTCCTTCACGAGGCCAATCCCCAATATCAGAAGCCAGAATTGCCATCGTCTGGGTCTGCTCTTCCTTTGTTTGTACCTCAACTTCAGCCCAACAACAAAATCAGCAACCACTTGTCATCATCATCACATCCATTCCCTGACCATTCCACACCAACACCAACTCCTTCCACCACTTCTAGACTTCCAAGTAATTCAATTTTCCCATCTCTCTCTCTCTCTCTCTCTCTCTCTCTTCTCCATACATATACACATGTAAAAAAGAAGAAAAAAAAAAAGCTCAAATCTTTGGCATGTTAGAAAGAAGTCTTTTTTATTTCCGCTTCTGGGTTTTGTGTATTGGGCCAAAAGAGTTGATGGGTATTGATTATTAACTTAATTTTTGGTGGTCAGAAATGGGAAGTGGCTACTTCAGCATGGCCCAATGGCAGGAGCTGGAGCTACAAGCACTGATATTCAGATACATGCTGGCTGGTGCAGCAGTGCCTGCTGAGCTGCTTCAGCCCATCAAGAAGAGCATCAGTGGTCTCCTAACCACACCACACTATTTCCAACACCAACACCAACAACACTACCCTCACCCTCTTCACCAATATTACCCTCACTGTCACCCTGCCTCTGCTGCTTGTAAGTCACACCACTCTCACTCCTAACAATCAACAACTTTTATCTCTCTCTCTCTCTCTCTCTCTCTCTATATATATATATATATATGTATATGTATATGTATATGATGGGCATGTTTTTTTTTTTGGTTGGGGTGGAAGTGATCCAAACGGGGTATTGGGGGAGGGCGGCGATGGATCCGGAGCCGGGGAGGTGCCGGAGGACGGACGGGAAGAAGTGGCGCTGCTCAAGGGACGTGGTGGTGGGCCAGAAGTACTGCGAGCGCCACATGCACCGAGGCCGGAACCGTTCAAGAAAGCCTGTGGAAATCCCCACACTCGCCGCCGGGAAAGTGTCCGGAGCCGCCGCCGGAGCCGGCGGAGGAGGAGGAGGAGGAGGTGGGGTGGTGTCTTCCGGCAACCCCATAACTGGGGGTGGGACCCACTTTGCTCTGGCGGGGCCAACCTCCTCTGCTTCTGCTGCTTCCATAGATCTCATGCGCCTTAGTCGGAGGTAATGAGATCTTGGTATGACCTCTCCTTTATTTATTTAATTTTTTTTTGTGTGTTTTGACTTTTTTTGGTGTTTGTGACTATGACAAATACGGTGTATGTTTTTATTTCTAATAATGAAAATTTGTAGTGTTGTGTTTGGGTTTTAACTTTTAAGCTTATTTGTTAGCGAAACAAAATATGAAGAAAAAAAAGGAGTATGTGACTGATCTGAAATAGTTTTGGTATGTGATTATGCACAGTACTTGGTTTTAGAGGCTACTTAGTGCTATGTTTCATTCGTTAAAACGAACTATTTTCTTTTAAGATCAAAGAAGATTGGTCATTTACTGTAGTCTGTAATATGCATTACGAGTAGTCACTCTTATGTTACCTTTAATCCTTGGTTCCTTTCTTGGTAATACATGTTAAACCATATCAGAAAAAGGAAAATCATTTTCTTAATTAAAATAATATTCCTTTTTCTAAAAGGAGTTACACATAGTAGTTTTATTAGCAACTTATTGGAGAGGATAGGCCTTATCATAAAATCATAACAGAAATATATTTCGACTTTATTTATTTTCATTGGAAAAGGAAGTAACGAATTTGATCTTGTTTGGGCTAATTTTGTAATTGAGTTGGGGTCGTGGTGGGCCAATGTTTATTATTATTATTTTTTGAATTTTCTTCTAGGAATATATATGGGCGTGTCATTTTGTAGTTCATAATACACTTTAGCAGAGAGTCACAACCCCCACATGGGCAAATATTGTCTCAAATCTTTTGACAAAAATCTCTACACACTATTCATTTCGTACTTACTAAGCTCCCAGCCATTACTTTCACGTTGGATCTAATATGCTCTCCAACAAATACACTTTTCTTTCTTTTATGCTCATCACACTTTGTTCTTTCCCTAACCTAATAATCACTTTATGCTTCTCTCTTGTCACTTTTTTTTTGTTTGTTTGTTTAGCTCCTCGGACGTCAAACGTGAAAACAAGCACATTTTCAAGTCCAATGATGGAGAGAAATCCGACGGTCACGTTTTGAGGCATTTCTTTGATGATTGGCCAAGATCAGTTCAAGAGCCGGATAATGTAGGAATCACTAACAATAGTACTACGGGCTCGATGAATTCCTCTACGAGCCTATCGATTTCCATGTCGGGAAACTTGTCGTCAGACGTGTCGTTGAAGCTGTCAACGGGCAACGGGGAAGTGCCGGGCCATGCGGAGACCCGAGCGCATTCAAATAGGCAGTCGGGTTGGACTGCAGGGTGGAATTCAAGCCCAATGGGCGGGCCACTGGCGGAGGCCTTGAGGTCGTCCAACTCCAACTCGTCGCCGACCAGTGTGCTTCATCAGCTGCCACGTGGCTCTGCCTCCGAGACCTGCGTTGTTAGCACGTGAAATATGGTTTTGTTAGTTTTAAGTTAATAAAGATAAGATCATACATTCGAGTTTGAGATACTTTCTAACAGCCACTCCGTTGTATAAACTTTGCATGCTTTTCGTCATTATATGTTTTCTAATTCTATTTTTGATTTTTTATCATTAAAATCTTTGCCACAACTTTATCAACTTTAAGACTAAAAGACAATATGGCTCTTGATATTACAGAGCATCCAAAATAAAAGAGGAACTAGTTGTAGTGACATTGTTCAACAACTTTGGTAGCAACCCATATAACATCTATAAGCTACTTAAAATAACAACATTCTAGTTTTTGCCAAAATCTTTTATTACAATTAGCAAGGTTAAAGCGTCGTTATTTTGGTGGTTTTTTCTTTTGACTACAAAAACCAATTTCATATCTTGCGAGACGAAGACAGAACAGAACAAGTTCACCAAAGGCTAAAACCATACTTCCCGAAACCCCAAAAATTAGCTGCGTACTGCGTGATATACCGATCGAAATTACTAGCCAATAAACCAACATATTGAACGACGACTACAGAAAAAAATTATTATGCCAACTACTAAAATGAGTCTACTATACATACACCTAGGAGAGATCGGTCATCGATGAACTCTTCGCATTTCAAATGCTTAGAATCTGGCCTCTTTCTTGTTTGCCAATTTTTTCTTTGGCTTGTGGTGTAGGGCTGGCAATCGGAAACGCTTATTCGGGACTCACTTCAGCGAAATTATTAGCCAATTTACACGGAGGAACTTCTTACGTGCCAGATGATAAGTGTTTTTTTTTTTTTTTGGGCACCAAAACTTTCATCTATACCGAGAGGTATAATTATTCTTCGAGTTTGAAAGATTCAACTGGTTCTGCAGGTTCTTCATCTTCGACTTCGATGGATTCAATTGGTTCCGCTGATTCTTTGACTTTAACAGATTCAATTGGTTTCACTGGTGCTTCATCTTCATGCACCAAGCTGTAGACTACTACTGTCCTAGACGGAGCATAAATGAGGAAGGAACGAGGTCTATCGTCGTACCAACCCTCCTGCATAAGCAGAGGTAGGATTTAGCGCCTGGCTCTCTCTATGTCTCGATGTCAAAATGATGATAGAAAGGTTTAAAAAAGAAGGAAGTTTTTCTTACAGTAGTGAAGTACTCAGCCTCGTGATTGAGCCTATTAAAGCCTCCAAACAAATGATCATCTGAATCCAATACAATCTGGATGAACGGGAAAAACAATGTTATATTTGATGATCGATTTTTGAATCAAATGTGCAAGACAAAGTAACCAACAAAGATCAACGCCAAAAAATCACAATGACATGATAAATTGCTTATTTCATCGCCAAAACAGTCTGAAATCCACTACGGAGAATCACTCTACCTTTCTTTAGTTATTGTGATTAAAAACTATTCACAGAAATGTATTTCTAGAAGATATTGTGCTTGTCTCTGTCTGGGTTATATTTGCAAGGAAGCCATCAGAAATGTATTGTCAAAACAAGTTTATTTTGAGACAATACTTTTTCAACACAAAATAATGATGTGAATTTCAGTGGCTAATTTTGTTAATGACAATAATCAGCCAAGTTAACCGTCGTTTAAAAGCTTTGTACTGACCTAGACAAGAAATGATAACAAAGCATGAATAATAGCATATATGCAACTCAAGAAAACAAGATTATTTTCAATTATTCAAGCAAAACAAGTACATTTTGTATTCGTAATTATGAGCAACTCAACTGAAATCTAAAAGAGGATAATACCTTGTATTTTCCAGGCTTTAAGCAGCCTACTCGGTAGTCAAAGTAGCTATTAGACCAGTGAAAGTTGAAGACAAAAACAAGATCTCCCTTTTCAAAGACAATGATCTTATCTCCTTCGTCATTGCGAGAGATATATTGGTGCTCAGAAGTCATAAACTGCATTGAAGTTTATCAACGCTTCAAGTATAAATTCACAAATTACTACAATCTTAAAAGACAGTCAATGTTCGTCTTGAGAGGAAAAAGTTCGAAATAACCAATCAAGAAAAGTTACTTGAATATGTAATTTAAGTTCTCTCAAATCAAATAAAACTTGATATACATGTGAAAGGCAATAAATAAGTTTTAATTAATTAGAAAGTGAAAAATAATCTTATGGAACTGCATTAACAAAGATCTATGCGCACGAACATGTTAGCTATAGTAATACCACAGTGATATTTGCAAATGATCCAATTTTGAATAGGTAAAGTATTGTTTTTCAAAAAGTGATTAGTAGAGAAATGAGACATTCCTAAAGCGCAATCAAAGCTAATTTTTAAAAGCAACAAATTCCAAGCTAGCCTAAAACTTACAGTATAGGCTTCTTCAAGATGTTGCATTGCCTGGTCGAACTCTTGCATCCCACGGTACCTCAAATAATCTGCATCTCCCTAGTCATGCATAACAATAATGGAATATTAAGTTGGAAAGAATTATCTAAAATATATGGAAAAAGAATGTTGCAACATAGGTCCCATTATACAGACGATAAGTAATGTAATAACGGTTGATAAAAAGGAGACACTAGAAATATATGCAATGTTAGATGCTTTACAAGATCAAATCTACGTCGACATTTGTCATAACTGAAACCATTTCCAGGAATTACTGAGCCATTAGGAAGACGCTGGTCACCCCTTGGAAAGTCGATCCACTCTGAAATAAGGAAACCAATAGCAGAGAAATATAAGCACAAGTAAGTTCTAGACGGGGTCACAAGGAAGTTCTAGACGGGGGTGGGTGGCAGTTTCAAGCAAATAATGATTGAACAAAACAAAGCTAACCATAATCATTTGGCTAATCTTACCAGGATGACCAAATTCATTCCCCATGAAGTTTAAGTACCCTTCTCCACCCAATCCCATGGTAACAAGCCTAATCATTTTGTGTAATGCTATTCCACGATCTATAAGTGGAGTTGCTGGTCGATCCACAGCCATAAATTCATACATATCCTGAAATTGTCATAAATTCATACATATCCTGAAATTGTCATAAATTCATAAGAATATCATTTTGTGTAATGCTATTCCACGATCTATAAGTGGAGTTGCTGGTCGATCCACAGCCATAAATTCATACATATCCTGAAATTGTCATAAATTCATACATATCCTGAAATGGTCAAGGAAGATCAGAATAACTTTCCTACTTGACTAGAAAATGCAATATACACAAAATCATTACTTTGTCGTCCTAGCAAACTAAGTCTTAGCTTCAACTTTCAAATTTCGTTGTACTCAAAGAGGCTGCTATGCCTATTAGTATTTCATATGAACCCCCAAACATCAACACGCTTATTATAAGTGCGAAGTTTTAAGATTTTATGTACTTGTAGATGTATGATTGTTAGTGCTACTCAAAATATGAGCATGGGTAGATGCATAGAGGAATCGAACCTTGTCCATCAACCAGAATGCCAGTGTTTTGTCACCAACAAGAGCTTGATCATGGCTTTCAGCGTAAGCAACACATTTCTCCATCCACCTTCTGTTGGTGAGAGTGTGAACAATATCACCCATCTTCCAGTCTTCATCTTTCTTCCTACAATGATACCAAGAGATTGCTGGTTTAAAATATATTCAAAAGAGTGCACAATGCTAGCTCAAGACTTCAGAAGTGACTGCTAATTAATAAGTTGTAGATTCAAACTTACTTGAGGATTTCAATCCACTTATCTGCAATTGCCATATGAAGGCGATAATCAAATCCAACACCACCATCTTGAACAGGAATGCAGAATGTTGGCATTCCACTTACCTGATTGAAAAATTGAGCAGACATATTTTGCATCAAAAGTGGATTATGACTTCAAAATATTAAACCATTGTATTTCTGCGGATCCAAATGTTTAAACTTGATTAATCAATCAACTAGGAAATAGAACACGAAGTACCCACATACACCGAGTTAAGAACAAAAACATTAAGCTCAACATCATTTCACAATGGGATTTTCTTACATCTTCACCGATGGTAATAGCTTCAGGGTAGAGCCCATGAATCATATCATTGACCAGCATCATATAAACGACGGCATCTACATCTGTTGCATATCCAAAGTACTCATCATAGTTTCCAGTAAATCCAACCTACAACAAATCAAAACAGATAATTTATTAAAAAAAGGGTAATAAAGAAACAAGGAACAGTGAATAAAAAATGTTGCAAGATGAAAGAACTGTTAGCATGGAAGCATAGACACTAATCCAAGCAAAAACTAACAAATTAACACAAAGTAAAATGAAATCAGCTCCTAGTTCCCCCTATTTCAGATGGATCTTTCATTTATCATTTTATATAATAATTTGGCTAACATTTCTAATATGCAAATACGCAACCTATACAAAATGACTCCGGACTCTTTTGGCCAGCCTTTCATAGACAATTTTAAATCATCAAAACGCACTCTGAACATATGAAAGGAATGCAATTTCAATAAACAGCTAAATAAACATTAACACCCCGTTGAAGAGCAGAAGAAAAGGAAAAAGGCGCTAAAATGAGCTAGTGATTGCATTGACAAACTTAATTCGACTTCTCTCTTGTTTGCGTAGCGGAAAATGGACATGTAATGTATATGGGAGAAAATGTAGAAAGATCAAATACTCAACACAACTATTTTCTTAAAATAAAAATCTATTAGCTAACTAATGATTTACTACAAAGACATAGGAATTACAACTGTATTGTATGGTTTGCTTGTCTAGTTTGGAAATCACGTATGAGCAGCGGAAGAGGGATTGAAATTCAACTCACTAATTTTTTTTAAAAATGTTATTAATGTACAGTAAGAAAAAGAAAGACAGTTAAACTATAATCGTACCCCCAATCCATGGTGAGTGTACATCATTGAGGTCACACCATCAAATCTGAAGCCATCAAACTTGTACTCTTCCAGCCACCATCTTGCATTTGAGAGAAGATACCTCAGTACCTAAATGAACAAGTAAGAAAAATATCTTTACGGTAGAGGGAAAGAAAAAAACGAAAGGATAAAGCTAGGATTTTTATAATAATTTTGTTATAAGAACAATATCTTTACAGTAGAGGGAAAGAAAAAAACGGAACGATAAAGCTAGGATTTTTATAATAATTTTGTTATGTTAACATGGAAGAAATCCAATACCTCCCAGCTTCCATAATTAAAAAGACGAGAATCCCACATCCAGTGATATCCCCGTGAACCAGAATGGAAGTACTGTCCATCAGTTCCATCGAACATGTTCAGCCCATCTAATGTATTATTTGATGAATGGCTGGTATGTGTCAACCACAGCAATCAGATTATTCAGATAAGTAAAAAATAAGCAACGACTAATTTAAACTAGCACAGAGCAAAATGGTTCAAGAGAAAGCCATGCAAAATATTTGTTATTGAGGACTTAATATTCCATTTTAAACCAAGTATATTTATATGATTTTATAAACGAAATTGAAAAATTCACCTCAAACTATTTAATTTGGTGCCATGGGCTTAAAATTCAAACATATATCAAACTAAATGAAGCTCTAAAGATGTTGCTGGAAAACTTCTCTCAAAGTAACTAATACCTGTGAACAATATCCATAAGAACAACGAGATCTAGTTCATGGGCTCTATCAATCAGTGACTTCAGCTCATCCGGGGTTCCAAAGCGACTACTGGGTGCAAAAAAATTCGTGACATGGTACCTGTATATATCACATGTATGACCAATATACAATGTCATCGAACAATTTATTAAAATTCGAGAAACAAAATAAGGTTTTCCAGGAAAAAAAGGGGTCAGCTTATGCTGTAAGTTCATATACCCCTTGCACAAAAAATAAAAGTTCATATACCCAAAGCTAGCATAATAAGAGTGCTCTTGTATAGCCATAATCTGAACAGCATTGTAACCAAGTCTTTTAATGCGAGGAAGAACATCATCTCTGAAGTTTACATATGTGTTGATTTTTGGCTCCTGCATCTCAGAGTTAAAAGAATGTTAAACATAAAATAAATAAAAAGAAGAGAGTAAAAAGTTAGTTTGCAGCCAACAATTGCAAGAGAAATTAAGTAAATCATGCATTAAGTACAATGCAATGTGGAATTAGTATAATGCCTACAATTTCTCTTCTTACAACATGACTAATTCTGATGGGTAGTAAAAGAACATGCATAGAAGATGTCTGGGACCTACAAAACTCTACCAAATACAATAATATACAAATTCTTGTCTACCATTTCACTTTATAAGAAACTACAGAGTAAATTTTGATCAGGGAAAAAATTGAATGTTAGTCTTAAGCCGCAAGACCCCTTATTAACCTTAAGAATACCTGCTACCTTCTATTAAGTGATGGTGGAAAGCTAGCCCTTTATCTCGTACAATTTGATAGGGATATGCGACACGGTCCATCACATGTTTGTAATTATTCATGAATAGAAAAGTTAATTAGCATGTACAATGCGACTATTGCATGATAAAACTAAATGAGTAAGAAGGGGGCAATGCACACCGGACTACTCATTCCAACATGTGTCTCATAAATCCGAAGTGATTTTGGTCTCTTTGGCCGACGATGCTGAAATACATACTTTTCCTATAAGGATACAAGCAAAACATAATTAGCCATCATATAGTGCTGCATAATACTAAAAACGATCACGTTCACAAATCTTATAAACAAATCTGGTCATCTTGGGTTACATCAATGAAGAAAGACAACCATCCTAAGAAACTAGTAACAAGTCAGGGATCTTTCACTTTCACCAGTATATGTCCATTAAGAATCAAACTTATGAGTACTAAAAGAGAAACTAAAAAGTAAAAATCCTGCCTAATACATTACTCAGTAAGTATATAACTTTACTCAATTTATTTCAAGAATCTGCATGCAATATAACAAGTATTCTTATTGGTGTAACTAATATATTGCCTTTCAACTCACGGAATTGGAAACATCTTAAGTCTTAAGGTTCATAAATATGCCAAACCTCTTCTGGTGGATCATAGTATATGCCGTTGTAAGGAATTTCCCCAGGAGCCTGTACTGAAAACTTGATCCAAGCTGGAATGGAGTCTTTGATGCCAGAAGGAGTATCCATGCGGATCTGAGATTAAATTGTCAGGATAGAATTATTATGCAAACAGACTAGCCAAAATTGGAATGGAGAAATTGATAATCAAACAGGTAAAAAAAAATTCTTATGAGGAACTTAAGCAGTAGGATGCCTCTCATCACAATACCTGGCCAACCAAACGATGTACCTTTTGTTATGTTTTTCTTTCTATTGGACACTGATACATAAAAAATCTAAAAATAAATTGACTTGTAAATCACTAAAAGAAAGTTACCTTTACTCGAGAACCATGAGGAATTGCAGGCGAACCGTCTGCATTGTTTGGCAAAAAGATCTCCCAGACGCCAAACTCATTCTGTTAACATAAAATACATCAACTTCATGTAGCCATTATATTCTAAATGGTGTTGAAAAAAAATTGTCTAGGAAGTTCCTTTTGGACTATCAAACTGAAAGCATACCCGTGTCATAACATCTGCGTTTGGATTCCAATTGTTGAAGTCACCAATCAGTGTTGCTGACTGAAAATGCAGGAAGCAATCACTACTATCAAAGGTAGATAAGAAGTGAAACACTAAATAGGACATGTTAGTTTAACTAATCAATTATTGGAGAAATTAATTTAAGAAAGTGGTTAAAGGAACATGGCTGGAAATTGAGAGTCGTGCACGATTCAATTATCAGATAAAAGCAATCATAAAATTTATAGTATATCTTGAATTTATTTGCCTATGCTCTCAAGCAGGTAACACGAACCTTAGCTGCAGGTGCCCACTCACGATAAGTTATACCTGTTTCACTGGAAAACACATCGACAATCAGCTGGAATATAAGAGAGTAATTGCTAATCTACTGACAGAAAATAAATAAAATTATCATACAACATGAAAGGGGTCATATATGTTCTTGACTGAAGAAGATCCCAAGGACAGAGTGTATTTTGATGTGGTAGAAGTAGAACAGTCTATTTTACATTCTTTAGCCAGTGGATCAAAACTAATAACTACTACTCAGTTCACTAAAGCATTGAGGCGACGGCATAAGCTAGAACTTCTAATTCGATTTGAAAAACTTGTCTTGAGCAACAACATCACATTTATAAAAGATATGCTACTTTCATATATTTATCAAAATCTGCTAATGGTAACTTCTGCAGTTTAACAAAACAAACCTATTCACCTGTCACTTTCCCTTCCATTACTGTTTGTTAAAACATTAACACTAACCAACATAAAGTAGATGTAAAATATGCATTCTTGTGCATTTGAACCGCAAAACTAAACAAAAAAAAAAAAAAAAAAGTCAAACTGCATTGACACACTCAAAAAACAAGAAAAAGAGTGTACCTGCGTGAAAAACCAAACTTTTCATAACCACGAGAAAACTTCTCCAAACCTCCTTCATGCTTGTCAATTTCCTCACGCAATTTTTTGTATTGTCCATAGCTGTACAATGTATCATATAATCTTTAATTCTTTATATTTTAATTCTTCAATAAAAAATTAAACATGTCTCAAAGAAATAGGGAGGTTAATGCATGATCCAGTCCTAGCAACAAAAACACCTTGCTCGGGAATATGCAGTCCAAAAAATTATATTAAAATCAGCAAGAATAGTAGTAAATCATTAAATGCATATTTGCTTCATTTTTTCCTAGAGCAGATTGCCTATATTCGTAACATGGCTCAGTTTCGCTGAAAAAAATTCTGCGAGATTAATGTCTGAAGCATATACAAAAGAATAAGCAAACAAAAGATTTCACCTCAAATCTGCGTTTACCATTCAAAATAGACAATATCGGGATTATAATAACAATGTCTTACCGATAGTCAAGGTGTTGTTGGTAACTGATCAGATATGGATCGATTTCGTATATTCTTTGCCCAGAGCCAGGTGGTGGAATTGACCTTTTAATTGGTATAGTCTCAACAGTTTCAGTACTTGAAGTCCCTTCCAAAGGTTCAGGTGTCTCTTCAACAAGAGCTTTATCATCATCATCATCATCAACTACTTTTGATGAAGGAACAACTTGATCCTTAACCTCACTATCTTCCACTGTTGGCTCGTCTACATCAAATACCTACACGAGAATCATGGAGGTGCATAAATACAAAGCATCAGGAGCAGTTAAGAGGCCAAAAATAATCCTACGAAAAATTAAGAGGCCCAAAACTCTTTTCTCAGACATCACCATTTTAACCAGAGGCATCAACGAAATGAAGAACTCTGAGGTATTAGGGAAACCAAACAGGCTGGGTTTTCCGTAAATGTAACAAATGGTTGAGTAGTAAGCTTTCATAAAAGGTATTTACTACGGGGCATGTAAAAGCGGGATATTTGCATTCTTTCTTCTATTTCTCGCTAATATATTACGAGGCTTCAAAGTTCAAAGTATACGAAGATCCTGCACTATGACTTGGATTGCATAACGAGACCATTAAAACTTTCTTTTCAATTTATACTTATCTCTAGCTTTTGTCAGAACCAAACTCCAATTAAGAACTTTCGATTTATCAGGAGCCAACGGTCTAGCCTAAAGACAACTGTTATGTGTGTGTGTATCAAAAGGATCAGCACCTGAGGCTCTTCTGAGACTGTGCCAGGAACCTCCAGTTGATCGGTTGAAGCTGAAGAGGCATCACTCTGGCTTTCAGGAACTAGAACTTTGTCCGACGAAGCAACCGTTAATGATGAGGAATCAGAATCATATGACGACTTTCTAGCAAAAATCTTCCCTGTGAAAACCAGTGAATTTAGATTTAAATACATATCCAAAGCAGAAAATCTTACATAAAACATCATTTAAACAACATAAGAACAAACCCATTCAATCCCGAAGGAGGAAATTAATTTGATCTTATTTGCAGGTATTGAATTTGCAAAAATAGGAAGTGAAAAACCATAGTAACCTGTCGAGACCCAATGCAATACCTCGCGACACTAAAATACATTGTTAAAGAATAGAAGGGAAAAAATTTGCAGACTCTCAAAATCAAGTCTAAAGAGGGATCGCAAACAATAGCAAAACTCTATCAATGGCGATTTTATACAATCATAATCTCACAGTAGCTTTTCGACTAGACATTCACATTCACCGAATACCACAAACACGCACTTGTATCAAGCTAAGCTCCAAACTTATCAGCAAGCTATTTTGCATTTTAATCCAATCCCTAAACAAAAAATTTTCGGCGATTCCTGAGCAGAAACATTCATTTCCACTTGAATTTGAAACAGAATCGACAAATCTGAATTTTGATCCCTCCATAAACACCAAAACTAAGCGCTCGCGATCCATAAAATTGGAAACCGAGTCGCTGACTCGGTCTAACTAGCTCACTATTTTATCGAAATCACAGTAGTTTTGCTCCGAGTAAGCAAAATTACTCAGATAAAGCTAAACTATATAGATTCTTTCGGCAAAAAATAATAGAAAAAATATATAATAAAAAACTGATTCACTCCTATGCTACTACAAAAATATTAATAAAATATTGAAATACCGATGAGCAACTGAAACAGTAATAGTGAAGAACATTCATTGCATTACTCTCACTTCCTTCGAAGAAACACACAAAACCACAGCAGAAAATCGAAACCAAAGAAATCGAAGCAAGAGCGAGCTTGCTAGCGAGCGAGCGAGCGAGCGAGCGAGAGAGAGAGAGAGAGAGAGAGATTACGCGAAGCCGAGTTCTTCTTGAGCAGGAAAGAGATGCTAGTACCGGCGCGATCGCCATTGACGAAGCTCGACGAAGGCCTGTGCGTCACAGGAACGGCAGGGAAGCGAATTCCAGAGATAGTGTAGACCATTTTCTCGCGAAAATCGCAGAAACTGAGAGTGAAATCGGTCGCTTCGTCTCCTCTGGAGAGGCCGATCCGGAATCGGACTCGGTCACAGTCTCAGAGAGTAGAGTTGAGAGTCCAAGACGCCGAGAGAAGCGTGAATCGAAGAAATATCAGAGAGAGAAAGAGAGAGAGAGAGCTAACTGCCAAACAGGGCAACAGAGCGAAGGAGCGATACGTGTGCAGAGGAGAATTGCATGGGGATGAGCGAGTTGGTCCCACAGTCTTACCTGCGGTCACTCCTCCCATTCATCGCCACCGTCCATCGTCAGACGCGGCTAATCCTGGCGCGACACGTGGAAGTCCGTGGCTCTGGGGGATCAGAAACGAAAGGCTGTGAATGAAAATTCGCGGTTGATTTTTGGTTTTGAAAAAAAATTAATTATGGGAATATGAATTCACGGTTCATAGTTCATACTATTTTCTTTCTTTCTTTTCTTTTATTAAATCAGTATATATTTATTATTTTTACTTTAGGCTTTGATTACTGATACTGTATTTGTGGTATAACTTAATTGAGGTTTCACAAGTAATGATTGAAATGTAGTTATTTTTAGGATAATTTAGGAATATGCTCAATTTTATAATAATTATTAATTAATAAGTAATCATCAATTATAATTATCATAATTGACATAATGTAAAATTTGTAGCATTACATAAGCATGAGATGATTATCGTAATTATTGATTGTTTTTAAACATTCAGAAAAAAAAAACCCCGACTATTTATTAGAATCGATAACCATTGAGTACAATTTTTATAATAAGGTCATTTTATAACACAAAAAAGTAATAATTCTTTGTATGGCCTTTTCCATTATTGACATCATTCACTCCTTTCTATTTCTCAGGTATGGACAGAGCTACTTTTTTTGTGATAGCTCTTGCTCTGATTCTTCATGGAATATTATTTTATATCCGGGAATAGTTCTATTGGTATGAGACCATAAATATCTAAACCAATGTTCCCATCTCAAAATTACCTATATAACTATAGTCAATTTAGGGAAAGAAGTTGTTTTGGCTTCTTGAACTCAAAAACTACTTATACTGTTCAATGAAGTACTTCAGTCGTGTAGAAGTACTTCGTGTAAAAAAAAAAAAAAAATGTGACTTCTCTATAAGTTATTTTGAGAAAAATTTAAAACTACTTGAAAAAAATAACGTTATAAACATAAAATAAACAATTCATCTGTTTATAAGTATCATTTTTGGACTTTTAAGCTGCCACAGTTTTTACTTATCTTTTTGTAATTGGCTAGAAGAAAATATGTAGGTATTCAAGCAAAATCTAAGTCACTCTCATACTATGTTTGGTATGAGGGAGAGAAAATTGGATGGAAAGGAAAATAAGAGGTGAAAGAAAATAAGAAGGAAATGAAAGAAAATGTTTTTCCCTTTTTGTTGTTTGGTATAATAGAAGGGAAAGAAAATTTTGAGTTATAAATTTACCATTTTATCCATTTATTTTATTTTTTTATAATTAATTAATGGACAAAAGAGTAATTTCATCTTCATTGCTTTGATAAAAAACTTTCCCTCCACTTTTCCTTCCAATTTTAGAAGGATAAAATATTGTGGGCCCCTCCTTTATTTTTTTCCCTCCTATTTTCTCTTCCATCCTATTTTCTACCTTACCAAACAACCTACCTTTTAAACTTCCATCCTAAAATCCACCATATATTTTCCATCCTTCCATTTTTCTTTCATACCAAACACACTCAAGTGTATGTCATTTCTTGTGGACATGGACTTTCGCGTTTGAAATGAAAATATCTATTTTGTACTATACATTTCATGTTGGTCTCTAAATGGTCTGCCTTTTGAGATAAAGGAAGCAAGAATATGAAGTGAAAAAAGAATGATCCTCTTCGTCGCCAAGTTGGGAAAGAATATACTTTCAAAGTCAAATCAAGTTACTTATTTATTTATACATTTATTTTTTTTTCAGCTGGAAAAGATCAACTTTTTCTTTTAGGCCAAACATTACTTTGGGCACTCAGTCACATGCATGGCTGCAAAATAGGCCACAACTCATAAACGGTCACGTGATCGGAAAATTTTGAAAAGTGCCACAATTCTTGATCATTTGTTTGAAAATTATTATTAAAAAATATATATATTACAGTTAATATCATTTTTTAATAATAAATTTGATTAAATTACCTTCTTTTTTTAATTTATTTTTTATAATGGTGAAATAGTGATTTATTAATTGTTGCATGAATTGTAATCTTGATTACAAAAGTGGCAAATTAGTCTTTTGGCTAATTAGGACTAGCTGTACAAGAAAGCCCAAACATCAGATTTGAGCGAATCTAATGGGCAGAGAAAACGACATGATACTATAAAAACGACATGTCGTTCAATATTTCGAAAACGACATGTTTTCTTCTAAAGACGAGGTGTGAACATCTAAATTCTAAATAAGGAATTCGGGTCATTTATCTCCATGAACGAAAAAAAGCCAACAGAAAAAGGACATGAAAAAACTAAATGTCGTTTTTATTGACATAAGTGAGATGACGTATAGTTTAGTAGAAAACGACATGATACAGAAAAACGACACATATTTATAGCCCAGACCATACAGGAATAGCTTTGTCGTTTTTTATCTAGACAAAACGTCAGCCCAAATAGGATTATATCAGAGAAATGAAACGCCGTTTATATTCACAAAAGCGAGAGTGCACAGTTTATTTAGAATGTCGTTTATCTATGGGAAAGGACCAGCTTGCCTTTTTCCCCCTTCTTTTTATGAATTAAAATTTTGTATACAGATTCTTTTTATTCGCAACAAATACAACATATATACGGTTCATTTACTGGATGGAAAACGACATGATATTGTAAAACGACATGTCATTTAATACAAACGACATAAACTGTAATAAACGACATGAATTTTTTAAATACAAGATGTCAACTTATAAACGAGGAAATCATGTAGCTTATGTCCCTGTTAGATAACTTGAAATGAAAATGTCATGTCGTTCACTAAAAACAACATGTTGTTTCTTGAGTCCCTTTTGTAATGTCGTCCCTGGAAATATTTCCTCCGGAAAAGAAAACGACATTTTGTTTTATTTTCTCATATGAGAAACGACATTATATTCCTCCTAACGCTAAAAGAAGTATTTTCACTTCAATCTCGTGTGAATGACATAAAATATGCCTTCATTAGTCTCTCTGAGGTCATAACAAGAAAGAAAAGAAAATCAAGCACAAAGAAAATAAAACTAAACAGAAACATAGAGCACTATTCACATTTATAATTTCTAACAAATATATATTATCCCAAAAGTCTGTTTGAAACAGTACCATAAAAAAAAAATTGCTTTTCCTATATCTAGTCTTGGACAATTTTTGTATAGTTAAAGCTTGTTTTTATCTCTTCTGGAAATTGAGGTACTTAATGCCATAAGCAAAAGCAATGAAGAAGATTAGAACCCAAGCAACATGAACTGCGGCGACAACCGGAAGAAAATCGTATTCGAAACCAAAGCTTTGCTTAAGGAATGTCTTCAATGGAATAGTGGCACCAAATTCAAGCACTTCAAGATCAGAATCTTTGTCACCAACTTGAGAAGTGACTAGACCATATATTGACCATGCCATTGGAGAAGCCCAATAATACCACCTCCACCAGATAGGGATTTGCTACAAAAATAACAATAATAATTGTTAACAGGTGTTGGTTTAATTTAATAAGTGAACTAGAGATAAGAATATAATCATTAATCTAATTTTGGTAAAGTAAATAGCTGAATCCAATGCTAATTTTGGGAAGTGACAAAAAGTGAAAATAGGATCAAGCAATATGTACCCTTTTTAATAGGAAAATAATATTTTGTAAGATATTTTACGGTATGAAATAATTTTGGACCGTTAGATAGAAATGGACTTAAAATGACGATCAAAATCATTTCACACTGTCGGACATACGCTGAAGATATATATATATATATATTTTAATCGTACTTCAAGTAGTGAAAACTGCAATATACTTACAATTCTAGGAATGAAAAAGCCAGTGAACAAGTTCCATAGGTTGATAAAGAAGGACATAACAATGGCGGCGATTTCGAGGCCCGGAGTCAAAGCAACCACCATCATCCCGCACATTGTGAAGTACGAGAAGAACATCGAAACAAAGTAGAAGAACCACAAGAATTTCGTCACTCGCCGCTCGAAACCAAATGTACAAAAGAGAAGAATAGTGAAAACCAAGGATTGAATCAACGTGTACATCGTCTCTACCAACACCTGCGAAATAAAAATCAAAGAGACAAAAAAAAAAAAAAGGCCAAAGTAGCCGATTTTGCTCGTCATTCGCAAATAATTACAGAAAATAACCTCGGTAACACGATCGTGATAGAAACACTACTCAAATGCGACACTCTATTAGTTTGACATGTTAAAACATAAATTGATGTGAAAGAAATTTAACACATGGCTAGTGATTTTGTCAAAATTTTGGGAGGTGTAGCTAAAACTTAGGTGTTAGGGAAGTCGGAATCGACCTGAGCAAATGCGTAGGGCAGTTGCGAATACATTCCGGCAGCTCTTTCGCGGTAGAAAACCGTTCTCTCGATGTAAACAACGGATTGGACAGTGTTGGCATTGTAGCCTCCAAGAAAGACCACTGCCACAAACATACCTCCAACAAGATTCAACACATCTTGTTGATTGGTTCTGTTACCACAACAAGATTATTGAATAAGAATTCTCCACAAGAAAGGCACATGAGTTAAGCTAATCAAAGAAGGGCTGAGATTAACGTACGTTTGTTGGCCCTTGTTCCAAAAAACTATGCCTAATAAGGAAGCTACGGCTATGGTAATCAAGAACCGGACCGCGTTGTATTGAGGGTTTCGCCAATAGGACCAATGTTGTTTCCAGAAACAAGCTTTGCATTGGATCAAAAATGGTTGCGAGTATGTCGTCGGGAAGTGAAGGTCCTCGGAGCCCGGTGCCGGGGTACTAAGCTCTTTGATCAGCTCTTGATTCACCCTAAAAGAGTACCAATTAGATAACACCCGACATCGCGGATTATTTAACTACTTAAAAAAGTTGTCACATCATTTTGTGAGAGCCTAATCATTTGAAAGAAAAAATGTCGAACTTACTCGTAAAGCGAGGAATTCGCGTAAATTTCCGCGAAGTTGACGTTAAGTTGAGCCTCGACTAGCGGAGCGGTGACCTCGAGCATCCATGTTGCGGGATTATAGCCATCCTTAATTTTGGGAATCCCTGGAATTTCCTGTATCGGATCATCAATGTCGTTGGTATTTTTGTCAACAATTATAGTTACTCTATATTTCTAAAATTTTGAAGCAAAATTTAAAGTACTCACTTCATAGAACTCTACGAGCTTGTGAGAATGGCGACCGAGAGCTCCGGCATAGATAACTTGTCCCCCAAGTTTCATTAGCAATAGCTATAAAAATCAAATTTTAAGTATGAAACAAAGATACATAGTAAAGGAACAGGACAATGACATAGCAATTGAGCCATATACCTCATCGAAAGCTTCGAAAATATCTATACTTGGCTGATGAATCGTGCAAACGACGGTTCTTCCTGTGTCAACGGTGTTCCTCACCGTGCGCATGACGATCGCAGCCGCTCTGGCATCAAGACCGGATGTCGGTTCGTCCATGAAGATGATTGATGGATTAGCAACCAACTCGACCGCTATTGTCAGTCTCTTTCGTTGTTCCGTTGAGAGGCCACTTAGGCCCGGTAGGCCAACTAAAGCGTCCCGAATCGGGTTCAACTCAACTAATTCCATAATCTCTTCAACGAACATCTGCGAATCGATCAATTAGATTTAATAAATCACACAAAAATAGCAAACAAAAAATTGTGTGATAATAACAAAGGGGGAAAAAAAGTTACACCTTTCTTGTTTCTGTATCGATATCTGAAGAAAGGCGAAGCCAAGCCGAATACAGAAGGGATTCGTAGACAGTGACATTTGGTGAATGAACGTCGTTTTGCTCGCAATAACCGCTAACCCGAGCAAAAGTTTCTTGGTTCTTCGGATAACCCGAGATGCTTATGCTTCCTTCAATGTAGCCTCCGGTTTTTCTTCCGGCCAAGACGTCCATAAGGGTTGTTTTTCCAGCACCGCTCACGCCGACTATTGCCGTTAGAATCCGGGCCTAAAAGCGCCGCTGACGTCGCGCAACAATTGGAGGCGATCGCCGCCTTCAACTCCTAGTTGGCTCTTCATTTCCTGGTAAATGTACAGCACAACGTTGCTCAGTGAGATTTTGAGCAAAAAAAAGAAATTTCAAATTGACTTGTATTGTGATAAACTATAAGTTACTCACAGAAGGCATAGCAACGAAGTAGTTCACATGGTCGAAAGCAAGTGATAGGGGTTGGAAAGGTAAGACCATTCCTCTCTTTGATGAATTTTCAGTGGGATCATTAATCTCTGAAGAGCCTTTTGTTGCCATATCAAGTCCTGTGAGTTAAGAAAACAAAAAAGGTCTAGCGTAATGTGTGTGTGTGTATATATATATATATATTTGGTTATTATGGTCTCAAATATCATCTTATACCATTTACAATGTTCCAATCCATGTGTTAACCAAGGCAGAGTGTCACATTGTCTAAGAGTTGTTACTTGTCTGGGTTATATTTCAAATTATAAGATAAATTGTCAGGGTTGTAATAGTTGGACTTGGACATTAATTCATGAAAATTAGTACAGAGGATTAACAATGCCAAGTCATGGACAAGGGCAAAAAGTAACTTGTAGTATAATACTTTTGGTCATTATATCAGTAAAACAACAATATTATAAGAGGAAAGTCAAAACTCAAACCTTTGGAGGATGACCTAATAATCTTTTCCCTTTGTTCACTTTCTTCATCTGGAATGATTGCTTTGGAGTCACTTATAGCTAAATCATTTTTTTCATGCATTACAAAAGCTTTCATTAGCTCAAAAAAATCACAGTTTCAAAAGTACACGATCCAATATAAAAAGAAAAAGAATAGAAGAGATAACTTACGGTTCAAGTAAGTTAAGGCTAAAATAAACAAGACGTTGAAGAGCAGAGAAAATGCAATAAGAGCTCCAATGCAAACCCAGAACCAATACTCTTTCGTCGAGACGCCTATCGACTTTAGAAGGACTTTCCCGACGGTTTGTGATTCAATTGTAGGATCCGAATTTGGCTGCAATTAAGTCCAACATCAATAATGAAAAATTTAGCTAAGAAATTTTTTTGCCAGCATTTAGATCCCTTGGAAATAGTATGTGGTCAAACCTTGTTTGGACAAAAACAGAACAGATTTCGAATTTTTTGTCACGATGTCATTTTTTTTTTTCCGTGATAACACAACACAACTAACAATAACTAGCACGCAATCGTTGAGAGACGTTACCGCGTTCCATCTAGCGTCTAGAAATTCATTCATGACTATCGCGTTCATGCCGTAGGTTATGGTGGACACGTAGTAGCCCCATGACAACCACATCGGAAGGTCACCTATCGGAAAAGAAAAATAACACGCATCGCGTCAAGCAGAGTAAAAAGAAAAAGAAAAAAAAACAAAACGAACACACACACAAACTTGCCTTTGTCAATAATAAACCCTCCTAGCAGCAAAACCACTAAAAAGGTGCAAATAGCGAGCGTGTTTGCGACAATTATA
Source organism: Boehmeria nivea var. tenacissima (assembly GCA_018132145.1). Lineage (NCBI taxonomy): Eukaryota > Viridiplantae > Streptophyta > Magnoliopsida > Rosales > Urticaceae > Boehmeria > Boehmeria nivea. Next base: position 13,794,201 of record CM030884.1, on the reverse strand, counting down.
TTTCTTCCAACTGCACCGATGAAACGAAACAACGACAGAGCCAACTGGTGCACGGCGAAGAATGCCAAGAACTGTTTGAAGAATCTAAAAGAAGGTGAAATGTATTTGTAGTTGGCTTCACATATTTTAGTAATTACCATCAAACATAGCGAAACGTAGTAATATAAATTTGAACTCAGTACCTATTGCTCTGATACCATATTAGTTTACTAAAGCAAAGGCCGTAGTATTACCTGCTAGCGGCCGGAGCGAATCCAATGGTGTAATATGTTAGAATGACCCAAATTCCGGATTCTATAAAAGATAGAGGAATTCTTAGGACCCAAATAGGCAAAGCAAAAGACCAAGCAGGGTAAAACAAGAAATCCCTTTGCTTATAGAACACAGGAAGCCTCAAAACAGTCATTGCCATTTCTATGAGTCCATTGAACATCACATTGATTAGGCCGAAATAAAGAGCTCCAAGAAATTTCTCTCCACCTAGCAAAGTACCAACCGGCATTTCGGTCCTAAAGAACACTGTCAACGCAATCACCGATGTCATCATGATTTGAACCATCTTGAAGATGTAAACGATCGAATTTCGCTTCATCAAAAGCCATTCCCTCGAAAAGCAGGCTTTGAACAAATCCCAATTCGAAACTCCGTACAACTCTTTTACCAACGCGGTTTTGGGGGCATTGGCTTTGTCGTACGGGACGTCGAGCTCAGCTTGGAGTTGTTGGCCAACGTGGAACGATTTGAAGGCCTCTACGAATTCGGGAACCGAAATGTACGAATAAGGTTGGTCCTTCTTGAACCAATATTGTTCTTGGTCTTTTTTCGATGTTACTTCTTGAAGGAAGTCAGCAACGCCTTTCCTCTCGGGGCATTTGAAGCCCGTGTACTCAAAGAACTCTAGTACATTTTCCCGCGGACCTTGGTACACTATCTGGCCTTCTGAGAGTAGGATAATGTCGTCGAAAAGGTCATAAGTTTCCGGTGCCGGTTGTAGAAGAGATATGACCATTGTTTCATCCGAGATATGAGCCATTTGTCTCATGTAATTGCAAATTTGATAAGTGGTCGAACTATCTAATCCTGTCGAAATTTCATCCATAAACAAAACTTCGCTGGTCCTACCAACATCTCCCCTGTACTCAATAACGCGCATTTCTGAATGTCAGATCATATCATTACAACTATTTAAGTACATTTATGTGATAAAAAAAAATACTAAAAGTGCGTGTTTTTGAATGTCAGATTATATCATAATTAAATTGACACCCCCACGCATTAATAATTTGCATTTTTGACATGTTAAGTGAGGGAAGTCATTGACTTTCAAGTGAGACTTTTTCTTCATAAATCATCAACTACCGTACCACCCATAAATAATTAATATGCATGGGCAAAAAATTACTTTGACTCGTTGAAAAATTACTATAAGTATTGATACCATATATTTTTCAATTATTGTCAGAAACATACCGATCGTCGTACGCTTTTTTTCGCCACCAGAAATTCCCCTTCTCATCATGTCGCCAACAATAGTATCCGCACAATTTTCCAATCCAAGTATCTGTTGTCACTATTAGCAATAAGTCACAATTTTTTTTTTGAGGGGCTAAAATGATAAATTATATTTTTTATACCGACAAAAATAAAACTAGCCTTTAGAACATAATCTGTGATCAAACTAGTTTCTTGGCCAGACATCGCCGTAGCCTTCATGAACGCGTCGATCTCGGGATCGGGCTTAATTCCCGCGTCTTTCTCTCTTCTCAAGAGCGCTCTCAATGTGTCATACCTCGGGCCGACTCCTAAAAATCGACCCGAGAAATCGAATGTCTCTCTCACTGTCATCTCTCCAGAATGAAGATCATGTTGGCCAACATAGGCACATGTTCTTTGTGGGACAAACTCATTGAGTTCATGTCCACAATAGGTCACTTTCCCAGATACCTTGTCACAAAATCAGTCCATCAATACATATGAAAAAATAATTATTTTTTTATTTTTATTTTGCTAATATATTAAAGAATTGAGTAAATGAGAAATACACCTTTAGATCATTATCAAGCTTCCCTGCAAGTGCTAGCAACAAAGTTGTTTTTCCTGCACTTGGTGGACCCAGAAGCAGGGTCATCCTAGAAAGTACCAAAATTCATTTAATAACTCGAATTAAAACACGCTTATGTCACTTCACGTCATTTTATAATACGATGGTAAACATATTGCTTGAACATGAAGCGAGACAATAAAATTTAGTTAAAGAAAATGTCACAATTAACAACAAACGCAACGAAATCAAGTGAACATTTTTTTTTAATCTATCTACAGGGAAAAATGAGGTTAACATGTAGATATAACTTATAAGTAAACAAGAAAGTAGATGAAATTCATAGATTTATTAACAAAGATACCTCGACGGTCTGACGATTCCGCTGACATTTTTAAGTATCTGGATCTTTCTCTTCTTTGACTTCATAATTCGGTTCAATCCCAGAACACTCTATATTCCAAGCAACATAGTGAAACAAAAAATACATAAAGATTTTTTTTTCCTTCAGAAAAAATATAGCCCTAAAACTATATGGATCCTAATCTTCATTACATACAAAAGGAGTGATTAGTTTCAAACAATTTTTTTCAAAACTACAAATTCAAAATATAAACAATTTAATTTCCTCAATTCAAGTAAAAGAACAAGGCTTAATTGTTACAAATTTATTGTGACACTATTATCTAAAAAATTGACTGTTTAATTTTGTAGCTAAAAATGAAAAATACCTCAAAGGTATTCAAGGTGGCATTAAGTAGAGTAGGAAGAGCTCTGCTTCCAACGTACACATCTCCTTCAACTGATAAACCTTCATATCTGACTTCAATCTTGGGACTCTCAATTCCAACCCTAGAAATCAAAATCCAAAAAATAATTAAAAAATTAAATTCACATTATAAGTCACTCAAAAACACTAAAAACATCAAACTCCTTGACATATTTGCCCAAAAAAAAAAATCCATGCATTAATTATGATTTTAAATTTCTTTACGCAACGCAAGATACTAAAATATATATCTACATAAATAAATAATTAAATGTCACGTCATTCTGTTAAGATCTCAACACAAAAACAAGAGAGAGAAAATAAAATAAAAATAACGCGAGATCAGTGATCACACCTATCGGTTCTCTCCCTAATCCGGCGGAGAAATTTGCCGTTGTCTTCTTTGACGAGCTTGAGGAGGCTCTCCACGAGGTGTTGCTTCTCGCGAGGCTCGAGCTTAGTCACGTCGACCTCGCCGTGGACGAAGCTTCCATTGTCAAGAGCCTTTTTGAGCATTGCTCTCCTCAGCCTATCGTACGTCGGAAGCCTCTGTATGGCCACCCACGTCTCCTCCTCCGCCACTGCCGCCGCCGCCGCCGCCTCTGACATCTCGGCTGAGACTCACAGAGGCTCTGATCAGTTATTGTGTGTCATACGTACTAGGCTACTCTTGATTGTAATTTCAGTGCTACGTATTGGAGATATATATATATATATATATATATATATATCTTTGTAGCGTGTGTATTTGTGTGTTGCCTTGTCGCACAAATGTAACAAGAAATGTTAATTATGGTTTTTCAAGTCATTGAAATTTTGTGTATGTATTTTCTTTTGGACTGAATATGTATGCCAACTAAAATTTGTTTATATTTGTCGGCGTTTCATTTTTCTTTTGGAAAATATTTTTACTGACAAAAACATCTTGTGTCTTACTAAAATATATTAGTGCTTCCACTAAATAAATTTTCACCAGCTTAGGAGTAATACTATGATTATAATAAGATTTTCACTTCGTACATAAGTTGAAAACTAATTAAATAAATTATTTATTGATTATTTTTTTAAAATTATTAAAGATTTATTGTTTTTAAAAGCAAACATTGAAAAATACTATTTATTACTAAAGAAATAATTTATAGTCACAGTTACAAACTTACAATAAACTTAGGATTATATATTCAGGATTTATGACGCCATTAATTCGGAGAAATTTCTGGTACTTTGACAAACACAACGATCCGGGTGATTGGGTGAGATTATATATATAATATATGTATATACTGTTAATCACAAGTACTAATGCGTTGCCTTTCATATGATTAAGTCAAAGGAGCGATTTTAAGGGAAAATAAAATACTTAAAAAATGTAATTATTAACATGTGCTATCTCATGCATGCATTAATGAGAAAACATAGCAAATAGCATAAATATTTTGTAAAAATTGAAATGTACATTTTTTTTTAACAAATGTGCAAATAATTTTTTTTTTGTCATAACATTTTTCACTAATATTTTTTTTTTAAAATTTATTCAAATTTGACATATCTTTACGACTCATCCTTAATAAATGTCTCCGAATGGTTTAAGCCAGTCATTATCACTATATTTTACTACTTAGTATTGTATACCACGTTTCTATTGCAAACAACCATGCATATATAATTATTATAAAAATGAGACTAATGTAAGTAATTAAAGTTACTTTGCATAGGGTTTATCACAAGTCATAACCAATTATAATATTACCTGTTTGACAAATAGATTTGTTTTCGCGAGGTAGGGACTTAGATTCTTGCTAGCTAGTAATACAGTGCTATCTTTTTTATCTGTCATTTTCTGATTCACCTATAATATAATATTGATCAAGTCCATCTAAAGTCTAGAATTATGATCCAAACTTGTGAGTCTAGTTTTCTTGTTCTTGAATCAGACACATTTCCTTAATTTCATGAATTATTTACTTTATTTGTATATTTTTCTTCAAATAATGACCACCCACTAGTTTTCTGATCTTAAAAAACACTAAAATGTTTATACACACACAAATTGATATATGAATTAATAATTATTTGGAGAGCATTGCATAATAGGAACACAGATCTGTTTTCGCATTCTCAATTCTTTTGTAGTTGCCACGTAATCTGATTTTAAAGAAATAAAATCCGAAAAAAAAAATCAAAATAACATGACGTATAAATATTATGAGAAAAGTGATGAAACCGCTAAATTAGGAAAATTATATCTGAATTTGCAAAACAATTATGTCGAGTTAAGCTTAGATCTATGAGCTCTATAACTAGTGGTACTTAGCAATAATTTTTTTTTCGAGAAGTATTGGCGCTTTTTTTATTTATTTTTTATTAGTATCTTTTAAGGAGTCATGGCATAGGCGTATGGATGGGGTATGAGCCGTGAGTCGCACTTATCAAGAAATTTCTTTTAATTAAAAGAAAAAACAAGTGAAGGCATTGAATGGATTACCAACCAACTACCAAGTCAGTCACTGAACATAGAAATATACAATTTTGTTTAGTAGGATAGCTTTTTTTAATTTTTTTTAATTTTTTACATACTATATAGTAAGATTTTCATTTAATGTAAATGCGTGTACTACTCTATATATATGTAGAATGAACTAGTTCTCTATACAAATCTATAATATTTTTCTCTTTTCCAGATAGGCGATAGAGTACTGTCGGTGACATATATTTCTTAAGAATGATTTAGTCATTATAAAGTCGTAGGAATTATATAATGAGTAACAAAAATTACTCATGAGTAACAAAAATATTACTTGTTGAGCGATTTAGTACTAATAGTCTAATACTATGTAATTAATAAAATAGTTGGCGTGTTACAAAATGGTGCGTTTGAGAGTATATATTTGGATCCATTTATGTTATTTTTCCTACAGAAAATATAGTAGAAATCATCAAAAGCACAAAATAAATATAAAACAAACATATCTATGTTCTGACAAGTGACACTGACTTCTAGTTTGGACTTTTGAAAAAAGAGCATAGTCTATGAAGTGCCGCTTACTCTATTTCAAGTCTCAAAAATTTATCTGGGAGAAAAATTGATAAAAGAAAAAAAGTCATTACATTATTTTCTTTGTAAAAGCTGAAAACGACATGCTGTTTGGTAAAGATGTCGTTTGAGCTTGAGCAGATAAAGACGTAGGATATTTGATAATCTAATCGTTTAAAAATATCTATTTTGGATATTAGAAATAGAATTAGATTCTTTGTAAAGCTCAACATTGTGTTAACGAAAACGACATGCGGTTTTAGAACCTTTCGCCACTTTTTTGGGGATTGATTTGCCTATTTTGATCCATTTAGTTTCTTTATTTTAATAATTTGTAAAGAACAATATGGAATATGAATAGCGTGAAAGATAGGAATTCTTTTGAAAAAAAAATTCGGATTATACAGTTTGGATTAGTTAAGAAACGAAATGAAATGAAGCACAATTGGCAAAATTGACATTTTCAATAACGAAAAATTGTTGAAAAAATATGCAAAAGTTTTATATAAGGCGAAAACATGATAGTTTAAAATTTCTAGTTAAATGTTTTATCAAACTATCAAGAGCATAACAAGTATATTTACATAATTTATTAGAAAATCAATCAAGCAATCATACAATACAATTTATTTCATAAATAAAGTTTAGAGATCAAGAATCTTACCAAGATTCTAGTGTGATTGACTTCTTGTCTTCGCGCTGTGCGTTTCGAGACCGCTAAAGTTGGGCTAATTGATACGTTCGAAACGATCTTACCGGCCTAAGGATATCCTAGCGTTGCTGACATCATAATCTTCCAAACCGTGTCTCTGATGAAATAGAAACTTGAAACTTAGGTGTTGAGTGCGACTCACTCTAATGGCAACTGAGAGAAATTCTGTCAAAGAGGGCTTATAAATTTGTATGCTAGGTATATCTTTCTCTCTAAATTGAGGTCTTATTATAGATAAAAGAGGTTTTAATAGGCACATCCCAACTACTATTTGCATTCAAAATTACACTTATTTTTATTTATTTTAAATATATTAAAATATCAAATACTTTAATTATATATATATATATATATATATATATATATATATCTCGTGTATATAGATTATGTGCGATTTTGTGTAAAGAAAGCGAGCCTTCTTTCAAAACGATTAGGATTTGGATTCTTTTATATAATATATATATTTATATATTTTAAAAACGTGAAAATCCTTTATTTTATTTTAATTTAATCTTAAATAGAATCTAATTCTATTTTCAATATCCAAAATAGATAATTATCTAACTCTTAAATAATATATAAGAATTAGTTATTTCAAATCCTATTCATTTAAATAAATTTGTGCAAATTCTAATCTAATTAGACTTTGTGCAAAATACCTCCTTTTAATTCTCGACAAATTCTCTATGTCAAATATAACGAAATTGAGCACTTGCAAACCATGTTCATGCTGATTTATTTTAAGGGAATATTATTATAATCTAGCTACACATCACAGATTATTGATGGAGGAATTAAAATTGAGGAATTTATATATGATGGACTCGTTTATAAATGTTTTGAAAGACGAGGGCCAAAATTTGATTTTACATATTTTCGGACAACAAATGTGGTTAATCAATACTCTCTTTTTAAAATATCATTTGTGGCTACGAACGTGATAATAACTATGGACTAATGATAGCATGATTGTTTGGGAACAAAAATGTGAATGTGAACAAAAGAATGTTTTTCTAGGAATGTTCAGTAGTCGCCGAGGAAGATGACCAGCGCGGTGTCGAACCTTGTGGAAGCAGTGGATCATCCACTGTGGATGTCTGACATTTTTGGGTCTTGGGCTCTGGGGGATTTTGGAAAAAATGGAGTTATATATATGTATATGTATATATATGTATATATATGTGTGTGTGTGTGTGTGAGTGTATTGTGTGAAGGAGATTATGAGGACAATGGTCTTTTGGCTCTAGCAGTTGGTTTATGAATATGATTCTTCAGTATAATATATCCATACCAAAGACAGTGTCTTTGTGTATGAACTTCTTGGTGGCAATAGCTCTTTTGCATTGCTCACACGACTAAATAAATAACTAGTTCTTTCCCATTTTCCATATGTTCTTAGGATGGCTTGAAAATGGCCTTATCTCTTTTGGAAGTTGAGGAACTTGATGCCATAAGCAAATACAAATAGGAAGAGCAAAACCCAACCGACATGTGCCAACGCAACAAGTGGAAGAAAGTCATAATCAAAATTCAGTTCTTCACTGATGAACTTCCTCAACGGGACACTAACACCGAGCTCCGGTATCGCCATTTTCGAATCCCTGTCGCCGAGCTGTGTTGCAACGAGGCCATGGATTGTCCATGACACAGGAGAAGCCCAGTAGAACCATCTCCACCAGATTGGAATTTGCTACCAAATAAAGAAAAAAAGTTGAAAAAAAATGAGGTTTTCTTAAAAGGAGTTAAAAAAAATCAATAGGTCTAAACATAAATGTCATACCTTCCTAGGAATAATGAAGCCAGAAAACAAGACCCAGAAGCTGAAGAAGAAGAACAAGAAAATGGCACCAATTTGGTGGCCAGGGGTCAATGCCACGGCCATCATCCCGTACGCCGTGAAGTAGACGAGGCACATGAACAAGTAATAGTAGAACCACAGTAATTTTCCCACGCTCAGCTCAAACCCAATCATCGGGTAGAACACGAGAATGCACGCAAATGATTGAATTGCCGCGTAGACTATCTCTATGGCCACCTGCCAAATGAGACGCGTATATAACATTCTGCTCTGATACCATGTCAGATTACTTAATTTTAAGTTCTGGGATAACTCTATTTTTTTTTTTTAATTACCTGAGCGAAAGCATAAGCGAGCGCTGAATACATTCCTGCGGCTCTTTCGCGGTAGAAAACCGCTCTCTCGATGTCAACGATAGGCTGCACCGCATTAGCGTTATTGGCCCCGAGGAAGAACACTACGGAGAAAATAGCCCCCAACAGATTCATCACCTCTTGTTGCGTCCCTCTGCGGCGATACCAATCCAATCATTCCATTTCATTCAAAGACTATTCGTTACAACTAACACCTTTTTCGTTGCATCAAAACAGTCAAAGATTGGTATTGATTAGGGAAAAAAAGAAGAAAGACAATCAAACATAGTGAAAAAAGACATACGTTTTCTGTCCCTTGTTCCAGAAGATGATACCGAATAATATAGCAATGGATATGGTCATGAAGAATCGAATGCCGTTGTATAGAGAATTTCTCCAATACGACCAATGTTGTTTCCAAAAACAAGCTTTGCATTGGACGAGGAACGATTGCGAGTATTTGGTTGCGAAGAAGAGGTCTTTAGACCCCGGAGCAGGAGTACTAAGCTCTGTAATAAGCTCTTGATTGCTCCTGAGAGACTAACATGTCAAAAAAAAAAAAAAAAACCAGAGAGAGAGAAAAATATATAATGAAGAAACAAGAGATCATAGATCATGAAAGGGCACATCAATCAGCAAGACGGCAATGTTCTCGACAAATGCGAAACTGACCGGTAAAGAGAAGACTTGGTGTAGATTTCAGCAAAATCGACCTTGAGTTGAGCCTCGATCGCGGGAGCAGTGACTGCGAGCATCCATGTCGCAGGATTAGTGCCATCCTTTATCTTAGGTACTCCCGTAATTCCCTGTTGTGGATTATTTGTGTTATCCTTTGATTTCGGAGCCATGACTATTCGGAGAGTTCGCGAGTTAAAGCATCAACAAAAGAAAAATACTCACTTCCAAGTATTCTATGAGCTTTTCAGAACGGCGACCGAGAGGTCCCGCGTAAATGAGTTGTCCTCCTAGTTTCATCAGTATCCTCTTTGCATTTCCTAGTGTTGAGTTTGGCAAATGCAAAAACAAAGGTCTCAGAGTCCATTCCCAAGCCATTTTCCATCGTTGTTTGCAAATGAATCTTCACATGGAAAGCATCATTATAATATATCAACTTATAGCCAAGATTGCTATCAAGTATATCAAACCCATCTTTAGCTTCACTGGTATCTTCAAATGCCACATCAAGTGCTCTAGGGAAAGGCAGCAAGCTCTCTAGGAGATCATCTACTATCAAGTCCATAAAATCAAACTTCTTCATTTTCTTATCATCTTCAAAGCCTTCTTTTTCAATTGATCCATCACAATTGGTCTTGGCAAGATCACCAGCAGCTAAATTAAAATCTGTGAACCCCAATGAAAGGACTTCGTTCTTGTAGGTACCCTCATCTTCATTGGTGACATTAATATCCCCACAAACAATCACATGAGTCTCTATACCACTAATAATTTCTATTTCTTCACTTAAATGCTTGGTGTCTTGTTCTTCTTTCACAGCATCAATTTTCTGATTACTACCCAAATTGCTTGCAACATTGCTGCCCTGCTCTTCCCCACCACTCAAATGATCATTTTGGACACTTTTCATGGTGTTGAGCTTAGGATAGCGTTGTTCTAGACTTTGAGCATGATAAGAGCATTCATTGTGAACAAACCAAGCTGGTACAAACTCATTAATAATCTCTTTTCTCATCCTTCTCCAAGTTCTAATCTTATCTTTGCCTCGCAATACTCTTTGATTTTGTATCCGTTCCCACCAATAAACAACATAGCTTCTGAATTTTCTAGCAACAATTTTAGCTTGGTTACTAGATTCTACCTCCACATATTCAAAGTATTCATCAACAAGACTTATCCAATCCCACAGATTAGAAACATTTCCATCAAAACAAGGTATTTCTCTAATATGGCAAGCACGAACAGAATTCATTCTTTGGTGTATACAGGCATCATACCTTGAGTTTTCTATAAACCCATCATCAATATCTTCTGGGAGTACATCAAATTTGTAAGAATGTCTCTGAGATGAAGGTTGGTGGCGTTGATCATCCTTATCAATTGTAGATGGCCAATGATCAGATCCTTCAATATGAACTGAGTTATGTAGATTAGAGAACATTTGGTTTGAGGACACATGGTCGACCATGGGGATGCTGCCGTCGGCATTGCAGCAGCGCGGATAGATCACACCTCGGTCTTCGGGCACAGCTCGATAAGTGTCGGAGTGCGGGGAGGCGGTGGGTTGCCGGAGAGGGTAGCGCAGTGGCGCTGCGCGCAGGAACTGAGTTCCGCGACTTTCGCGGACGGACTCGCGATGAGTTTCGCCTTGTTCGCTTAGGCTCCTTTTGAAATCGACGATGACGGGGTCTGGGTTTTGGAGTTCGAACGTGAATAGGAGTGGGTCGCCATTGGAGGATCTTAGTTCGCCGGAATCTGGGCTGGAGTGGCGGCGAATCTGCAGATCTGGTTGTGGGTCGCACAAATCGCTAGTGGAACATCGAACTTTCGGTGCGACTTGGAGCATTTTGCGATTAGGGTGTTGCAGATCCGCGAGGAAGACAGCTGAGTCGGTGTTTGGCGACGTGAAATCGCCATTTGAGTGTCTAAGTTCGTCGGAAGAGTGGCTGGAGCGACGGCGGGCGGGATTGCAAACTTTGGTAGCAAGTTCGCGGCATTCATGCGTGGATCGTCGTTCGCCGCGTTTGTGAGGTCTGGGTTCGATGCTTGGGTAACCCAAATCGACAACAGAGGTGACTTGTTCATGGCTTGATTGGCCCAAATCGACGATGGAGAGGCCGTAATGTTGAAGATCTGGAGGTCGAGGGTGATGGAAGGGGATTTTGGTGGTGTGAAGTTGTTCGCACGAGTGTGGGTTTTTGGTGTGGCAAGCTTTTGGTGGTGATTCTGGATCTGAGTAGAGGGATGGAAGCGAACAAGAATGTGGACCTGTGAAGGAGTTGGATGGACGGTAATGGTGGTGGTCTTCAGGCCGATCTCGCCGACGCCGTTCGACTCGTGATTGGGTAGTCCAACTCTGTAATCGACGGCGTCCTTCGCTGGAACCTTCGAACAGCGGCTCCGGAGGAAAAACTCCGGCGACCGGCTGCCTCCGAGGTCTGGGTCGGACATTATCCTCAGCGAAATCGCCGTGGGCTCGACTCGGAACATCGAATCTAACACCACGTCGAACCCGATAGTACTCCCGATCATCGTCGGCGAGAAATCTGCCGTCAGCGGCGGCCAACGGAGCGTAGCCGCGGCTCTGATACCACATGACGCAGCGGAATAGGATAAAATCAAGCCAAATCCATGGCTAAGGGGATAAAGTGAGCTTTTGCTCCACAATACTCAATGTTTGATTCCAAAAGTTGCCCTTCACAATGCATTAGTCTAGCCTTTTATACTTACAAATGACAAATAAACTAAGCAAAACGACAAATAAGATAATAAACTAAAAACGACAACAAAACTAATAAAAGTAACATTATTTTCTATTTTTGTCCTACATCAGTATCATCTGTAGCGACACCGGTTCAAATACTGAAGTGGATGGATAGAATAGAAAATCAATTCAATCAAGATCTAAAATTTACTCGTACCTCATCGAAGGATTCGAAAATGTCTATGCTTGGCTGGTGAATCGTACAGACGACGGTTCTTCCTGTGTCGACGGTGTTTCTCACCGTGCGCATCACAATTGCAGCTGCTCTGGCATCAAGGCCGGACGACGGTTCGTCCATGAAGATGATTGATGGGTTAGCAACCAACTCAACCGCTATTGTCAGTCTCTTCCTCTGTTCCGTTGAAAGGCCATCTACACCTGGAAGGCCAACTAAAGCGCCTCTAATCGGGTTTAGCTCAACTAGCTCCATGACTTCTTCAACAAACATCTGTAAAAGAAATGAAAAATAAATCAATAGTTAGGAGTTTTTTAAACTTGAAAATGAAGAAGGTAGTACAAATGTTTGTTTAGACGTACCTTGCGCGTCTTTGTATTCACATCTTTAGCAAGACGAAGCCAGGCCGAGTAGAGCACGGATTCGTAGACAGTGACGCACGGAGAATGAATGTCGTTTTGCTCGCAGTAACCGCTAATCCGAGTGAACGTTTCTTGGTTCTTCGGGTACCCAGATATGCTAATGCTTCCTTCAGTGTACCCACCGGTCTTTCTTCCTGCCAAGACATCCATAAGGGTTGTTTTCCCGGCGCCAGTGACACCAACCAATGCTGTCAAGATCCCCGGCCTGAAAGCACCGCTGACGTCTTGTAGCAGTTGAAGACGGTCTTCTTCGAACCCTCGTCTCTTCATTTTCTGGTGCGAGACACCAATAACGAAAAATGGATAAAAATTCAAGAAGAAAAAAGCGATCAATCAGCTGAGTGGTATCTATTACCTCATATAGATCTCAAGAATTTTTGCTACATTGAAAAAATTACAACAATGTCTACAAGAGAACTTACTTGCGGTGCAAGAAACATAATTCCAAACCGAAAGAATGAAAAGTTTAAATGAAAAACTTACAGAAGGCATGTCAACATAGTAGTTCACATGGTTAAATGCAAGTGATATCGGTTGAAATGGCAAAACCATTCCTTTTCTTGGTGTTTTCTCGGAAGATCGAACAGTCTCTGAAGACCCTTTCACCGACATTTCCATACCTATAAATTCACACAAGGTTAGACATAGGAAGAAAAACAAAGATTCTTGTTTTTTGTTTTTTTGTTTTTTGTTTATATCAGAGTGACTTGAATTAGCCTCGCCTTTTGCGATCTTAATCAACAGTTATTTTGCTCAAAAAACATACAAGTCTATGGAGGGAAGAGATCAAAGGTTATAAACCTTCGAAATTTTCTTCACAAGGCGGCAACATCTTTTTCCTTTTGTCACCTTCTTCGTCCACAACGACGGCTCTTGAATTACACAGAGCTGAATGTTTTCCACAAAATAAAACATTTCTCAGCTCTAGAACATAATTTTCTTGTAACAATAACACTCAAACAAAATCGAAATAACTTACGGTTCATAAATGTCAATGCTATGAGAAACAAAACATTGAACAAAACAATAAACCCGCAAAGCGCCCCAATGCAAATCCAAAACCAACTTTCGTCTGTGAAAAACCCTCTAGAGTCCAACAGGACTTTTCCCACTGTAGATTCGTTGTGTCCGGAAACCAGAGTTGGCTGTAATTGATAATAATTAGGAAGTCATTAATTCTAATCAATTTTTATTTTCCATATTAAGTGCTAAGAGTACGTTTGGTGCACTGTATAATCTCGTTTAAACCATGTAATACAATATAATATATGTACCAAATTTTTAAATGAAAAACCATTATGAGATCACAAGAGAGAGAGAGAGAGAGAGAGAGAGAGAGAGAGAGAGAGAGAGAGAGAGATTTTACCATACTCCATCTTTTATCGAGGAATTCATTCATGACTATGGCAGTTTGTGCATACATCAAAGGTGAAACATAGTAAGCCCATGCCATCCAGTTCTCAAGGTCATCTACATAAGTATTAAGATTGATAATAATTAAAAAAAAAAAAAAAAAACAGACTCTCAGAGAAGCAAAACTACGTGGGAGAAAATCGAAATGCTCGATAAGATAACCGCAATGATCCCTAGCAAGTTTGACTAAGAGAGCGTAGGTTGCTTACGTCGCGAAATCATGAACCCTCCTAGCACGAAGATTATCAGCATGGCAAAGGTACCGAACATGTTTGCGAGGACTAGCGTTCTCCCTAAGGAAGCTATAAGCCGAAAGTAGGACAGAGCCATCTGATGCAAGCAAAAGTAGGCCAAGGACTGTTTGCAAAATCTGGAAAAAATAAAAAATGTGCAAGAAACATGGTGTGAAAAAACATGACATGGAACACAACTTCTCGTTTGATTAATATTCGACAAATTATTTACCTACTTGCGGCCGGAGCAAAGCCGATTGTGTAGTAAGTAAGAACTACCCATATCCCTGATTCCATAGCAGATAAGGGAATCTTCAAGGCACAAACTGGCAAGCCAAAAGCCCAAGCAGGGTAAAACAGTAAATCCCTCTGCTTGTAGAAAACAGGAAGCTTGAAAACAGTGAATGCCAACTCTGCCAATCCATTGAACATCACGTTAAGGCAGCCGAAAAACAGTGCCCCATAAAATTTGCCCCCGTCTAGTAGAGTTCCCGCGGGCATCCTTGTTCTGAGGAAGACAGTGAGGCAGATGATTGACATTACCGTTATTTGAGCACCCTTGAAGACGTAGATAAAAGCGTTGCGCTTCAACAACAGCCACTCCCGCGCGAAGCATGCTTTCAGAAGCTCCCAATTCGAGATCCCGTACTTGCGTTTCACCAACGCAGCTCGGTGGGTTTTGGATTTGTCGTACGGAAACTTGAGGTCGGATTCAAGTTGTTGGCCGACGTGGAACGATTCAAAGCCTTTTACGAATTCAGGAACTGAAATGTACTCGTAGCGCTGGTCCTTCTTCAACCAGTACTGCTCTTGGTCTTTTTTCGATGTTACTTCTTGGAGAAAGTCTGCGACGCCTTTCCTCTCGGGGCATTTGAAGCCCATGTACTCGAAGAACTCTAGTACGTTCTCTCGAAGACCTTGGTACACAATTTGGCCTTCTGAAAGCAGGATAATGTCGTCGAAAAGCTCATAGATTTCGGGTGCTGGCTGTAGAAGAGCCGCGATCATTGTTACATCCGAAATGTGAACCATTTGCCTCATGTAATTACAGATTTGAAAAGTGGTTGAACTATCTAAGCCATTCGAAATTTCGTCCATCAAAAGAAACTTCGCCGGGCCTACCAACATCTCCCCTGTAAATCAAAATTCCGGTTTACATTTCCAAAACTAATTTAATTGAAGCTAAGGACAAAAAGAAAATCCAAACTCATTTAATTAAAAAATTCCAAATTTTTTAGCAACCGAAAAATAACATTGAATTGGGATGTCAAACTTTATGCTATACATTGTAATCTTTGGAACATAAAAAAGTTTGATCAATTGACCATAGCAACAAGTTTTTGTGGCCGAAAACATACCTATTGTCAAGCGCTTTTTTTGCCCGCCGGAGATACCCCTTCTCATCTCGTCACCAACTACGATATCCGCGCAAATATCCAATCCAAGAATCTGTCAAAACAACAAGATAACAATTGATCAACATAACAATTTCAATTTCCCTCTCATGAAACTTCGCGAAAAGGCGATAAACTGCTACGACCTTGAGAACGTAATCCGTAACCAAACTAGTTTGTTGGCCCGACATCGCTGTGGCCTTCATGAATGCGTCGATCTCGGGGTCGGGCTTAATCCCTGCCTCCGCCTCTTTTCTTGTTAGCTCGGCTAGAAGCTCGTACTGCGTCCCGACACCTAAACATCGTCCCGAGAAATCCAGCGTCTCTCTAACTGTCATTTCTCCATAGTGCAAGTCATGTTGACTAATGTAAGCACAAGTTCTTTGAGGGACAAATTCATTCATTTCATGCCCACAATAGGTCACTTTCCCAGTTACCTAGTTACAATGCAAATGCCATATCCTTTATAACAAACTATAATTAAAGTTGATACTACATAAACAGAAAAAAAAAAAAAAAATTTGAAGGGATTAAAAATTATAGAAAGAAATGACAAACCCTCAAATCATTATCAAGCTTCCCTGCAAGTGCAAGCAGTAATGTTGTTTTTCCTGCACTTGGAGGGCCTAGAAGTAGTGTCATCCTGGAAAATTAATTACCACTTTTATTAGTAAAACAAAAGAAGAATATCACTCTTGTATTGTCCAAAAATTTGATCAAGATAGAAAAAAAAAAAAAAAACTAGAAATTGTTAACGAATTTTCTATCAAAATGGAAAATGAAAATTAAAAAAAAAAAATTATTTAAGTCTGTAAAAGTGGCAAAACTAGATCAAATAAGCTCAGACGGCTTTCATTAAATACATGAGAAACATGACAAAATTCTATTAATTGACTCTTTTCATGTCAGGCTAAAATAAATGATGGTTTGAGTACCTTGGAAATCGGAAAGTAAAATAAAAAATTTGACGAATTTATGATTTCCAGAGTTTCAGAGACTTGCCTGGAGGGCTTGATGATTCCACTAACATCTTTAAGTATCTGAACTTTTGTCTTCTTTGTTGGAGCTAACCCAACCAATCCCAAAATACTCTGTAGTAATCAAAATGACATCAATCTTTCTATTCAATAAATAAATGAAAACAGAACCCAAAAAAAAAAAAAAAATTGTATCAACACATAAAACCAGATCTTAAGCATCTTTAATCAACATGTTACATTTCATTTCAACATGAAAGGAAGATAGAAAAAGGACAAAGCTTTTCTTTTCTCTGTTCCCGAACTTGATTTTGAAAATATATATATATATATATATATATATAAAGATATATGTATGTATGTGTATATATATATATGTATGTATTACCTCAATGGTATTCAAAGTAGTATTGAACAGAGTTGGAAGAGCTCTACTTCCAACATACACACCTCCTTCAATCGACAAGCTCTCAAACCGAACTTCAATCTTTGGAATCTTAATTCCCGCCCTGAAAATGGAAAAAAAAAAAAAAAAAACCCCCTCCAAAACTACAAATAACTTTTCTTCATTACCATCCAGCAACAGAAAGTACCTATCAGTTCTTTCCCTAATTCTGCGAAGAAATCTCTCCTTATCTTCATCGACAAGCTTCAGAATTCTCTCCAATGCCTCATCCTTCTCCGTTGCCATTCCCGATCGTCCGAGATCGCCGGAAAAACTCTCCGACCAGTGAATTTAGAGAGCGAAATGCTCCTATAGTATACACAATATTCCATTTCTCCTATATATATATATATATGTGTGTATTATTTACGTACTATAGTGCACTGATTGCAGGGATTAGGGTTTGCGAATATAAAATTTGAGATTGATGATTAAAGAATGGAAAAGAAATCCACTCGAATCAATCCATGAAGATTTAAGCTCGAAAGTCGAAACGAAGTTAGGACGTTCACAGCATTTTATATGGAAACCAATTGACCAAACAGTCCAATGAAAAAAGAAAAAGAAAGAAAAGAAAAAACTCTGTATTTCCGGTTTTTTTGGCGCTAAGAAGAGTTGACTCTGTCAGTGTTTGGCTTCACGTGGGAAAAACGTGACAAACAAGTTTTTTTTTTGGTTAATTTCATTTTAGTCCTCAATTTTCAAAAACATCCTTAACCTGTACATGGTCTATAAATTTTTTTTTTCCATATTTTAGTCATTTCGATCAATTCTCTATGTCGAAATTGAGCACTTGCAAACCATGTTCATGCTGATTTATTTTAAGGGAATATTATTATAAATTCTACTGGCACTAAGTAATCTAGCTACACATCACGGATTATTGATGTCGGAATAAAATAAGACAATTTATATAATCAAACGTGATAATATATAATGTACTCGTTTATAATTTATTTGTGGCTATAAACGTGATAATATATTATACTATGTTTGAACTTAGTTTGTCATCATAAATAAACACCAAAGAGAGTATTGCTTTCTTAAGGATGCTGTGAAATATTCTACTATAAATTCTCTCTGATTTTTAGTGAAAAATTATGACAAAAAAAAAAAAAACATGTTATTAACACATAAATACTACTATAACAGTCAAATAGCTGGCATTTACAAGACTTCAAATAATCAAATTTTGGATCTCAGACAAAATGAAAAAATATCAAAACTATCTCCCTTATTTATGCTGGATATGACGTTTATACCCTCTATTTGTTAAAATACAAAAAGTATTTCATATGTTTTTAATAACATGCCAAAATTATACCTTATTCTTACTAATAGTTGATCAAAGCGTGTTTTTCTATTTTAAATACTTAAAATTCGATAATGTCATGCACTGTTCACTTTCCGATCAACTATTAGTAAGAAAAAATATAATTTTGATATGCTTGCAAAATCGCATGGTTATTTTTTGTATTTTAAAAAATAGAGGATATAAACCCGGTATTTAGCATAAATAGAGATATTTTCTCGGCATTTTTAGCCAACAATTCTATAAAACATAAGCAATTTTTTTTAACAATAAAACAGAAGCAATTTGATGAGGAAAAAAGATACTGTTTTATTTATTTATTATTATTATTCAATTTGGTCATTATTGCTCGTATATTTTGTATATCGAGAGTCAATGCTACTTTTAATATATCCCACCCAGTATTTCGATGGAAACAAGACAGTAACATGATACAAACAGACTCATTCTTATTTAAGTAACTGTAACTGACTATATTTCTTAATTTACTAATATGCTATTTTGCCAATTACAGCAACCTAACAAATATATGCTTCATTAGGCAAAAATGTCTGCAAGTCCAGGGAGTTATTTCGAAAAATTGTCTGTATCGCGTACTATTTGCATCGACGGGAGCACGATCGCAGCCACCGGCTTGTGCGGGTAGCCACCGCCTTCATCAATGATCAGCCTGAGGCCTTCGATGTGAAGCTTTCCGTGGTGACCGCTTACCACAATCGTCGGAGTGTCAGTTAGTTCCTACGGAATACAAAAACAAGTTAAATCACTCAGACAAGTTACTCACTTAATAGGAGAAAAGTAATGAAAATCAATTTTTCTGTTCATAACTCAACTCGAAAAAAGTATAGTTGTGCATAAATCATGCTTCACTACATTGGAAAGTCAGCGAGTGAGGGCCTAGATCTCGGGCCGATCTTAAACTATTATTGAAGGTCTATAGACTATAGATACATTACTTGAATAATATATTCCAGCTATATTGGAATGGAACTTAGGCTTGGGATTCCCTTTGCTAATTACTTAATGGCGCGGGCCGCGCTAATGTTTCTTAGTCTACAAGTAAACACACAATTTTAGGCCTTCTATGTTCACGTTGTCTCTCCCGTTTGTGATGAGTACTAGACACAACGTGGATGGATAGAAAATGAACGAATGAACGGATGAACGATTACGTATCCTAAAATGAGAATCAATTATTTGCATTACAATCTTCCATAATAGAAGGAAATGAGAAAAAGGAGTACCTTTGGGATATCCCAAACATTTTTTCTCCCACTTAGAGCCTCAATCTTAGGCCCCAAGGTGTTTCTAGCTTTCAAGATTTTCAACTGCTCGTTCACGTCTTTGTCTCTCTCCAGACCGGCATGAACGGCTATCAATCTACAGTGTTTGATTCCGTTCTCAGTCTCGAGACACACATCATCCTGGGAAAACAAATGCGCTTGGTTAGGATCGAGAATGATCAAGCCCTTCTTTATGATTCACCCTTGCTTCGGAAAAACAAAAAACAAGAAGCTAAAAACAGGAAAATAATTACAGATAACCAATGTCCTTCAAGTAATAAAGACCGAGTCTGACCTCTTCATGGACCCAAACCATATCGGCAAGGAACTTCTTGTGTTCATCAGGAACCGCCTTCACCAAATCTGTCCACAACAATGCGGTAAATGAATGAAAAAGTGCTCAAACAATCTCATTCTAAGCAGAAAATCAAAGAAATGAATAAATGGAAAAGATATTCAAAGATCTTTTTCACTTCTATGGATCGAGAATTAAACGTGAAAAACCAAGAACTAAGCTATTAGCACTTCCGCTAAAGTTTCATAAGACCATAAAAAAGTTGGCAAATCATTCAAGCTCTAAAAAGACAATAATCACGCACATTTCAAAACAGAGTCATAAAAAATAAACGTTGTGGCTTATGTGTTTTCCAGTGTTTTACAAATTAAACTAGCACTTCCGAAGACACAACCTTGATAAGAAAAGTAATGTTCTTGTTGGTATATGACATATATGAACTCTAGTTTTCAGCATTTCTAATCCAAAAGCCAAACTAACACGCCCAAAACAAAATAAACAGTAAATTCAAAACTGAAAATCTAAAATCACACAAACCCAAGACAAAAATTAAGCTATCACCTCAAAAGGCCAACTTTCAGTACAATCTTTCACTGCAAAACTCAAACTTGTACTTCCTAAACACAATGAACGAACAATCCCAACCTAAATAGAAACACACAAATCCAAGAAACAGAGCATACACGCCCAAAAGAGAAAACCCAACATTTATCAATCTTGTGCTTTTCAAGTGAGATAAAAATAAAAATAAAAAATAAAACAGCATCACTCATCCCACTATAAATCCAAATGAAACAACCTCAAAACCAAAACTCTACACAAAATTCGCACCCTTTCTTACCCTATGATTCTTAGTTGCCAAACACAATCAAGGCAAAAAATAACCACCACCAAACAAATCCAAACCAAGACCACAAAAACCCCGTAAACCCCAATATTTATCAATCACTCACAACACCAAAAAATCCCAAAAAAAAAAAAAGTCTACTTTCACCTCACCGGCGGAGCCATGAGGAACCCCATAGGACTCAAAAGTGGGACCCGCGTCGTAGATGGAGCCTTGGTACTCAGTCCCTTTGGCCACATTAAACTTGGCCTTGATCTTCCCCGCCCACCTCCGCCCCTGCAAGTGCATGGCCTCGTAGCCCTCGCCCCTGTACCAGCCCTCCCTCTCCTCGTTGTCCTCGTACTCGCGCCACGCCTCCCTCAGCGCCGCCGCGCCACCAGCGGGAGCCGGGATGGCGCCGAGGAAGGCGGCGAAGGCGAGGTCGTGGTTGCCGGCGAGGAAGACGTGGCGCTGCCGCGGCTGCGCGGCGGGCAGCGCGGCGAGGAAGTCGAGCACCGCGCGCGTCTCGGGCCCGCGGTCGCAGTAGTCGCCGAGGAAGATGACCAGCGCGGTGTCGAACCTTGCCGGGTCGATCGCCGATTGGAGGTTGGACCAGAGGTTGATGAGCTTGCCGTGGAAGCCGTGGATGTCGCCGACGCAGATCACCACTCTGTCCGACATTTTGGGCCTTGGGCTTTGTGTGTGTATATTGTGCGAAGGAGATTATGTGATAATGTGAACAATGGTCTTTCGGCTCTATCACTACCAGTTGGTTTATGAGGATGACCGGTTTGGGCGATTGTCAATTATTGGAAATTATCATTTAAGTCCTTGTATTTTGAGGGATTTGACTAATTAGTTGGTGCATTGTTATTTTATAAAAAAATGAAAGATTCTTTCATGGTATATATATTTTGTCTCTACAAAAACATATCAAAATATAATTTTGGGAAGAGTCTCATATTTACCTTTTTAGTGGGTCCTGCTGCTTAAAAAGATAAATCTGACGATCTATAATCGTTTTTTGTAATGGAGAATTCCCCACTTGAGAATTTTCCATAAATAAATCTATTATGAATAATGCTCTCTTTTATTAATATTTTAATTCTTGTAGTGGAGAATTCCCTACCTGAGAATTTTCCATAATTTTATTTCTATTATGAATAATGCTCTCTTTTATTAATATTTTAATACCAATTGATGTAGCAGTTTAAGTGTTATGTTTTTATCGATTGAATATCAAATCTTTTTAAAAAAGTGATAAACGCTCACTAATAATAATATAATACGTAAATTGACATTAAAAAAATTAGTAAAGAATTGATATGTCTAACACAACTCTTATATCATACATTTAACACATTGTCCTTTCTATTTTTATATTATTCATTTATTTATCATAAAATTATGTTCTTATTCATTTAACATTAAAATGATCATAAATGCATATGCGGGCTTGGCCCAAGCCTTGCCTTTGTGGGTTGAACCCACTGATTTGACGCATCTAATCTAACTATCTAAGGGGTAATTTTGAAAAATGCTTTTTTTATATAATTTATTTTAAAAACTCTCTCTTTAAAAATTGCAATACATGTTATTTTTTAGTAGTTAATTTGATCGAATTCTCTCCTTTTTATAAATGAAGAAGACAAGAAAGAGGAAGAAGAAGAGTGGAGTGTGAAATAATAATTTGTCAATAAAAAAAATGACATGACATGACCTATAATAATAACGTAAATAGTAAACTTATTATATGTCAAAATTTAGACATCAAAAGTGCATTAAATCAAATTTTCTCTAATCTAAGTAACCCCACGAAATATAAGTAACCCATTTGACATATCAACTTTGTGCTTTATTTAAAAATATAAATTTCTATTTTAATCAATAGACGTGATAAAGATATCACATATAGAGCAATATACATGTGAGATACAATTAGTGTCGTTCACGTGATTTTATATTCATACGTAATCTATAGAAATAGTCTTATTCCATGTCACCACATGTACAATATAAATGGCTAAAATGACGTGATACCTTTATGTACATATTTTAGGCGCACACACTCATTTAGGCAATGTTCCAACTTTGTAGACTTAATTTCCTTCTCCAAAAAGAAGACTATTTTCCACATATATTATAGGCAATGTTCCGAGGACTTAATAGGTTGCATAATAATTCTTCAGTATATATATCCATACCAAAGAAGAGCAAAAGCACTTCGTCTTTGTGTATGAACTTCTTGGTGACAATAGCTCTTTTGCAATGCTCACACTTGACTAAATAAATAACTAGTTGTTTCCCATTTTCCACATATTTTCTTAGGCTGGCTTGAAAATGGACTTATCTCTTTTGGAAGTTGAGGAACTTGATGCCATAAGCAAATACAAAGAGGAAGAGCAAAACCCAACCAACATGTGCCAAAGCAACAAATGGAAGAAAGTCATAATCAAAATTCAGTTCTTCACTAACGAACGTCCTCAATGGGACACTAACACCGAGTTCTGGTATCGCCATTTTCGAATCCCTGTCGCCGAGCTGCGTCGCGACGAGGCCATGGATTGTCCATGACACTGGAGAAGCCCAGTAGTACCATCTCCACCAGATTGGAATTTGCTACCAAAAAAAGAAAAAAAAAAAAAGTTACATAAACTTTTCGAGTTTTTCTAATACCCCAAAATTAGAAGAATCAATAGGTCTAAACATAAATGTCATACCTTCCTAGGAATAATGAAGCCGCAAAACAAGACCCAGAAGCTGAAGAAGAAGAACAAGAAAATGGCACCAATTTGGTGGCCAGGGGTCAACGCCACGGCCATCATCCGTACGCCGTGAAGTAGACGAGGCACATGAACAGGTAATAGTAGAACCACAGTAATTTTGCCGCGCTCGGCTCAAACCCGATCATCGGGTAGAGCACGAGAATGTACGCAAATGATTGAATCGCCGCGTAGACTATCTCTATGGCTACCTGCCATATGAGACGCATGTATAACTGTCTTGCTCTGATACCGTGTTAAGTTACTTAATTTTAAGTTTTAGTATAACTCTATGTTTTTTTTAATTACCTGAGCGAATGCATAAGCGAGCGCTGAATACATTCCTGCGGCTCTTTCGCGGTAGAAAACCGCTCTCTCGATGTCAACGACAGGCTGCACCGCATTGGCATTGTTGGCCCCGAGGAAGAACACTGCAGTGAAAATAGCCCCCAACAGATTCATCACCTCTTGTTGCGTCCCTCTGCAGGCGATACCAATCCAATTATTCCATTTCATTCAAGACTATTCGTTACAAATAACATCTTTTTGTTGCATCGAAACATTCAAGGACTGGTATAAGTTAGGGAAAAAAAGAAACGATTGTGAAAAAAGACATACGTTTTCTGTCCCTTGTTCCAGAAGATGATACCAAATAAAATAGCAATGGATATGGTCATGAAGAACCGAATGCCATTGTATAGAGAATTTCTCCAATAAGACCAATGTTGCTTCCAAAAACAAGCTTTGCATTGGACGAGGAACGATTGCGAGTATTTGGTAGCAAAGAAGAGGTCTTTAGACCCTGGAGCCGGAGCACTAAGCTCTGTAATAAGCTCTTGATTGCTCCTGAAAGACTACCATGTCAAAAAAAAAAAAAAAAAACAAACAAACAGAGAGAGAGGGAATAATGAAGAAACAAGAGGACAGATCATGAAAGGGTACATCTAACAGAAAAACGATAATGATCTCGACAAATACGAAACTAACCGGTAAAGCGAAGACTTGGCGTAGATTTCGGCAAAATCGACCTTGAGTTGAGCCTCGATCGCAGGAGCAGTGACCTCGAGCATCCATGTCGCGGGATTAGTGCCATCCTTTATCTTAGGTACTCCCGGAATTCCCTGTTGTGGATTATTCGTGTTATCCTTTGATTTCGGAGTCATGACTTTTCGGAGAGTTCCCGAGTTAAAAGCATCAACAAAAGAAAAATACTCACTTCCAAGTATTCTACGAGCTTTTGAGAATGGCGACCGAGAGGACCGGCGTAAATGAGTTGTCCTCCTAGTTTCATTAGTATCATCTGCAGCGACACCGGTCGAAATACTGAAGTGGATGGATAGAATAGAAAATCAATTCAATCGAGATCTCGGAATTTACTCGCACCTCATCGAAGGATTCGAAAATGTCTATGCTTGGCTGGTGAATCGTGCAGACGACGGTTCTTCCTGTGTCGACGGTGTTTCTCACCGTGCGCATCACAATTGCAGCCGCTCTGGCATCAAGGCCGGAAGTCGGTTCGTCCATGAAGATGATTGATGGGTTAGCAACCAACTCGACCGCTATTGTCAGTCTCTTCCTCTGTTCCGTTGAAAGGCCATCGACACCCGGAAGGCCAACTAAAGCGCCTCTAATCGGGTTCAGCTCAACTAGCTCCATGACTTCTTCAACGAACATCTGTAAAAGAAAAATAAAATAAATCAATAGTTAGGAGATTTTTGACTTGAACATGAAAAAGGTAGTACAAATGTTTGTTTAGGCGTACCTTGCGCGTCTTTGTATTCACATCTTTAGCAAGACGAAGCCAGGCCGAGTAGAGCACGGATTCGTAGACAGTGACATGCGGAGAATGAATGTCGTTTTGCTCGCAGTAACCGCTAATCCGAGTGAATGTTTCTTGGTTCTTCGGGTACCCCGATATGCTAATGCTTCCTTCAGTGTACCCGCCGGTCTTTCTTCCTGCCAAGACATCCATAAGGGTTGTTTTCCCCGCGCCAGTGACACCAACCAACGCTGTCAAGATCCCCGGCCTGAAAGCACCGCTAACATCTCGTAGCAGTTGAAGACGGTCTTCTTCGAACCCTCGTTTCTTCATTTTCTGAACCAATAACAAAAAAAGAAGATAAAAATTCAGAAGAGTAAAGTGATCAATCAGCTTAATGGTATTTATTGACCTCATAGAGATCTTAAGAATTTTTGCTACAATGAAAAAATTACAACAATGTCTAGACGAGAACTTACGTGCGGCGCAAGAAACATAATTTTCAAACAAAAAAGAATGAAAAGTTTAAATGAAAAACTTACGGAAGGCATGTCAACATAGTAGTTCACATGGCTGAATGCAAGTGATAATGGTTGAAATGGCAAAACCATTCCTTTCCTTGGCGTTTTCTCGGAAGATCGAACTGTCTCTGAAGACCCTTTCACCGGCATTTCCATACCTGTAAATTCACACAAGGTTAGACATAGGAAGAAAAACAAAGATTCTTGTTTTTATCAGAGTGTCTTAAATTAGCCTTGCCTTTTACGGTCCTAATCCATAGTTATTCTGCTCGAAAAACATACAAGTCTATGTAGGGAAGAGATCAAAGGTTATAAACCTTCGAATTTTTGTTCACAAGGCGGCGACATCTTTTTCCTTTTGTCACCTTCTTCGTCCGCAGCGACGGCTCTTGAATTACACAGAGCTGATTGTTTTCCACAAAATAGAACATTTCTCAGCTCTAGAACATAATTTTCTTGTAACAATAACACTTAAGAACGAAATCGAAATAACATACGGTTCATAAAGGTCAATGCAATGAGAAACAAAACATTGAACAAAACAATAAACCCGCAAAGCGCTCCAATGCAAATCCAAAACCAACTTTCGTCTGCGAAAAATCCTCTAGAGTCCAACAGGATTTTGCCCACTGTAGATTCATTGCGTCCAGAAACCGAAGTTGGCTGTAATTTATAATAACTAGGAAGTCATTATTCTAATCAATCTTTCATTTTCCATATTAAGTACTAAGAGTACGTTTGGTGCACTGTATAATCTCGTTTAAAGCATATAATACAACATAATATATGTGCCTAGTTTGTTGAATGAAAAACCATTATGAGATTAAAAAAAAAAAACAAAAGATAGAGATCTTACCGTACTCCATCTTTTATCAAGGAATTCATTCATGACTATGGCGGTTTGTGCATACATCAAAGGTGAAACATAGTAAGCCCATGCCATCCAATGCTCAAGGTCATCTACATAAGTATTAAGATTAATGATAATAATTATAATAAAAAAAAAGTCTATCCTACAAGCAAAACTATGTGGGAGAAAATCGAAATGCTCGATCAGATAACCGCTATGATCCCGAGCTAGTTTGACTAAGAGAGCGTAGGTTGCTTACGTCGCGAAATCACGAAACCTCCTAGCACGAAGATTATCAGCATGGCGAAGGTACCGAACATGTTCGCGAGGACTAGCGTTCTTCCTAAGGAAGCTATGAGCCGAAAGTAGGACAGAGCCATCTGATGCAAGCAGAAGTAGGCCAAGAACTGTTTGCAAAATCTGGAAAAAAAAAATAATAATCAAAATGTACAAGAAACATGTTGTGAAAAAACAAGACATGGAACACAATTTCTCGTTTGATTAATATTCGAACAAATTATTTACCTACTTGCGGCCGGAGCAAAGCCGATTGTGTAGTAAGTAAGAACTACCCATATCCCTGATTCCATGGCAGATAAGGGTATCTTTAAGAGACAAACTGGCAAGCCAAAAGCCCAAGCAGGGTAAAAAAGTAAATCCCTCTGCTTGTAGAAAACAGGAAGCTTGAAAACAGTGAATGCCAGCTCTGCTAATCCATTGAACATCACGTTGATGCAGCCGAAAAACAGTGCCCCGTAAAATTTGCCCCCGTCTAGTAGAGTTCCCGCGGGCATCCTCGTTCTGAGGAAGACGGTGAGGCAGATGATTGACATGACCGTTATCTGAGTGCCCTTGAAGGCGTAGATAAAAGCGTTGCGCTTCATCAACAGCCACTCCCGCGCGAAGCACGCTTTCAGAAGCTCCCAATTCGAGATCCCGTACTTGCGTTTCACCAGCGCAGCTCGGTGGGTTTTGGATTTGTCGTACGGAACCTTGAGGTCGGATTCAAGTCGTTGGCCAGCGTGGAACGATTTGAAGCCTTTTACGAATTCAGGAACCGAAATATACTCGTAGTGCTGGTCCTTCTTGAACCAGTACTGCTCCTGGTCTTTTTTCGACGTTACTTCTTGGAGAAAGTCTGCGACGCCTTTCCTCTCGGGGCATTTGAAGCCCATGTACTCAAAGAACTCTAGTACGTTTTCTCGAGGACCTTGGTACACAATTTGGCCTTCCGAAAGCAGGATAATGTCGTCGAAAAGCTCGTATATTTCAGGCGCTGGCTGTAGAAGAGCCGCGACCAATGTCACATCCGAAATGTGAACCATTTGCCTCATGTAGTTACAGATTTGAAACGTGGTTGAACTATCTAAGCCATTCGAAATTTCGTCCATCAAAAGAACCTTCGCCGGGCCTGCCAACATCTCCCCTGTAAATCAAAATTCCGGTTTACATTTCCAAAACTAATTTCATTGAAGCTTATAAAAAAAAAAGTTCCAAACTAACCACCATCAAAGTACCATAAGTAGAAATTTTTTAGCAACCGAAAAATAACATTGAATTGGGATGTCAAACTTTATGCTCTACATTGTAATCTTTGGAACATGAAAAAGTTTGATCAATTGACATTGGCAACAAGTTTTTGTGGCCGAAAACATACCTATTGTCAAGCGCTTTTTTTGCCCGCCGGAGATACCCCTTCTCATCTCGTCACCAACTACAATATCCGCGCAAATATCCAATCCAAGAATCTGTCAAAACAACAAGATAACAATTGATCAACATAGCATTTTCAATTTCCCTCTCATGAAACTTCGCGAAAAGGCGATAAACTGCTACGACCTTGAGAACGTAATCTGTAACCAAACTAGTTTGTTGGCCCGACATCGCCGTGGCCTTCATGAATGCGTCGATCTCGGGGTCGGGCTTAATCCCTGCCTCTGCCTCTTTTCTTGTTAGCTCGGCTAGAAGCTCGTACTGCGTGCCGACGCCTAAACATCGTCCCGAGAAATCCAGCGTCTCTCTTACTGTCATTTCTCCATAGTGCAAGTCATGTTGACTAATGTAAGCACAAGTTCTTTGAGGGACAAATTCATTCATTTCATGCCCACAATAAGTCACTTTCCCAGTTACCTAGTTACAACGCAAATGCCAAATCCTTTATAACAAACTATAATTAAAGTTGATGCTACATAAACAGAAAAAAAAAAAAAAAAAATTTGAAGGGATTAAAAATTATAGAAAGAAATGACAAACCCTCAAATCATTATCAAGCTTCCCTGCAAGTGCAAGCAATAATGTTGTTTTTCCTGCACTTGGAGGGCCTAGAAGTAGTGTCATCCTGGAAAATTAATTACCACTTTTATTAGTAAAACAAAAGAAAAATATCACTCTTGTATTGTCCAAAAAATTTGATGAAGATAGAAAGAAAAAAAAACTAGAAATTGTTAACGAATTTCTATCAAAATGGCAAATGAAAAAATTTAAAAAAAAATGATATACGTCTGTAAAAGTGGCAAAACTAGATCAAATAAGCTCAGACATGAGCTTTCATTAAATACATGAGAAACATGACAAAATTCTGTTAATTGAATTTTTTTTTATGTCAGACTAAAATGAATGATGGTTTGAGTACCTTGGAAATTGGAGAGTAAAATAAAAAATTTGACGAATTTATGATTCCAGAGTTTCAGAAACTTGCCTGGAGGGCTTGATGATTCCACTAGCATCTTTAAGTATCTGAATTTTTGTCTTCTTTGTTGGAGCTAACCCAACCAATCCCAAAACACTCTGTAATACTCAAAATGACATCAATAGCTTTATTCAATACATAAATGAAAACAGAACCCAAAAAAAAAAAAAAAAATTTGTATCAAAACTCAAAACCAGATCTTAAGCATCTTCAATCAACATGTTACATTTCATTTCAACATGAAAGGAAGATAGAAAAAGGACAAAGCTTTTCTTTTCTCTGTTCCCGAACTTGATTTTGAAAATTTTCTTAATTCTCAAAAAATAAAAATAAAAATAACTCTGAATTTGATCATCTACGTATAGAACAGAGTTTTAAAGTATCAGTTTAAATCAAATGGAAAAAAAAAAAAAATTGGGAACAAAAACAAACACATATATACACATACATACTTAATATATATAGACATATATATAAAGATATATGTATGTATTACCTCAATGGCATTCAAAGTAGTATTGAAGAGAGTTGGAAGAGCTCGACTTCCAACATACACATCTCCTTCAATCGACAAGCTCTCAAACCGAACTTCAATCTTTGGAATCTTAATTCCCGCCCTGAAAATGAAAAACAAAAATAAAGGAAAAAAACTCTAAAACTACAAATAACTTTTCTTAATTACAATCCAGCAACAGAAAAACCAAAAAACCTATCGATTCTGTCCCTAAGCCTGCGGAGGAACTTCTCGTTGTCTTGCTCGACAAGCTTCAGCACCGCGCCGACGAGAAGCCGCCTGTCGCGGGTCCCGAGCCTGGCGACATCGACATCGGCCAAGACGGAACGGCCGTCGTCGAGGATCCGCTCCACCACGCCTCGCCGCAGCCTCTCGAACGTCGGCAGCCTCTGGATCGCCGCCCACCGCAGCCGGAAGTCCTCGTCGTCGTTGTCGCCGCCGCCGTCGTCGTTGCGCCGCCCGAACGCGTCCGGCGGGGCCCGCCAGAGCTCGCGGAAGCTGCCGCCGCCGCGGTGGCTGATGGCCGCGTGGTGGTCGTCCACGTAGCTGGAAGCCATATTTATTGCATGGAGATGGAGATATATCGAAGTATGGGGAGAGAGATAGCAAGTAGAGTGATATATATGTATGTATACATATTAGTTAGTGTATGTATAAATGAATATTGACGTTTGTAGGTAAATGGTCTTTTAGGATTTATTTAAAAAATGTCCACAATTTTTTAAAATTAGATGAATGATCTGTTTTTGGTAAGTGGACAAAATAGTACGATAAGCGGACAAAATACTAATTATTTTTAGCTTGAATTTTGTCTACTTACCACGTTAATTTATCTGTTTGCTCAAATTTTTTTTGGGATATATGAATTATTTATCATGATAAGTGGACAAAATTTAAGCTAAAAATACATAATATTTTATTATTTTGTCTATTTACCAAGAACGGATCATTTACCTAATTTTAAAAAATTATGGACATTTTTGTAATATGATCTAAAAAATGGACTATCTACCAAAATTTCCTATGAATTTATTTTTAGTTTTGGGACTGCCGAATCATAGACCAAATCTCGTTTTAGATTTTTTGTGTTTCTGATCTATAAAATTATCCGATTTTAGTTTCTCTAGAAACGTAACTAATTCGTGGAGAATATTATGTAATTAAGAATATTTGATTTTGTATAAAAATTAAGAATGTAATATTCTATTCATTAGTTGATTTCTTTTGATTTTAGACGTTAAAATCTAGAAGCTTACCTAATTTATGTAACGAGGAAATTTTTTTAGGGGGCATAATGTGGAGAAAAAAAATCAAAATTATTTTATAAATTTTAAAAATAGCATGATAAATTCAATTAAATACAAAGGAAATATAGTTACTATTTTTAGTTTTAAGTAGGATATTAACCATCAATTATATTTTTTAGGAGGGATATAGATGAAAATCTTTCTAAAATTTAAGGTAAGATTTTAATTTTAATAATTAAAATTTTTTTCTAAAATATAGGGTAAAGTTTTAGATTTTCAAAATTGAAGGGGGTTTCCTCACACACACACCTATAATATATATATATATATATATATATATATTTAAAAGAAGAAGGCTATAATATTTATATAACTCAATTGTATATGAATAATGTTTATATATATATATATATATACATATAAAAAAAAAAAGCACTTCTACTATCGCATTTACGTGAAGTTCTTTATATTATCTGACTCAACTGTGGACAAATTACTAGTGCTGTCCATGTGAACTCGACATGGACACAATTGATATTAATGGTATTGCTAATAAAAAGTAAGCGTTTGCAAATGATCACATGAATCACGTAATTCCTTTGTTGAGGATATAAGTCTTGTCTTAGGACCAACTATGATCAAATGAGCTGTCGGCCTAGATTTTTAATTAATAAATTAAAGTTATGGAAATTAAACAACATGCGCATGGGGACTTAATTTTTAATTATTTTTTTAAGTTGTGAAAGACATGAATTAAAACTTAATTTGCCCAGTAACAATAATTCAGTGGTGAAAGTAAAAATGCCCCTATGTTATTAGGTAGGACGAATATGTGAGCTGCAATTGTAATAAATTGGTAAATTAGAACATTGTGATGCTAAACAACAACATCACAATTTTCAAATTCATTAACTTAAACAGTATTTAATAACTAGATTAAAAATCATTTATAAATTATATTAATAATAAAATAATTGTTCTATGATTTAACATTTAGAATACAAAAAAAAAAAAAAGAGAGAGAGAGAGAGAGAGACGTGGCAGCTTTTGGAATATATTTATTTATTATTGGCTTTAAGTATATGGGGACAAGAGTAAGCATAAATAAATGAATTCATGGAAGAACGTAGACTGCTAGAAGGTCGATGATGGCGACTATGCAGATAATTTGAAGATGAGAAATATACGGTTCTTACTCCTTAATATGTAGCTGCGAGCACCACCAAAAAAGAAAAAAAAAAGGTTATTATTTCGTTTTACAATGAAATATATTGGTTGTAAATTATGTTATTTATTAAATTACGATTTTTTAATCTATTTTATAACTTCTAAATAAGTTTTTGGGCACTTAAAAAGAAATGGTCATGTAGTACTAGTGTAAAAAATTGTTTCAAAAAGTTATATAGTCATCATGTATATTGATAAATTTGTTTTATAATTAATATAAACAGTCAAATCATGATTTTAGTGATTTTTTGTTTAGTGGTATATTATCATTGTTGTTGTAAAACATGATTTTGGTTTATAATTAGCTTTGATGGGAATCACCTCATGTGACAGAGCCTACTATTGTTTGTGTTGGATTATTTATTGGGAGATCTTGAGGAATGTCTTTTTTTTATATATTAATAATTTGTCTTTTTTTTTCTGTTGTATTTAGAATTTATGTCTTTATTTTTATATTATAAATTTAGAGTATAAATTGAGCACGTTATTTGAGGCATAGATAATTAAATATCACTTAAAATTCGTAATTCCCTCTTATTTTATTTTATTTTTTAATTTTTATCTGATTACGGGCTTATATGTGTTTTTTAACATACTGTGGAACCAAATATCAACTTGCCCAATATTAGTGATCTATTAAGGTTTGGTATTAATGGTCTTTTAGTTAAAATGCGGCTTTCTTTACATGAGTAAAGACTTTGTGTAATTTTTATTTTTTGATAGGTCAAAATAGGAATAATAATAGTAAATGACATGACAGTTATATACTTTAAGGGTCTTGGTCCCCCCAAACAATACGTATGTTCATCTTTCATGAGACACCCATCACTATATTAAATACAGAGAGAAACCGAGCGACTTTTTTTTTTTTTTTGGACTGCATACGTGTTGATTGAAGGCCAAAACCGTATTGATCCAATTTATTCTATTCAACGGATTCAGGTACACTTCCGTGATTGATTATGTTTCTTGATAATTTGACATGTACACGGATTTTGGTTTAGGATGATTAGGGTTTCATCCAGTTTTTAGTTACATTACCAATATGAGTTATTTTGATTTGATCTCACTAAATATATAAAGTTAGACCAATTGAAAATAGGTATGTAAGATCACATTACATATAGTTTTCATATTACACATCCACATTATGATCCATGTCAATGATTATATCAGCATATGTGACAATTGATAGGTCTAGTTACGATTAATGTAACAAATTAAGGCCACTTTGATCTTTTATTGATACGGTGAAGGACAAGATAGATTTTCAATATATCTTTTGGGTAATAACGTAAGGTTGAGCTCATATTGAAAGCCAAAGAGAAATTAAGGGACTCTCTCTCTTGATTACGTGTTGATTCGAAAGGCTAAAACCGTATTGATCTAATTCATTCCATTCAATAGGTTCAGATACTCTTAAGTGATTGATTAAATGTTTCTACTCACTAACTACTATAATTTTAAGTGAATTTGCCGTACATGTACCAATCACTAGCTCTTTATCTGTTTCTCAATTAGTTAGTAAGCAAAAAAAAGATCTTTAGTCGCAATATTCGATAAGTTAATATCATGACCACTCAGTTGGAACCAAAATCATAAAATTGGATGAAACCCATGAATCATATAAAGTCTGATCAGAATATACGTTACAATATATATACAAACACATATATACATGTGCAAAAGAAAAAAAAAAACCAATAAACAAAAACAAGTTATATCAATCTTCCAATGACATGATCACTAGCCAATTAACAATTGGAAATGATAAGTGTTGGTCAATGATAAAGACACCACAACTACCTAAAACCTGATAATGTGAGACCAATAAATAAGACACATGCTAGCTTTTGGATTTCGTGCTGAATATTAATTATAAACGTCTCTATTTACCCTAATAATCTTATACGAAGATCCTTTACTTCTATTTAGGGCATATATAAGCATTAAAATGTTGGAAATGGAAGACACTTTCTTAGTAGTTAGTACTTATTAATGCATAGATGATAAACCCTTGCCTTTATGAACGGTTGGGCATGACTTTTATTATTCGACTTTAATTCTCTGCGTTCTTGTAGTGTCAATTCCCAGTAAAAACGCTGAATAGTGAATAGGTAACTTTTATCGATCCAATAATGGAGAAAAGAGAATTATTGTACTAACTTCCACACACACACACACACACACACACACGTATCAATGAATTTTATAAACTTTTTGCTTTGCACTTTGAATTTGTATCGTTTATTTGTTCTAAATTAAATATTTTGAGAAGCGTCAATATATATTCTTTTGAGATTTGAAAACATTATAAAATTACGTACTGTATTATACTTTGAAAAAATGCCGTTTTTTTTCACGTAATCGTGCAAATTAGTTATATGAGAAATAACTAGAGTTCATTACATATAATATTGTTTAAATGACTGCATATATATGTAATGATGTTTATAAAAATAAATTTAATCAACGGAGTAGGTTTATAATGGGTCCTATGAGTTTCTACATGATCATGCAGTGTTGTAGGCATGGCCTTGATTTAGACATCTTGTTCATGCATGTTTTTTGAGTTTTTATTCAAAGTGTTGTATATTCAATAGTTAAGTGTACTTTTTAGTTTTTTGTTGTTAGAATTAGATACACATTAATGCCTTTTAAGTGATTTTATTCGATTCTACTGGTGGTATTCGCATTAGTTCCAAAGCGAGTTGGTTTCTTGTAGTAAAGTTGATTCAACCTGATTACCCTTTGAATAGTCTCTATTGAGTTAATGACTAATTACAATAGTAATAAATCTATTGTATTCATAGTTACCATCGTTTTCATTCAAAAATGAATATTGAAAGCTCAAAGAGTATTTAGATCAACTTTTAATATTTTAAACGATAAATTGACACTTTTTTTAAAAGTACAAGTATGTGCATGTATATATATGTATATATATATGTACTTTTTTTTTCCCCTTTTTTCTCAAGTAGTACTAACTTCCATATCGTTATTAATTAGCAGAGACACGCGTGGCTCTAAGTAGTTGCGAACTGATAATCAATACAATGCCATTAATGTGCATGTGGTGAAGTAGTTGAGGATTTTGCTATCTATCACCACATTAAATTTTGATGTTTATTAAAGCAATTATTGCCATATATTGTCTCATTTTGGACAGGGAGGGAACGAAAAAGTTTTAAATAATAATAATCAATTTACATAAATATCTAATAGTAATACTTATAACAAAATACTCAAACAATTAAATAGCTTGTGTAATTACAATTAATTAAATAATCGTATAAATACGTAAAAATAATTGATATATAAACTGATTATTTTTTCCACTGCCGCCTCTCTCCCTCCTCAAGGCTTGATTTTGCCGCGCAATGTTTGCTTTGTTTCCGCTGAATCTGATGCAAAAGTGGTCTTTGATGCAGTTTTTGGGCAATCATTGCAAAGGTGGGTCTAAAATCTAAATGGCCACATCTCATTTCTCATATTTGCTAGTGTTTTTTTTTTTTTTTTAATGTTTGAAAACTAAAACGTGAATTATATATATATATATATATATATATATATATATATATATATGTCCCTCGTTTTGCTAACGGGGTGGCTCATACTCTTGCTAAATTTGCTCTTTTGTCGGCAAATTTCCTCATGTTGGGTCGATTCCTTCCTTCGCTAGTTGTCTGCCTTGCTTATTTGTCTCTCTTTGAGTATAGTGTATGAATGGTTTTTGGCCTAAAAATTTTCAATTTTTCTAATTACGGAAAATATTGAGAATTTATTTCAGTAGTGTACAATGGAAGATTTTTTCACTTCTACCTAAAAAAAATTGAAAAAAAGAAAAACATAAGAAAAATAAAAGTGAGGTAACTGCTTAGATAACTGAATGAGAAATGATATAATAGCCAGAATTTTTTAACAGAATGATATAACAATTATATATTGAGTGAAATCAAAAAGCAAAAATCTATATTAATAAATGTATTTTGTAACTAATAAACATAAGTCACAGTACTTTTTTCTGGTAAACAATTATTCTCTATTTGAATACTACATATTTCTCTTGCAGAGACGGATTTAGATAGACACAAGTGGGGGCAAATGCCCCCAGACTTTTTGAAATTTTTGTTTCCTATTACTATACTTTGAAAAGTTTTCAATTATATTCTTTATTTGCCCCCACCACATTCAAATTATAATCTTACCTATGATTTTCTTAAAAATTTCATTTTTACCCTAACTAAATTTTCTTAATTTCAAGTGTTATCTACAATTTATTATCAAAATTTTGATTATACCTTTACTTAATAGGGCCAGTTAAGCAATTAGTCATTTTAAAGGTAAAATTTAAAGGATTTAGCCATAGTATCACGAAATTAGGGACTTAGCCATAACATGTAACATTTTTTGTAACATGTAACATATATACGTATAAAAAATGTAACATTAAATGTAACGTTTCGTGAAACTATGGCTAAATCTTAAAAAATTACCCAAAAGTTTGGTTATATGCCTAAAAAACTCTACTTAATAATATATATTTTAACTACATTTCTAAAATTTGCTTTAAAAACTTTAGACCATTTTCGAAGTGCAGATCTTATTATAATTATACCCATACTAATTAAACAAAATTTTTGGATCCGTCATTATTCTTTTGTATATATATCTATACATAACGACGGAAATATGCATAAATATATATATATATATATGAATATTTATGTATATGAAAGCATAGCTTACAGTAAGTTGTTAATAGGGTAGTTATACTATATGTATATCCTGACAAATATACGTGTTTTTGACTAAAAGTTAAAATAATATATATTTTTTGTTCAATTTAAAAAACTTAAGGATAAAATTTATATTATCGCAAGTTTATGGTATAAATGTAGAATTTAAATGAAATATAGAGTATACCTATAATATTTTTTCTTGTAGTGCGGTGAAAAAGTTAATTTATATCTTGGTTCACTACTTCAAAAAGAAGAGACTTTTAAAAAAAAATAAACACTTTTTAAAAATAATTTTAAAAAATAGTCACAATTTTAAAGTTTAAAGAAAATGTCATTTTAAAAATTTATTTTTTTGGTAAGAAATTTCTTACAACAAATTCTATTTTACTATTGTAAAAAATTTCTTATCTATGTAAAAAGCACACCATTTAAAATAGCTATTTACCTAACTAATCCTAAAAAGAAATACATGTATATATATTTTACTATGCCATATAATTTGTACGCTCAAATAATATCAAATCAATTTTTTTTAGAGTTTTTTAGGCATTTAACCAAACTTTTAGGTAATTTTTTAAGATTTAGCCATAGTTTCACGAAATTAGGAATTTAACCATAAAGTCAATCAATAAGAAAAGAAAAAGAAACACAGGAAACCGAAAATATGGCAGCTGATTAAGTACAATTAAATATGTTCGTCATACTATTCAACTGCTTTTATCTAAAGAAAAACGTTAAATAATCAGACTTTTTAGCCAAAAAATATTGACCACAAATGACATGTCGTTTATTTATTAGATACAATGCATTGACAAGTATATTATGTAAACAAGTACGGACATGTCACAGAGCCAGTTTTCTTGCCAAAATTTTCTGATCACATAGCATCACTCTTATTTAAAACAAAGGCCAAAAGAATAATGATACGTAAATTTCTTTCCCCCCCAACTCTTGACGACTTTACACAAATCCTATACATGACATTTTTGAATAATATGAATAGTAATAGTTAAGTAATATAATATAATAATGTAAATCATCTTCATCATCTCCTTTGGAAGTTGAGGAATCTAATGCCATACGCAAAAACAAAGAAGAAGAGAAGAACCCAACCAACATGGGCAACAGCAACGAATGGCAAGAAGTCATATTCAAAGCCCAAGCTTTCTTTAAGGAAATCCTTCAATGAAACATTTTCAGTAACACCAGGTATTATGAGGTTAGTGTCCTTGTCACCCACTTGGGATGTCACAAGCCCATATAGTGTCCATGACACCGGAGAGGCCCAATAATACCACCTCCACCATATAGGAATTTGCTGCAATGCAACACAATCCAAAAAATTATAAGTTAGAAATAAAAAAATAAAAATAAAATAAAAAATCTGAACTTTGATCAACCTTTTACTACAGACCATGAGTCACTTGATTGACCACAAAAATAGGATGTTAAACATGTGCATTGCTAGCTAGTGAGTGATGAATTAGTAAAAATAAATAAATGTGTAAATTCTAATGTCTAGGTTCTTTTTTTTTTTTTTTTTGGTGGTGATATACGTACTGTTCTAGGAAGGAGGAAGCCGGAGAACAAGTTCCAGAAGCTGAGGAAGAAGGACATGACGATGGCGGCGATTTGGTGGCCCGGTGTCAACGCGACAACCATCATGCCGTACATTGTGAAGTAGATGAAGCACATCAATATGTAGTAATAGAACCACAAGAATTTCCCAACTTTCCATTCAAATCCAATCATTGAGTAGAGGAGAAGAGTGTAAATGATTGTTTGTATGGCAGTGTAGATTGTTTCTACCAAAACCTACAAAATTTAAAATAAAAAAATATAAATAAAAAAAAACCCTTAGTTAGAGCCTTTTATGCGTGAAAAAAGTGAAAAAAGAGTTACATTTTCGTATTTTATTTGGTACTGTTTCGGTTACCTGAGCAAAGGCATAAGGAAGAGCTGAGTACATCCCGGCAGCCCTTTCGCGGTAAAAAACCGTTCTTTCAATTGCGACGACGGATTGAACTGCGGAGGCATTCGTGGCTCCGAGGAAGAGTACCGCAGAATACATGGCTCCCAAAAGATTCATCAGATCTTGTTGCTTTTCTCTGTTCACAACACAATAATATTGATGATAATATGATATCACTCAATGCAAGAAAAGGAAAATGTCATGGAAATCAAAACTTACGTTTGTTGTCCCTTGTTCCAAAAGATGAGACCGAACAATGCGCCGATGACGATAGTCATGAAGAACCGGATGGCGTTGTATTGAGGGTTTCTCCAATAAGACCAGTGTTGCTTCCAGAAGCAAGCTTTGCACTGAACCGAAAAGGATTGCGAGTATTTCGTCGGGAAAAAGAGGTCCTTTGAGCCCGGGGCCGGGGTACTAAGCTCTTTGATGAGCTCTTGGTTTCTCCTGAAGGAGCATCATCATCAAGGAGGAGTATGAGAAATCAACAGTGGCCTAAAATATCTCAAGCTAGTTTTAGCTGAAAGGGTTTATCTTACGAGTAAAGAGAGGAATTCGCATAAAGGTCTGCAAAATCGACGTTGAGTTGAATCTCAATTGGTGGGGCCGTGACCTCGAGCATCCATGTCGCAGGATTATAGCCATCCCTAATCCTAGGAACACCTGGAATTGCCTGTATTGAAGGTACAATTTAGTTACTCTTAACTCCCAAATTTTTTTTTTTTTCGACTTCGCATAAGTTGAACTAAGAGATTCATGAAGACTCACTTCGTAGTACTCGATGAGCTTGTGAGACTGGCGGCCGAGAGGCCCCGCGTAAATTACTTGCCCTCCTCTTTTCATCAGTAGTAACTGCAACAATTAGGCAAATTTGAGTGAGAAAAATTAAAAATAACAATAATTAAAAAAAAACAGGGGAAAGAAACAGAGCCAAAACAGAGGAATTGAACCATTGTACCTCATCGAAAGCTTCGAAAATGTCTATGCTTGGCTGGTGAATCGTGCAGACGACGGTTCTTCCGGTGTCGACGGTGTTTCTCACTGTTCGCATGACAATTGCAGCCGCTCTGGCATCAAGACCGGACGTCGGTTCGTCCATGAAGATGATTGATGGGTTAGCAACCAGCTCAACCGCAATTGTCAGTCTCTTTCTTTGCTCTGTCGAAAGGCCATCGACGCCAGGAAGACCAACTAAAGCGTCTCTAATCGGATTTAGCTCAACAAGATCCATCACTTCTTCAACAAACATCTGTGAGAAAACAAAGTCAAAGGGAGAACGAAAAAATAAAATAAAAATTACTCAAGATCTTCTCATTCGAAAGAAAAAAAAATGTTACTAAAATGTTCGATTGAACGTACCTTTCGCGTCCTAGTATCAACATCTTTAGCAAGACGAAGCCACGCCGAGTAGAGAAGAGACTCATAGACAGTTACGTGCGGAGAATGAATGTCGTTCTGCTCGCAATAACCGCTAACCCGAGCAAAAGTCGCTTGGTTCTTCGGATAACCCGAGATGCTAATGCTTCCTTCAATGTACCCTCCGGTTTTCCTCCCTGCCAAGACATCCATAAGGGTCGTCTTCCCGGCGCCACTGACTCCGACCAATGCCGTCAAAATCCCGGGCCTAAAAGCACCACTGACGTCTCGTAACAATTGGAGACGGTCTTCCTCAACTCCTTGACTCTTCATTTCCTGGTATCATCACAAACAAACCAAGCAGATCTTTAGTTTTTGTTATATATTCGTGTATATATACATTTGGGTTGAGATTGAATTACTTACAGCAGGCATGTCAACGAAGTAATTGATATGGTTGAAAGCAAGAGACAATGGTTGAAATGGCAAAACCATTCCTCTCTTCGGTGCATTTCCAGAACCACCAACTAGTTCTGAAGACCCTCCTCTCATCAGTTCCATATTAATACCTATCAAGATTTTAACAAATCGTTAGTGATTTCTCTTCTTTTTTTTTTTTTTATGAAAAACTTAAAAAATATCATTGCTTTATTAAGTTTAAATTGGCCGAACCTTCTTGGTCAGAGGATTTCTTTTTCTTTTCTTCATCTGCATTAATGACAGCCTTTGTGTCTCCCAGAGCTGATTTAATTTAACATATAAGAGAGAGAGGAAAAAAATTATTATTATTATCATAAAATAAGGACATTATTTCATGAACAAGACGTTTTTGGGGTGAAATGAGAGGAAATAACTCACGGTTGAGATAGGTTAATGCTGCTATAAAAAAGATGTTGAAAATAAGCGAAAATCCGAAAAGTGCCGCGACGCAAATCCAGAACCAATATTCTTCAGTAAAGAAGCTTCTCGACTTTAGCAGGACTTTCCCAACTGTAGTTTCGTTAATTCGGCGATCCGTATTATTCTGCAGCATGCAGATTAATACAGTGTATCAGAATTGTCACATAATAATATATAATTTTATTAATATAATTTTACTTGAGCAACAAGTAATGATATCATACGGCGCCCCATCTCGGATCTAGGAATTCATTAATGACGATCGCATTTTGTCCGTACATCATAGGCGACGCATAGTAGCCCCATATCATCCATGGCTCAAGGTCATCTACACAAGCCGAAACGAACAACTTAGAACGAATTTAGGTCTATAAAACGAAGCAGTCGCTTTCGATCACGAGAATTGCGAAAAGTTCAAAAAACGGCACGAAATACTCACCTTTGGCGACGATAAATCCTCCGAGCACAAAAACCATGAGCAAGGTGAAAGTACCGAGTGTGTTCGCGACGACTTGTGTTCTTCCAAGTGCCGCGATGAACCGGAAGAGAGACAGAGCCATCTGATGTATGCCAAAGAATGCCAACAACTGTTTGAAAAATCTGTTTTATAAAAACAAGAAATCTATTAGTTAGGTACTAATTCAAGAAATTTTTTATGCTTGGACATCAAAAAGTTTTACACTAAGTCCACTATCCATTTTCATCACTATTTCTGTGCTTAGAATAAATGACATAACATCATGACAAAGATCATAGACTATTCCAATTGAATTCGAAGCTTCGATTCCGAAAGACCGATCCGAAAAACGTGTAATTTACCTGCTAGCACCGGGGGCGAATCCGATTGTGTAGTATGTCAGAGCGATCCAAATCAATGATTCCAAAAACGAGAGAGGAATTCTTAGGACCCAAATGGGTAAGCAAAAGGCCCAAGCAGGGTAAAACAGGAAATCCCTTTGCTTGAAAAACACTGGAAGCCTAAAAACAGTCATTGCCAACTCTGCCATGCCATTGAACATCACATTGATTAGGCTGAAAAACAGAGCTCCGAAGAATTTCCCTCCGTCCGCCACGGTTCCCACCGGCATTTCCGTCCGGAGGAACACCGTCAGCGCGATCACCGACATGATCGTGATTTGCGTGGTCTTGAACACGTACACAAAGGAGTTCCTCTTCATGAGAAGCCATTCCCTTGCGAAACACGCCTTGAAAAGTTCCAAGTTCGAGATTCCGTATTTCTTCGTCACCAGCGCGGCCGGGTGGGTCCTGGACTTGTCGTAAGGGACGCGGAGGTCGCTCGAGAGTTGTTGGCCGATGTGGAAGGATTTGAAGGCTTGGACGAAATCCGAGACCGAAGTGTATCTGTAAGGCTGGCGCTTCCTGAACCAGTACTGTTCTTGGTCTTTTTTCGATGTTACTTCTTGAAGAAAGTCCGCGACTCCTTTCCTGTCCGGGCATTTGAAGCCCGTGTACTCGAAGAACTCGAGGACGTTTTCGCGCGGGCCTTGGTAGACGACTTGGCCTTCCGAGAGTAAGATAATGTCGTCGAAAAGGTCGTATGTCTCCGGCGCGGGCTGTAGGAGAGAGATCACCATTGTTATGTCGGAAATGTGAACCATTTGCCTCATGTATTTGCAAATCTGAAAAGTTGTGGAACTGTCCAATCCTGTCGAAATTTCGTCCATCAGAAGAACCTTGGCCGGTCCCACCAACATCTCCCCTGAAAGAAATAATAATTGTAATAAAAATCTTTTAGAGTCGACGTAAGTCGAATCTTAGCGAACCGAGCTACGCATCACGATTCCAAATTCGTCATTGCATCAGAAAGTATTAAGAAGAAGTTTTAACGTAGGTATTTGATAACTCTGATACACTTATATATTACAGACGGAACTTGTCTTGGAGAACAAATACCTGTCGTCACGCGCTTTTTTTGTCCACCAGAAATACCTCTTCTCATATCGTCGCCAACCATAATATCCGCGCAAATATCCAGCCCAAGAATCTGTTACAATTCTTAAGGACTCAGAGATTTTTTCTTACAAGAACAAGAAAAACAGAGAAAATTGATAGTACTAACCTTGAGAACATAGTCCGTGACCAAACTAGTTTCTTGGCCCGACAACGCCGTGGCCTTCATGAATGCGTCAATCTCGGGGTCAGGCTTAATCCCTGCTTCTTTCTCTCTTTTCGAGAGCTCCGCCAACATCTCGTACCTCGTGCCGACGCCCAAGCATCGTCCCGAAAAATCCAACGTCTCTCTCACCGTCATTTCTCCGTGGTG
Source organism: Boehmeria nivea var. tenacissima (assembly GCA_018132145.1). NCBI lineage: Eukaryota > Viridiplantae > Streptophyta > Magnoliopsida > Rosales > Urticaceae > Boehmeria > Boehmeria nivea. Next base: position 13,750,457 of record CM030884.1, on the reverse strand, counting down.
AAGATCATGCTGACTAATGTAAGCACAAGTTCTTTGAGGCACAAATTCGTCCATTTCATGCCCACAATATGTCACTTTTCCGGATACCTAATTGTAGCAATCAAGTCACCAACAAAAATAACACAAAAAATTAAACTACATATGTGACATTATATCAGTAACGGCGCGAGCCAATGTGGTACCCAAATTTTATTTTCATCATCAATAATGATAAATAACATTATATAAAATACGAAGGAACGAGAGACACACCCTAAGATCTTGGTCAAGCTTCCCGCAAGTGCCAACAAAAGGGTAGTTTTTCCGGCACCTGGAGGGCCCAGAAGTAGGGTCATCCTGAAAACATTTTCACCAAAACTCAAATCAGTGACTGCTATTGGCATTTCTTATCCGTATAATGAGAACAAGGCAACCAGAGAAATCTTATCCATGTTTTTTGTCTATTTTATAAATATTTTTTTTTTTTGAATTGGAGAAACTATGAAGATTCACAAGTTCATCATAAATTCTTGAAAGATACCTAGACGGCCTGACGATTCCGCTGACATCTTTTAGAATTTGTATTTTTCGCTTTTTTGACGGAGCTAGCCGAATCAGTCCTAGAACACTCTGTCATGTCATCCAAATTAAGGAAATATTCAAACGGAGAAGATAAATATTTCCCATAAAAATACAGAGAAGAAAAAACTAAGAATGATATTTTTTATACTTACAAATTTCATAAGAAAAACATAGATTACATACCAAATATAAATAAAAGTCTTTCCAAAATAAATTGTTCTTTGCTTTTTCTTTTTTTTTTTTTTCATCAATACAAAACTAACTGCTTAAGCTATACCTCAATGGTGTTGAGAGTGGCATTAAGCAGAGTAGGAAGAGCTCTGCTCCCGACATACACATCGCCTTCGATCGACAAATTTTCGTACCGCACCTCGATCTTCGGAATTTCGATCCCCACCCTAACAGCCAAACAAGAAAAAAAAAACACTAATCAAAACTCAAAATTCAACCAAACTCCAAATACCAAACAAAAAGAAAAATTCTAAAAAACACTACACTAAAATTCCTGAAAAAGTAAAATAGAACTTTGAAAACAGAATGAATTCTATCTTATACACACGCATGGATTAGTAATATCATCAAAAAAATAATTTAGAGGGAAAAGAAAAAAAAAATTTGTTTTTTGTTTTGTTTAGATTATTACCTATCAGTTCTGTCCCGAAGTCTGAGGAGGAACTTCTCATTGTCGTCCTCGACAACCTTGAGGATGCTGTCCATGAGCTGCTTCTTGTCCTGCATCCCGAGGTTGGCGACGTCGACCTCGTCGTGCACGACGCGTCCGTTGTCCAGCACGTGCCGCAGCATGCCTTTGCGCAGCCTGTCGTATGTCGGGAGCCTCTCGATGGCGGCCCACCGCAGCTCCTCCTCGTCGTCCTGACGCCCGCTCCTGCTGAACACATCCGGCGGCGCTGCCCACGCTTCTCGGAAGCTCGTCGAAGACCTCGACGCCCAGCTCCTCCGGCTGCTCGTCGACCGCGCCAGATCGTCTCCTACTAGAGCCGACGCCATTTGGTTCTACGCTATTCTTGCTTATTCTTCTTCTTCTACAGGTTCAGTTCTCTGTGTTCAGTTACTACATGCAATGATCAATGAGAGTGCTATGTCTGTTTCTTTCTCTGTTTCTTCATCTGGATTGGTGCGATCCGGCGGTTAGCTGCCGGAGGAAAGATTGGTTGGTCTGTGCTGAATTTTTGGAGTTCAACGAATGTGGAAATTTAGAGAGAGAGAGAGAGGGGTGATGGTGAGAATGGTGGAGAGATAGTGAGAGAGCGATGATTGTTATTATTATAAAAGGAAATGTGATTTTGGAAAAAAAAAGGAAATAACAAAAAGACAAAGACACGTATTTTCGGGGTCAAAATGGAACTCTTAGGAACAAAAAAAAAAAAAAGGAAATAAAGGAAGAAATTGTAGTTCTTTGATACCGTCAAAAGATAATTGAGTAATCTTTTGTTTGGAAAAACCATCTAAATGAGCATTTTAGAAACGATTATTGAATTTTCAAATTTTGATATTTAAAATTTTGATATGATTTAAATATATTGCATTGGATAAAAAAAGTTTAAAAAAAAAGGAATGAAAATATTTAGGTGCTTATACTGAACAAGGTATAAATGATCATTTTCTAAATGATATGTTAAAAAAATATTTAACATTTTGATTAATTAAGAAATTATTTATTTTTTTATTTACATAATTATCTGTATTTCTTAGTCCTCTATTAATGACTAATAATTTATAGAGTTTTTTAGGCATTTAACCAAACTTTTGGGTAATTTTTTAGGATTTAGCCATAGTTTCACGAAATTAGGGATTTAGCCATAAAATGTAACATTTTTTGTTACATGAAACATATATACGTGTAAAAGTGTAACATTTTTTGTTACATGTTACAAAAAATATTACAGTTTTTACACGTATATATGTTATATGTTATAAAAAAATGTTACATGCTATGGCTAAATCCCTAATATCGTGAAACTATAGCTAAATTCTTCAAACTTTACCTTTAAAATGACTAATTGCTTAACTGATCCTAATTTAAATTTTGAAAACGTTGTCTTTTTTTAAAACATTGCTGAAAAAATAGCTAAATATTAAATAAAGGTGCGAAAATAGATGCACCCTCCTCCTTTATAGGGTGAAAATAGATGCACCCTTATCATATTTATCTTGCCTATGTAGGCTGTAGCACTGCCCGACGCTTATTTGGCTAAGTCTAAGTTTGGCATATTTTATTTTTAATCGTATCATGTTTTTCGTAATTCTTTATATATATATGTATGTATGTGTGTGTACAAATCCAGCGTACAGGCCAAAGAACCCCTGAAATATCTTAACGAAAACTCCGGCGAATCTTTATGATATAATACATATATACATCATATGATATAATAATATATTTCATCTTTATTAGTTATCAAGCATTGAAGGAGTTTTTTGAATCGGACAACCTATGACAAATCTACGCAACAGATTTTTTTTTTTCCTCTCTCTTTCTGGTAAGATGTTAAAGTAACATTTTTTTTTAAGACTTGGCTTTTAGCCTTTTTTTTAGACTCGTATTTCAAGAATTTAGTCATAGTTTTACGAAATTAAGGAATTAGCAATTTTTATCATGTAACAAATTTTGATATACGTGTAACAAATTTTGTTATACGATGAAAATGACTAAACTCTTAATTTCGTGAAAATATGACTAATCCTTAAAAAATAAACCAAAAATTGACTAAATCCTTAAAAATCTTTTTTTATTATTATTTATTTTTGCTCTTAAACAAGCAACCTAGTGTTCCCAGAAATGGTCTTTTTCTGAGCACTGAAAATTGCTTTTTTTTTTTTTGTGTTTATAAAAAAAATGCTTTTTGTGCACCAAGGAAATTCCTCAAAATGCTTTTTTAGTGGAAATGAAAAAAAAAATTGATATGCATATGTATATGTATGTATATGTATATTTATACCCACACTTGAATTATGAGGCTTCTTAATCCCCCAATAATCAAATAGGAATTATGAGGTTTAATTTTTTCTTGGACTAAGAAAGTGGATTCCAACACGACTAGTGTTAATGATATTTTGAGGGTCATAAACGCGAATAGAAATCTGCTCTCTTCTGTTCTCTTTTTTAATTAGAAATTAATAATTCACCTATTTTTTATTTAATATATTTTTTAAAAATTTATCTAATAATTAAAGATGAAAGAGAGGGACAAATGAAGACAACAATTTTTTTCTCCATAAACACACTAATAGCAATCATGTTAATTATTATAGAGTGTGAAGTGACTTATTTGCTAATTTTATTAAAGTGCCACATTATTTGCTCTCCTTTGAATTTTTTTCTTTTTTTTTTTCTTAAGGAAACATGGAATCTTCTTTTTTTTCGACTTTTTTTTATTATTTTTTGCATTTTGAGCGAGCTTGGTACACCATCCAATAAATAGCGTATATCTACGTTCTAGAAATAAAACAGTATAAAATCTGTGGAAATAAAGTTTTCTAAGTAAAGTCAATGCAGATTGATTTTAAGTACTGGTGAAAATTTGTCATATAAAAACTAAATAAGTTTACGTGCAGCAAATTTAAAGTTCATTTATATTTTTACTTAATGTTAATAGTCATGTTATGTAACATTCTTCTAAAATTATTTTAGGCCATATAAAATGAAAACACTATCATAATTGTCATCTATAATATGTGTATACAGTATATATATATATGAAAAATTATATTAAATACTCTATTTTAAAATTAAATTAAATAAAATACTGTATCTAACATTTTAAAAATTACTATAAAATTCTCAAGTTATTGAAATACTTAGAGATATTAATTTGAACTAGATGAAAATAATTAAAGAATTTGACTGTTTCTTAAGTTACTTTAAAATGCTTATATCAATTAAAATATAAAATTTAGGTGTTTTTCCACTTCACCAATAATTTGCAAAAATATTTTTCTTTCATTTTATACCTTTAATATTTTTAAGTTACGGTTTTTTTTTCTTTTCCTGAAGTTATATATTTTAAGTTACGTTATCGTAGAGATGTAGGTAGTTTCTCTTTCAAGAATTATTTCTCCATGCGGACTTCGTCACTTTATTAACATCCTCCAAGAAAATAACTTCTGGATGTTTTACAGGTTATATAGCAAAAGTCACAACCCCTCAAAAAAGCAAAATTGATATATGATCTAATCTTCATTGAAGAAACAAATAAGTAGTGTAAGTTCATATTATAACTGAAAATGATACATGGTCGATTTTTTTTTTTTAATTGCGTTTTGTCACAAATAAGGCTAAGACACATAATTCCGATTTTTTGTAGAAAAAAATTCTGATCCTCTAGTATAAGGATTTTTAGGCCTCCTCTCTTTCACTTTCTGGAGTGTCATATGTACATATATCAAAGTCATTCATCAAGAACAAAGAAAAGGAATAATATTATAATAATTTGTGTGAAATCAATAGACAAATGACAATATTGTAATTGACCAATTAGGCGTGCATGGAATTCCTATGGGAAACTAAAACCCTTAACGAGAGTGACTTTTGAGTTTTGAAGAAACTATGGAACAAGTCTACTTTAGATTGTGGCCAGAAAAACAATGCCAAAAGAACAATATATAATATTTTGGAGTCTTGGACCAAGGCCGTCCTAGAAAAATGAACTTTAAAATCCCGTGGCCACTTTTTTTTACAAAGTCAAAGAGTTACATTTATATATATATAATCAAAGAGACAATATTGATCATTCATTTCGTAGTCAAACTCAAGAAATCTCATTACTCAAGCTCTACCTAATTTTACAGACATCAGTGTGATCGTATCCCAATTTATAATAGTTTTTTTTTTTTTTGATAAAGACCGCTAAATTTATTGGTCAATGGTATACATTTTCCCTAGAATTCCACAGGGGTTTGATTCACAAGTTATGACCATTTCCCTGTTATCTCTTGCTTATATAATTAATCGTTAAAAAAACTAATATAGGCTAGTGTTATAGTGCCGTTGCTGACCACCAAAAAAAATCTGCTATCCCACGCCTATAATATTGTCTTAAAAAATCACGAATTGATAATTCATCTACTTTCATTTAATATTTGTTTTTTATTTTTCATATAATAATTCAAAGTGCGAGAGTTTATCAAAACGAGATAACTAAATTTCTTTTGATTGTGAACTTTATTTTGGCTGGCCGATTCAATCCACTAAATTCAATCTCATTTGAGTTCTATATTCTATTACTATCATTTGAGACAATTGAAATCCAATATTAATTTTCCGCTACGTATAATTTATACACCCACGTCTTATGTTTGGTACAATATTATTATCTTATTTTTTATTTCATACCGTTTCCTTAATTAAATCAGAATTTTCAGTTATAAAAGCTTATATATATTCCAATCAACTTTCTTTCTATAGCCAAGAATATTAGCCACATGATCTTCAAGCCCTTTTCTGATCATCAAATATACATGCCTCATTCAAAATTCTTGACTTCATGTCATAATTTGCAATATTAGTCCCTTATTAATAATACAACAAATAATATTTATATCAGAGTAGTTGATAACTAAAGCTAATTAATTAACTTGCCTATCGAGTACATACCACGTTAAGATCTTTTCAAATATGCTCTAACTATGATCATAAATATATACACATCAAGAAAAAAAAAAGCACAAATTAAGCTAAGGTTGGCATGTCACATGTACATTAATTTGGCATATATATAGGAACATGTGAACAGCTAGAAGGCACTTTCCTTGGATAATATCAAGGGAATTGTATCATTATAAGATTTCAACGCCTTCTAGAAAGAAGACACATTATTATTAGTAAAGAAAGTTGCTAATTTATTGCTTTGTTTTGTTGCTTTGTCATATAGTACATGTTACAATTGACAACCACTTCAGGCAATTCATTTCGGTTCATATGTATTGTTTGCCACTTTCTGAGTGTCACAAACAAACAAGGTCTTATAAGAGGGACATCACCAAAGAGTTATTTTTCTTTCCTACGTGGAAAATGGCAAAGAGTATTAATAATTAATGCATACCATCATTATCTATCTTATACACCATATATACGTGAAACTGGGATGTATAATTAATTAAATCATACAGAATATATAGTTTTAGTAATTAATTTTTGAAATATGATTATATAGTACTAATGATCATGATATTAATGATTAACTGATCCAGATGCAAATTGAGTCCAACAAATTTTTCTGCGATCTTTAAGTATTCGTGTCATAACATATATTTGTTTAATTAAATGTTATTGCATCATACTATAAGACGTAAATATATGTATATATATATACACACATATATATATATATAGCTAATAGCATGGATTAGAAATAGTTGAGTGAACGTGCAAGTGGCAGTGCATGAGTGAGAGCGAATAATCAATAAGAGGTTTTGAAAGTGAGGAACAAAAAAATAAAGTAGAAAGTGATAGAAGAGCTTACCTTTAGTTACTCTTCCACAATCGTTGTTCCACCAAGCAATCAATATGTGAAGTTTCAAACACCAAAAGTAAAAATTAAAAATTAGTTAAATAAATCAATCAATCAATACGCCAAGCTGAAATGACTGTTTAAGGTCTTTCTTGTGCTTTACGGTAGGATTAAAAAATGTAGTCTAGTGCATATATATATATATATAGGTCAATCAAATTAGAACAATGATATATTTAGTTAGTGATCTTAAAAAGGAATAGAATTTACACTCATTACTTTGGATACTATGATATATGAAGAAAAAAAATTGGATACACAATATATTAATTTTCAAAATTCTATTTGATCTGAGTTTCTTAAAGAAGAAAAGGGAAAGTCGATTATGAGTTTTTCTTTCTACGAGAAGAAAAATAAAAAAAGGAGTTTTCAGAACCTTTTTTTTGGTTTTTTTTGTTAGTTTTCGAAATTGTGCTACCAAATACACTTTTTTCTTAATTTGATTACCGATTTTGAGCTATTAACAAAATTAAATTAGGTTATGAAACTTTTAATAATTGATTTTGTTCCCAAATTCAAACTCTTAAACGTTTGTTAATAACTGTAAAAGAAAAAAGAGAGAGAGAAACATTTGGCCTTCGTTGCTTAAGGAATTCGGAGAATATGCCTTAAGATCTTCAATTTTCAATATAGTTTTCAAACTAGAGATCTAGTTTATATATAAGCTGTCAGTCTCAAATGCATAGATAATGGGAAGATAATGGAGCCATTAATATTAAAATCAACAGCTGAGAAGAATCTTTCACTTGGAAAGGAACAATTATAAATAAAATAACAACATAAATAAATAAATGAAGAGCCTCACGAAGAGACAATTGCCTGAGTCCATATAAATGATGACGTGTCCCTTTTTTTTAGAACTATTTGTTAAGGATGATATATCTACCTCATATCTGTTATCACGCTTTTGTTTTATAGACCAATGAATATTTCTGCTTTGGTCACATTCATAACACACACACACCCCAAAAGAAATTTCTATGTATCCCAGCAAAAAAAAAAAAAAAGGAAAAAAAAAAGATATTTCTATGTGTACACGCTAAACGTTCTAAATTTCTAAAAATTTTAATGAGATAAAACTTTAGAAGATGATTAAACGTATATGAAATCGAAGAAATTATTATTATTATTATTTACTTATGTAAAACTAAGGATCAAATTACTTGGTTTAGAAAAATCACGCTATTTGTCAGTACTAATAATTATGCGAGACTCAGTCTCATATTATAACACCAAAATTATTATACTATTTTATGTGTATTGATGATAATGGTAAAATGATATAATGGCTCAATGCATTATATAGATGTATGTACATCTTGTTGTTTTTGCATGGTGTGTGTGTGTGTGTTTTTTTTTTATTATAGTTCATTCTTATATATTTTGGCTATTCAGATTGGAAGTCCTAATTAAGAAACATGGCTTGTCAAACTTGGGACAACCTCATGAGTTCACAATGGAGTCACTTTAGTCTTTAGGGCATGCAATATTTTTATGAACAAGTCAAATATTAACGCACCTCTACGTCCAATAGCAACCACAAATCTAAAAACGGATATATATATATATATATATAGTACCTACCATTTGTATGATATTGTAGTACAGATTCAGTCCAATGAGCTAGATATAGAGCATGAAAAACGCATATATTTGTTTAATTTCACAGCTAGAGTGGTAATAGTACAAACAAGTCTCTTAATGCTTTCTTTTTCATTAATTTCCAATTAGGATATCAGTGGTTTAATTAAGGGAAGATTTGTATTTTAGCCATTTTAGGCTCATGTTTCAAGAATTTAGCACGAAATTAAGGAATTAGTCATTTTTACGTGTAACAAAATTTGTTACACAATGAAAATGACTAATTCCTTAATTTCGTGAAATTATGGCTAATCCTTAAAAAATTAACAAAAAATTTGGCTAAATCCTTAAAAATCTCTTTAATTAATTAGACCTTAATATTAACATAAGAAGTAGGGTAAAATTGTCAAATAAGATCAGCTATAAATATTGTAATATCTGCTAGTCGTTAAGAGTTAAAACCAACCCATAAAAGCAACGTTTTTCTACAAGTACGTACTTCCACTTTTAAGTGCACATTTTCTTTTTGGACTGATAACGAGATATTCGAACTTAGAACCTTAAAATTTTAAGACAAACATTGAATTACAAATAAGGAACAGAATTAAACAACAATGGAAGACTTTGTAATTATTAACAAATTATGGAAACCTCCTTTAAATTATAAAGTTCGCACATATAACGATTTTTATTAGCACATACATGTCCCCTAAGCCAATCAGGTTCGAAAAAATTCGCACATATCGCGATAGTTATTAGCTACCAAGTACCAATATACCACATTTTTAATTGATATAATATAGTTCTTGGGACATTTTTGGCTATATAAAATTTTGTAATCGAAACTGATATTTCATAAATTTATGAAAATGAAAGGTACTTATGTAATTAGTTACACCTAAAAGTAAAGCCAGATATTTATGTCATGGGACCACTAACATGTGAGGAATTTGAGTAACCGATGGCACATATGTGACATGTAATTATTGAGAATCTAAAAAGAAAATAACTTTTAAGACTTTTTTGTTTCAAGTAACGGTCTCATATATATGGATTGTGGAGCACCTAGTAATGATATTGATCAACACATTTATAATGAAAGAAAACACTCAGTATATTTCAAAAACGCTTTAAAAATAATTCGGGTCAATGATGAACATGCAAAATTATTTGCACCCTTAGGTATATGTGTTAATCCTAGTCGGAGATTAGGTCAAATTTACATACCAAGATATAGCTTGGAAACTGCTCTATCTATTTCTAGGAAATTCACCACTTCCTATTTTCATGTCAACTTTGACATTCACAATTGTTGAAAAAAAAATGTGTATTTATATATACATATATATAGCATGGTAAGTTGAATCTATAACACTGCTATTTAGCATTTTTGGCACCTAAACACTAGATATAGACAATGACAAAATCAAAGAGGTAAAGTTAGAGAGTGACAACTGTTAGTTTGTTTTTTTTTTTTTTTTTAATTTGAAATATCATTGAATGATTAGAGTAGAGCATATGATCCAAGTACAAGTTAGGTAGAAGAAATAAAAGTTGAAGAAGTCTGGCAGGCTATTTAGAGCCGAAATTTAATACCAATATAATTCAAGTCCATGGTTTAATTTATTGATATATGTCAATTCTAGTATGAAAAAAAAAGGCAATGGTTTTTGTCAATAAGCTTAAGAGTTGAGATCACCTTTTTTTCTTTAATTGGCCAAGAACTTTGTGATAAGGCTCAATATACACTTCTCTTTATCTACTCAGAATCGTTGTTTGTGTTGACCATTTGTTAAGGAGTTAGTTAGACCCTAAGATTGTCCTGTCCTTTAAAGCCAAATATCAAAGCAAATATAATATTACTCACCCATAAAATAATAATTCAAAACGAAGCAAATCAATCGTCAGTTTTATTTGTCCGAGTGAAATTATTATAAAGGGATATTCAAAGCTTGATCATTATTTCTTTAGTGTATGGAGAGACATTGATTTCAAAGGAAATATTTTAATATTTTCAAATACAGACAGAACATACAGAGTCTCAAACTGGATAATAGCAAGAAAATAGAAGCCTGAATGTTGCCTAAAAAGTAGAAGCTCAAGGAGGTATAAAGTACAAACCCACAGCTTTGCCTTTCATTGGGGCCTACTTTTTAAAGTGTGTTGGACCTTATCAACTTTAAAATCCACTTTAAGCATCTCCTAAAGCATAGCTCTTTTGAAACAAAAAATGTAAATAACAAAGAAAATACCCTATTTGTTTGAAATAGTATGATTCTCCTTTTAGTTTTTGAAATACAAACAAATGAACAACACTTAATGATTTTTTTCAAATCTGCCAAAAACTATACATTCGGTTGACCTAAAATGTAAATTATTCAATGCCTGATTGCCACATAGGTTATTTTTATTAAGGAACCTCCACTTAAACAGTTTTTGATGAGAATACAGTAAGTAAGAAAAGATATATCCAAAAATTTATATGTTTTTTAGTGGCTTTTAAAAAAAGATCAATTAGGTAACTAATAATTTTGGACTGTATGTTTTAAAAAAATAGCTACAGTTTCAAAAAATTTAAAAAATTGCCATTACACATGTCAAAAATTTCTGACAATAACAAAATTACACATAAAAACTACTGTTACGAAATTTCTTACACGTGTCAGAAATTTCCGAAAGGGCTAATTTTTAAATTTTTTGAAACTGTGGCCATTTTTTGAAATCATTTTCTAAAGTGGCTATTTTCTTAAACTCCCTTTAAAAATCAAGAGTAATTTTTGTATTTCCAAAATTAAGGAGAGATTCGTAGTATTTGGAAACAAACAAAGGGAAAGATTTTAGAATTTTCTCTTCTTGAAGAATATCCACATAAGCTATAGAATGAGAAGACGGGATTTAAGACCAAGGGAAGTTTTTACTAGTAACTCAAAAGTATCATTGAAATGTGGTGAAAAATAATCAGAGCACTCAATCTCCGACTATATGATATGATTAATATATTGATACATAGTGCGGTGATACATCAAATGGTAAAGAATGTGATCACCAGCAAGCCAAATATGTCTTAATCAAAGTATATTCTCTGTGCAACTAACTAGACTGTAAATCTTCCAACTATACAAGACTAACAAAAGCAAGGAATAAGCTGTAAGTGTAAAGGATTTTAAAACTAAAGTTATTTTACAAAGTTGATAATGCATTATACCAAATTACGTTGTTGGCATAAAGAGGAAAATAAAAACCAGTAGCAAGAAAGGTCCAGTTATAAGAGAGTCTAGTTGATCAATGAAAGAGTTCATACAAGGCATTTACCAAGCAATACACGGTAACGGTAAACGGAAGTCATAGGATTTGGTCTCACACTTTGAAGAAGAGAAGACCACGCGCCGATCAGTCTCCGCTGGCGCAGCCCTTGCAGCCGCAATGCACGCATTCTATGACCTTCTCCTCCCGCAAGTGCTTCGGCACTCGGCAGACACAAGTGGTGGCAAAATTATGATCTCGCGGCTGCATGCACCTTAAGCAGCAGAGGCGCTCATAACCGGGCTGCATTACAAGCCAGAAAATAAAACCATGAAAACTGCGTAGAAGGGTAAAATATGAACTTCCATGGATAAAAAGACAAGGGTTCGAGAAAGTTGCAGATTCGAAACGAAAGCTGTACAAGAATTTGGCAATATTTTTCTTTATTCTTTCAGCAAGTTCGACGTACATTCCTATCAACCAGTGATGTTCAAGAAGTTTTTCGAAACCATGCCTACAGAAAAACAGAACTCCGACTTCGGCAGTAAATCAATGCCTCTTTCTTCAAACTAATAACAACTAATACTTAAGTGTACCTCCCTAGATACAGAAACAAGAATTTCCTACTAATGAAAATTTCTCCATCGACGGACAAGGATTTATTAGCAGAATCGAACACAAAAACCAAACGGGACAATACGTTAAGCCTAAATTCCATTGCAAAAAAGCCCTTTTTTCAGATTTTCCCATGTTCCAAACACATCAATGTCTCTTATGCGTACACTGATCTTCTTGAGTGCAATGTCCATCTTATAAACAATTTAGACAAACAACTATCAAAGCCTGAAACTTTCAAGTCCTAGACATATTGCAACGCCATTGCCACACTAGTAAAGTAAATCAAATTCGATTTAGGACCGACCTTTTTCCACTTGGCGATGAGATTGCGGTCTGCGTAGCCTTGGTCCATGCAGAATTCATAAAGCTCCTTGGATATTTCCTTCCTCCGATGGTAAAGGTCATATATGTAGCGGCTCTTTTGATGGGCAATCTTGAATATAGGCCACAAAGCCTCACACTTTCTCTTACCATCATGGGGGTCATTCTCAGCTGCCATTGAAACACATTTTCACACACATATACATAAATAGTACTTATAAGAGCTCAGCAAAACAGAGAAACAAGTAAAATCAGAGCAAATTATGCATCAAATAGAGGCTATAAGTCAAACCTTCTCTCATCTTTGCTTGTAGTTCGCGAAGAGTAGGCTCAATTAATTCCCATCCCTCTGGATAATTCACACGGTTTGTCTTCACTTTAGGCATTTTCCTATCAACCAAACAAAATTCCAAAAACAAAGTTAAAAATTAAAAATTTAAAAATGAAAAACCCCTATATTGCAATAGAATTTCCCTGGAGATGTTATATTCACAACAACAACAACAAATTAGCTTTGAATCGAATACAAAAGGGGCTATTTCATCCAAAATTTTAATTCACCGAAGAAAATCCAAGACACATATTTAAGTCCGAGTAAAAAGAAACCAACTTTATGTTTGTTGGTTTTTGGAAAAATAAAAGAACAGGAAAATTATCAGCACCGAATTTCGTAACCCTTTCAAAGTTCGAATTTGGAGCTCGCATGAACTACGAAAGTGAAGATGAATTTAGGGTTTTTTTTTTTCAAAGATAAACTTCATACATCTAAATGTATGTACATGAATATATATATATATATATATATATATATATATATATATATATTGAGTAGATTGAAAAAGTACTTACAGATAGATGCGGATTCTGAGAAAACCAGCCCAGCCGAGAGAGAGAGAGAGAGAGAGAGAGAGAGAGAAGAGGACGACGGAGAGTGGTTTTCTTTATTTATTTTAAAGTGGCCAAATAATGAATATAATTACGACATGTCGTTGCAGTGTTTTAGATTGCTGTTTTGATTTTCCTTAAACGATATGTCGTTTTCTTGACATGGGATTAACCGTTAAGGCGTTAACGTAATAGAGTAAAGTTTTGTTACGTTAAAAAGTAAATCGTAAGAGTGAACAATTATAAATTAAATATTACATCCGACTTCCATATAAGTATTTTTGACAAATGTTCATTTTTAATACTAATATAAATGATAAAGGTTAATTTGATGGTTTTATATGATAAAGACAAACGATGAAGGTTTAATATGATTTTTTTCCAAGGTTGTTTTTTTTTTTTTTTTCAAAACTAAAGCAAATTACTCGTAAACATCGTGCCACTAGACATGGATTTGTTGTCCTTTTTACCAAAAAACGACATGTCGTTTCTTTGTCATTTTTCAGAGAATCAGAATTTGTCACTTGAATTATTAAAACAAAGTTAAGAGAGAAAAATAAATAAACTATAGATAAATAAATAAAAGAAATACATAAAAGCACCATCAAATTCACCAGTAACACCTAATGGGCTTTTCTTATTTTTTTTTGGAATTGCAAAACTAAGTCATCTTTAGTGTCACTTAATAATTTATGCTCTAAGTGATGTACATTGTACTCTATTTATTTCCACTCTAAGTTTGTAATGTATAATTTGAGTTATAAATTAAAAGTTAGGGCTGTATATAGAGACCGAAAAATTCGATATAAACCGCTTCTAAAACCGCACCGCACTGAAATTCGGTGCCACGTCAACAAAATTGAATTTTCGGTGCAGCCACCGCATCGAATTTGACAAATCGGTGCAATTTTCGGTTTTAGAAAATAGCAATCGACTTATACCGAAACCGCACCGAATTAATATATATATATAGTTTTTTATAGTATTTTACCAATAATACAAGGTAGTTCAGTGGTTATTAAGGTTGCCTTGGGTCCTTTTCTTGCTCTAGTCTCAGGTTCAAGCTCTAACAAGCGCAAGCCTTGAAACACGCCATGTTGCCACTAAGCTGCAAGCTTCTTTTAGAAATAAAGTACGTTATTTTATATATAATATAATAATTCGGTCCACCGATTTGAAAAAACTGCACCGAAATATGTGCGGTTTTCGGTTTTGTTTTTTTGAAAACAGAAAATTCGGTTTTGGATTTTTGAAAACAGAAAATTCGGTTTTAAATCGCACCGCTTTTTGTACAACCCTATTAAAAGTGCAACACACATGACAAAAGAAAAGAGGGACATTCTTCAAAATCCTCCCCTTTTTTTTTTACATTCAGTTTTAATGTCTCGGAAAATTCTCCTTTTAAGCTAATAATATATATAAAAGCTAAATATATTACAATGTGCATATGATGACATTTTTGGTTCGCTTGTAAGTGTTATAATCTTTCCTTCACCAACTTTCTAATGACATTTTTGCTAGTCCATTCTAACACCAATGTCTCCTTGTGAACCGGCTTTTTGCGAGGCTCGAGAAACGGGAGAGTTAAACCACACTCCCTTGACTTACATCTCGCCATCTTCACCGCACGTAAGAAACAACTTTCATCATCCTATCCCGGAAGATACAACAGCAATGAAATTTATATCCCATCAAAACATTAGACTTTGGAACACATATCCAATCAAAACATTAGAGCATGACTATCTTCAAGACAACTAGTTTCTCACCGGTGGAATGTCGAAGTAACCTTCACTTGAATCACACAAATCCAGCGATACTTGTCTAAGTAATGGCAACTATGGCAAACAAAACGGACAGATAATATTAGAGTTACTCCTTAAACTTGATATGTGTAAGTGAAAACAAAAATGTGAAAGAACATCTATTATCTAACCTTTAAAGCGGCATCAAGAATGAAGCTACTCTGTATCCCAGGACCCTGTATAAAGCAGGATCATTTCAGCAAAATGAATGCATAACTAAACATATAGAAATAAAATGATTATAATGGCTAAATAGTGCAACCACAAATACGATGATGCAGTGCGGTGAAAATATTAGTAGCTTGACGATTGAGTGGAAAAAAGTGGGTGAGCAATCTCACATTATGCCGCAACAACAGGTCTTCAAGAGCCACACAATCGAGGAGCGAAGAAACCCCATTTGTCGTCACCTCTCCACAGTCCTGACAAGAATATCACTCATATTGGTCAATATTTATAAGAACTAAGAAGAAAAGCATTTCCTTCCACTGAGTGATTTCAAGATGCAAAACCTCTAGATGGATAGAAACTAAGCCTGGCCAACCATGGGATATGATTTGCTGAGAATCTGTGAACAAGTTCAACGGAAAATAAGTAACATAGTAAATGATGCATTATTCCCAAGAGAATAGTGTTTCAAATTTTCTTCAAAGATATACACCACAGGATGGTGAAGCAAATGGAAATTAAGCAGCTAAATGGAGTATGAGCGAAGTTTTCTGAACCATAAAACAAATGAAGATCCTAATAGATATGTAGGATAATTGAATGATTTATACGTATTTTTTTATGAACAAGGGAAACTTAGTAGCATTATGTACAAAGACAATCACAAACCTGAATCCAGGTGTGGACACCCTAACAACGAAAGCTCAGCTAGGTTTGGACAGCTTCGAGTCAGAACAACCAAATCTGAATTGGTCATCCATGGGGTTACCCGTTCAAGCTGCAACTTCTTAAGATTCGGCATAGAAAACTTGAAGGCTGATATTGATATATCACCAAAACAGTAGCATAAAGCGAAGACCCTGCAAGTTCCTCAAGCTTCCCATAATGTTTACAAGAGCATTATCCGATATTACCTGCAAAATGATGATAGCACTTAAAATACAAATTTATGTCAAAGCAAGGAAGCAGAATATGGACTTTGTTTTCGTGATAGCAACCTAATGGACAGTACGCTTAAGCCACAAGCAACGAAAAAAATGATAATCCCAAGAATCTCGAATGTTGTTTCGGAGTAATGCCTGAAAATGAAGAACTATGGACCGTAATTCAGGACAAGACGTGGGTAGTTGTACAAGAGCACCTTCACCTAGTGATCCACCTAAGCCGACAGTTATTTCCGTCAATGATGCTATTGCAGGTTTCAGAGCCTCCATAGAGAAGAGAGAAAATCCCCATCCAAACGCAAATTCTTCCAATTGGCAAGTTTTTCCTAAGGCCATCTCCAATTCTCCACAAAAAGTCAAGGGATAATTTTCTTCCTTTGTAACATTACTTTCCCGTTGACACAAATTTTTACAACCCTTCACTCTCAAACACTTCAAACCAGGATTTTCATAGACTGTATGTGCCACAGCAGCTCCAGAAACCTGAAAATAGACAATTTCCATCGCTTATAAAGTTGTAGTTTCAAATGACGGCATAAAACTAACGTGGTTTGAATAAGAACAGGAACCAAAAAAAAAAATTGAAATTTAGCCAATTGATTGACCACATAATAATATGCAAAAACAAGATGATAGTTCAACATGACCCCGGAACAAACGTATGAGATTTTAATAAATGTAGTGTTTAACCATTGTATTAGAAACATCAAGCATCTCCAAGGAAGTGACAGCAAGAGTATATAGAGCACGGTCAGTGAGGTGTGTGTCCCTCAGGCAAAGACTCTTCAGCATTTGTGTTTCAGACAGAAGCTTTAGAAGAGATGTTTCATCAACACCTGCGAAAAACAGAGAGATTATACCGTCTCGCAACTTTAAGTAAGAAACCCAATTTTGAAATTTACTCAAATCAGAATCCAACCAACTTAACTGATTGTATTGGTCAGAATTAGAGCCCTGTGTCAACGGAAGTTACTAGAAAGAATAAAATAAAAATACCTCACTCCCTCTTTTAAATTGCTGACTTACAATGATATGTTATTGGAATATAGTAATATAGCTCTTGTTTGACAGATCTGTCCAAAACATCATTGAGTGATACTTACTCTTGCAGCCACCAATATGAAGTGTCCGAATATTGAACGCCATAGACTCTGAAAGTTGAGCAGAAGTTTTATTGTAACCTTGTGGGGTCGAACATAGAGCTAGAATAGAATTCAACCCAAAAGAAGTGTGACAGACTAGAATTGATTGCAGTCTAACACGTCTCCGAATTAGAGTTGATAGGCCAGTATCTGATAATTCAGTACACCCTCTAACGTTTAGGTATTGCAAGTTGATGCAGAATTTGGAGATATAAAGGAGATCAGAATCTGGCAGGAAAGATATTAATAAAAGTTTGTATCATGATTATAAAAGCAAATTAAGATATTTTTTTTTAAGAAAAAAGCAGATAAACTAATATGCAATTATCAACAGAATGATGTTTATGTGCCAATATTTGCCTTATATTATAAATGTAAGCCCATAAATACACTACTATCTGAGGATCCTAACAGCAGTAAGTTACAACTTTTAGGGTGACCAAATTCTCCTCGATTATACCAACATTGTTCGGTAATGGAAACTAAATACTAAATACCTATGTCCTATCCAACAACCTATAAATGAATTTGTTTACAAATTCTTGACATAGTTATGTGAAACTACAGAATGCAAATTTCCTGAAAATTTTCCCTTCTTTCTGTGAGTGAAGCAATTCTATTATTTGATAGGCAAAATGTATTATATAAACTACACATAAAAGTATCTAACCACAAAGCTCAGACCGGCCCTCTAATATGAGTTTTGTGATATTTGACATCATCGGTCTAGACTTCCAAAGAGATAGAACACCAACAGGAGCAGGAGTGTCGCCAATAGTTAAAGAACTATTGGAATCTTGGTCTGATACAACTGGACTAATATCAAGGGTTAAATCGAGCTCAAGGATCCAAGGGCATTTGCACACCAAATAACGAAAATTCCTTATATCGAAGTGCAATAAATAAGCTGCCTTCAATATTTTAAGTGACGGAAATGATACGGAGAAGCACTCAATGGAAGCTTGAAGATGTAACCTTCGACACTTAGAGATATTCACCTCCTCCACTGCTTCAAATGACAGCATCGGCCACAATTCCCGTGAAAAAGGGAAGTGATCTCTTCCAATGCTTTCAAGTTTAACCAATACCTCTTTAATGTTCTTTCTTAACGCGGAATCTCTAATGTATAAAGAAGGAAGTAGAGACAAGAGAAGCATTGCTGATGTTATCTGTGGACAACTTGAAAGGTTCAGTTTCTGCGCGGAGATGAATTAATTCAAACACCATGAGAAGTTGAGAACCAAATCGCAAGACTTATTTCAAAGGCTTTTAGAATCTCTAATCCTTCTGAAATATGTTTCCAAGACTTTTCATGATCGTTTATTGTGAAAAATAAGATTATACAAAGGAAGTAAAGAAATTCAAAATTGCAACTTTTCCAATCTAGATCTTCCATAATCACATGAATATCAACGGGAAAACTAGGGGAGAGTAACAGGAATACCGTAGAATATTCTGTCAGTCGAATTCTGAAATCATTCAACTCACTGCCCTCCAGAAAACTCATTGAGCAAGTGAGTGGAATGTTAAGAAGTTTGAAAACTGAAGCAATGCTCTTATCAGCAAGCTCAGGAAAAGGAGATCTTCTTTTCCCTGAAAAAGATAGCCTGATCAATTTACGTCACTAGCGGCTAGCTATGATGAAGAAAATGATGTTAAGTGGTGTTGGACAAAACATTCAGAAGCTAAGAGTAATACCTGCAGTAAACAAGAGTGGTAAAAGGCTTGGGTGAATCTGCTCAACACCATGAAAGATTCAGTAGTTGATAAATTGCTAAGCTTACTAATTGAATATCTACACAAAACACATGTCAAATGACATTAAGAAATTGTAGGTGAAGATTGATACCTGTGTTAGAATGTCAGAGTAGTTGTTTCCTGTGCTGCTCGAACCTTCAGAGTCTCCCGTGTTAGCGTCAAGCCAGATGTAAAGCGCATCACATAGATGCATCTCACTGCAAGAGAGCATAAATATCTTAGAACTCCATAATATCTTAAAATGATTTTAAATCAAGCTACAAAAAACCACCTTTCTATTGTCAAATGGTCGTGCTTTATACAAGTTACCAATAGACTATATGGAACATCAACGAAAGA
Source organism: Boehmeria nivea var. tenacissima (assembly GCA_018132145.1). Taxonomy (NCBI): domain Eukaryota; kingdom Viridiplantae; phylum Streptophyta; class Magnoliopsida; order Rosales; family Urticaceae; genus Boehmeria; species Boehmeria nivea. Next base: position 13,730,562 of record CM030884.1, on the reverse strand, counting down.
TTTACAAGTGATGGCCCACATCTGCAGAGACAAATTGTCGATCAATGTCAATTAAATAAAAAAAATAAAAAATAAAAAAACAACACCACCACCACGCAATAAATTTCAAGTCTCTAAATACGTGATCAATAAGTTACGAAATTTGCCACTAACGAAATTCCTTGCAAGATAGCTGGCGCATAATTCTGGAAGAAAATCATTGCCTGCAATACATTTCAAGACATCATAATGTTAGTTCTGAAGACCGGACGATTTCCAAACTCAAATTCTTCTCATTTGCATCGACGCACAAGTGTGAATACATCAATGTGATTCTATTCTCACCGTGTTTGAACCCAAAGTTCCAAATGCAAATCAGATCATCCAACTGTATCCCCGGCGGCGCCGTAGACAATGCCACCTCAGAAAACCAAGCTATGCACTGATCAAGAAGAGTCTTGACTCCAAAATAAAGTGCACCCTGAAAAATCCATTAAAATAACAGATATCAGTCATTATAAGCGGTACTACTTGTCTTCTTCGGAACCATATTGTTAAAGAGCACTAACTGTTATGTACTAATATTGTTGTTTTTAAAGTTATTGTAGTTTTTTTTAATTAATTCAGACACATATTGATATTTGCAAATTTCATGTCGTTTCTTAAATTCTTATTGCTTTATTTATAGAGTAGTTCGTAATATAATCCTCGTTTCTTCTGTCTAGTCACCAAACGAGAAATAACTTACCATTCATCGGATATCTTCTTGTTTTTTGACAAACATTGTCGCTTCTCGAAATATTGTCGTTTCCCATAGATATTGTCATCGTTATGACTTATCCTCGTTTACAAAGATGCAATGTCGTCGCTATCAAGACTCCAGGGATTGATGCCTTTCCTAATTTATTTTGTGCGATTTCTCAAATATTGTGTCGTTTTCTGAAACTCGTCGTTTCATTTAAAATTGTTGATGATGCGTTTCATGTCGTTTTCCGTAGAAGTTGTCGTTTTCAAATATTTATGTCTTTTTCTTAGATATCATTCTCCTGAACGATGATGCCATTCTTATTATAAATTACAATAAATTATTCAAACGTTGTGTTGTTTTTTTACAACGTCGTCGTTTTGCACAAAGTTGTCGTTTTTGTGTTCCTGTCGTTTTTAGAGAATTTGTCGTTTTTCAAATATCCATGTCACTTCCTAAGATACCGTTCTCTATAACGTGGCATCGATCCTGATGTATATTACCCGGTTTCTCAAACGTTCTGCAGTTTTCTGAAACGTCGTCGTTTCATCCAAACTTGTCGTTTATTCATTTCCTATCGTTTTCCAGAGGCGGCGTCGATCTTCAAATATTTATGTCGTTTCCTAAGCTATTGTTCTCTTTAATGATTATGCTATTCCTGTTGTATATTACTACTTTTTTCAAAGGTTTTGTCATACATGCAACGCCGTCGTTTCATATAAATTTGTCGTTTTATAAAAGTTGTCGTTTTTCAGAAATTTATATCGTTTCCTAATACATCGTTTTCTAGAATGATGATGTCATTCCTGATGCATATTACTCGTTTAAACGTTGTGTGTTGTGACGACTTCGTAAACGTCGTCGTTTCATATAAATTTGTCGTTTCTATAATCATGTCGTTTTTCAAGGAATTTGTCGTTTTTCAAATATTTATGTCGTTTCCTAAGACAACGCTCTCTAGTAGTGATGATGTCATTCCTGATGCATATTACTCGTTTTACTAAACGTTGAGAGTTGTGACGAGTCCATAAACGTCGTCGTTTCATATAAATTTGTCGTTTCTATATTCCTGTCGTTTTTCAAAAAAATTGTCGTTTTTCAAATATTTATGTCGTTTGCTAAGTACAGTACAGTCCGTCGCTGTCCTTCTCCTTCCTCCTTCCCCTTCCCACCAAACTACAATTCCCTCAGAAAAACCTAACCCTAAACACTGGTTTTCGTGCAAATATATACATATATATAAATACACACACATACACATATATACAATACAGTAATAATTGTTTACCTCATAAAGCGAGACGCAATTCTCGGACGCAATATCGACCGGGCAGCCATAGATGCACTTGAGAATGCTCACGAAAGCTTCCATGTCCCACTCGATTGAAATCCGATCCAGTCGCGATTCACTGCCACAAATTTTCAGAGATCGGAGATTTGTCGAATTTGACTTCAATTTTCTCAGCAACCAGACAATGAGCTTGGAAAAGATTGGATTTTGTGGTTCGGTTCTTACCTGAAGCTCCAATTGAGCATGCCATGGAAATAGGAAGACTGTTCGATGAGCCTGTAAAAGGTGGATCCTTTGTGAACTGTTTTGGTTTTTCTTGCTCGTTTTCGCGGGAAACAAACAGAACAGAAGCGAAAATTGAGGGATCGAATCGAGGCGACTGACCTGCTCCGATGTGCGAGGACTTTCAGAGTTGGATAGCTCAGGATTGAAGGCAAATCCCAGGTGCGAATATCTGCGGCTGAGATGAGAAGCTCTTCGCCGATGGAGCTCTTTGCCACAGTTCGATCGGAGTCGGAGATCGCGATGACGATGACGTCATCGTCGGAGCTTAAAACCATGAGCTTTTTCAGATTTCAGCTTTTCTTTTGTTTTTTGGTATAGAAAAAAGGACGCTTCTCCACGGGGATATTCAGGGCGGGGGACAAATGGGAAATAAACGTGTGACTCATATTCATCTAAAAAAATTTTTTTATTTATTTTTTAATTTTTTATTTTTATTGTATTATAATTTAGGTCTAATTTTTTAAAAATATTTGTATTTTTGCTTATAAAATGAATGCGTTTTTTCACTAAAACGGTAAAAAAAATCTAACAAACTGTTTTGAAAAAAACTGTAAATTAAAATTTAAAATTTTCTGGATGATTCTGGGCCATATATTATTATTTCCCATTTGTTTTTTACCAGAATGTTTCTCATTTAAAAATTGTCCTAGAAAAAAAATTACTAAAATAAAAAGGACGCTTCTCCCAAGGGGGATATTCTGGTGGAGAGCAAATATGTGGCCCAGATTCATCCAGAAAATTTTATTTATTTATTTTTTAGTCTTTTATTTTTACTGTATTACAATTTAGGCCCAGTTTTTTAAAAATATTTGCATTTTTGCCCATAAAATGAATACGTTTTTTTTACCAAAACGGTAAAAAAAAAATCCAACAAACTGTTTTGAAAAAAACTGCAAATTAAAATTCAAAATTTTCTGAATGATTCTGGGCCATATATTTTGTGTCCCATTTGTTCCCCACCAGAATGTTCCCCATTTGAGAATTGTCCAAATAGAAATAGAAAAAGCAGACTCTTTGTTGGACTTTTTTGTTTATTTTAGGGGTGTTTTTTGGACTTTTGGATAAGTGGAGAGACAATAATAAAAAGAGAATTTTGGCTGAATAAGTGATGCTTAGATTAGATTAGCATATTAGCATTAGTTTAAGGTAATGCTTAGATTAATTTTTGGTTAATTTTCAATGCCGTTTTGACGTTCTTGACTGTTAGTCTGGCTAAGATAGGGAATACGTCATACAAATGTGGCAACTGGCAATGATCGTCTGAGTTTTGCTTAAATATATCTTTGGTTTCAAAAACGTTGAATGTTAGCTTGATGATTCAGTGATTCAGTCAATTTTCATCCTAGCAGGGGAAGGAAAAAAAAGGTTCAATTTCACCCCTAACACAAATTTAGATTATATGTCTAAAATTTATTTATAAAGCGCCAATGTTTCCCTTATTAATCAATACTGAAATATATGTTACTACTCACAATGTTAGCAAGGCTCACAAGTCACAAGAGAGAACCTAATTTTAAGATCACACACAAACTATATATATATATATATATATATATTGTTTTGAATTAGCAATGAAGCCAAAAATTTGAACTTTTAAACCAAATTCGTTTGCAAATTAAACCTTTAAGGGCATGCAATTGATATACCCAATCTTAGGTTAGAATTTAGATATCGCCTTTCTTAAGAACTCGGGGAATAATTCTACATTTAAGCAAAAACTAAAACGAACCAATTGATATTGCACTTAAATTTTATTGCCACAACCACAACTGATTGGACTGACTTTTGGCATTTTGCTACCTATAATGGGATTTACTATTGGGACACCAAATTTTTCCTAACATTTCCAAATCTAACATAATATTGATATGAGAGAGAACTCAATTTGCAAAGCCGTATTTGTACACTCGGGCCAAGTTACAACCTCAAAAAGTCTGAAATACTGTATCAAATGCTAGAGAACTTTGGGACTACTAAAATATCTCTATGCCTCGATTGACAAGACAAAGCTTTGCTAAAGTGTGAACTACCACATTTACATTATATAACTTACAACAATAGGGAAAAAGAGAGCCAAATCTTTTTGAGGTTTTCTTCTTCTTTTCCCGGCCTCCTAAAACAGCTCGAACTCCAGGAGCTCTCCCGTTGCCTTGCACTCCAAGTACTTGGTCTCTTTTTCTTGAGAGGCGACCGAGGTCGGGACATCGAACTCACAAAACTCTGGCACTTCTGGAGGGATGGCGCATCGTATTAGTGCCCAGTTCAGGCCCTCGAAGAACGGGTGTTGCTTAATTTCAGCAGCCCCCTTCTCCGTTCCGAATCGACACTCGGGCTCTTTCACCAACAACCCTCGGATGAGATCCCTTGCTTGGAAACTCACGATAGGGGTGTCCGGGAATTTAAGGGTCTGCAGCACCACGTTGGCTAACGTTTCTTCGTTGTTGGCACCTTTGAAAGGCGTCCTGCCATAGAGAAGCTCGTAGAGAAATATTCCAAAAGTCCACCAATCAACTGCTGCTCCATGACCATCGCCTTTGATGATCTCTGGAGCCAAGTACTCATGGGTCCCCACAAAGGAGTTGGACCGCGCATCCGTAGGCTCGGCCACAAGCTGTGGCAATGAGTTTCTGATAAGTGCTGCCTGGTCACTCTTGTTCTTCCTTGTTTTGGCAGTGGTTGGTAGAATCCGGGGGCTGAAGCACGGGACTCGGCAGGATGGTTCAATGCAGAAAGGCTCAACGCAGCTAGACTCCGTACAGGGACCAGACCTCCTCACGGGCTCAACATCAGAGGAAGATGATTGAAGGAGAGTTGGACTGACCGTGCAACGGAGCGACAGATCAAAATCTGTGAGCATAATGTGGCCATCTTCCCTGACAAGGACGTTTTCTGGTTTCAGATCCCGGTAAACAACTCCAAGCATGTGCAGGTACTCCAAAGCAAGAAGGACTTCAGCAACATAAAACCTACATTAAAAAGAAGAGAAAATGTTTCAGAAATAAGTCGGTCTTAGAAATACATACCTAACAAGAATTACCAATTATGCAATATTGATTCTTATACTAAAGATTTGGCATCCTAGTTTTAATTTTGGAAGCATATATAGTAACAGAACTCAGATTCAGTTGCCACATTGAATAGTAATAATATTTTGGAGCTCTCAGCTGCTTGGCACAGAAAGGTAAAATCACTTTACAGTACTTCACAAGTGAAAAAGCCATGTAGAGAACAACCAGGAAAGTGTTGAACCTCTACAACAGATACCAACTTTCAAATGCAAGAATGAAAAGTGGTTGTTTGATTCTTAATTGAGTATTTGCACAAGAATATTAGCTATACGAGAGGAATAAACAGCAGATTGTAATTTGTATATCTCAACAGCACCCAAAGAAAGAACTAAAATCATATATAGAGCTGTACCTTGCTGCCGATTCGGAATAGTTCCTTCCAGGTTGTTTCTGCCTAAGGACGTGCAGATCTCCACCGGGACAGTATTCCATAACTAAACATGATAGATTGTCGGAAGTAAACTGGGAAAACAGCGTCGGAAGAAACGGATGATCCAGCATTTTCAGTATTTCTCGCTCGGTTTGTGCCCTCGGCATCTTCTTCCTTCTAGCCAAAAACTCGTTGTCCATGACCTTTATGGCAAAAAGGCAATTGGTAGCGATTAACTCGGCGAGATAGACGGTACCAATGTCTCCACAACCAAGCTTCTTCAGAAGATTGAAGTGATCCAAGCTGAGGACTCCATCCTGCATCCAAACCTGACGGATGGCTTCCCACCTCACGTCCTTTGACATGTGAGGCCTGTTGCCACAGCTAGACCCGCTCAGATTGCTCTCGTCACTCATGGTTGTACTACTACTGTACTCGCCTTGGCTGCTTTGGGAAAACTCTCCCTTTTCTCTCGACTTTGTGTTCTTTTTTGCTTTCGTGCTTGTGGCTCCGCTTTTCGCACGGCTTTCAGAAGCAACTCCTGGTTTATTTGCATTGGAGTGCCCATATGTTGAATTTCCCTCAGACTTGGGAGGAAGCCCCGAGGATGCTTGACTGGGTTTTTTACTTGAATTCTTCAAAGTACAGTGGCATCTCTCACAAACCAGCTGACCTGTATTAGGATCAAGCTTCGCATCTCCTTTGTCAAATCCACCAGATGAGAATGCAGCAGAGCTTAAATCCTGCTTGAGCTTCTTCTTGGCTAAATTTCTGTTTCTGCTGGCCGATTTCATCAAGCGAGGATTAGTTCTGGATAACTTGCTGACTTTATTTCCACCGGCTGAGCTAGATGAAGAAGATACTCCATGTAACCTGACTTTCTGTTGTGCCCTTTGAGCTGATGGCTTATTTCTTAACTTGGTTGACTCGGGCACATTTTCAACCAATTTCGAAGTTTTGCCTCCATGACAAGAAGTAGATGGAGAAGGTTCAGTTGTGTGCTGCTCTTTTTCCAACAGCACAGCCTTTATTGTTTGAACCCCAGCTTTCCCTGATGTGGAAGCACTTTCATTTCGAGTTGGGTTGGCCACAGAAATACTTTTTGTTGCAACAGGTACATCTACAAATCCTAGACTGTCAGAGCCATGATCAGACCGTGATGGAGACGGTTCCAATGTGGTCCTCTCTTGCTGAGAAAGTTTTGACTTTATCGGTTGACTTCCAGCTTTCTTTGTTGTCGACACATTTTCATTTGGAACCATGGTGGTCCCAACGACATTTTGTTTTGCAGCAAATCGAGGAGAAGAATTAGCACTTTCGTTTGGTGACTTCATCCTGGACGTTTGAAGATTCACAGGCATTTTCTCCAAAGCGTTTGACGTGCTTTCTTCTGACACCAGAGAAATCTCAACCATATTTCCCCTACCTTCAACAAAAACGGGTCCAGATTTACGTGCTTCAAGTACAACTTCATTGTACAATGTCTTGATCCTTCCAGCTTCAGAGGGTCCGTTAGAGGCTGTCATCTTTGATAATCGTTTCATAGCCGCCATTTCAGACGCTTTTGTAAGAGATAACTCCCTTAATGCTTGTTTCAAAGTCGCTGGCTCAGAACTCCCAGCCCCTGGTGAGCGAGGCATACCCATAATAATGGGCCTCTTTGAGGCATGCTTATTCAAAGGGCTAGATCCAGCTTGCTGAGAGAGACCCAACCCCTTGGAAGTTTTGAGATTGATTGCCTCAAAAAGCTTATTTATATCGTCTTCTAGAGAATCCTTGTATCCCAATTTCAGATCCTTGTCTCTCACACTTAATCCTGAACTTTGATGATACATTCCTTTGGCATGTCGACTTGAACTTGGCTCATCTTCTGCTTCAACTATTTCAGAACTACCCGGAAATGAACCCATCGCTACAAAGACTCACTTTCTTTTGAATTAACTATTGTGGAAGACCTTGTCCTGATAATTTACAATATATATTGCTGAGGAAGCATTCAACTCAAGGCATACGGAGACAGGTTTGACACTAATATAAATCCTTTGCGGTCCAAGTCTTTGAGTCACTTCAGTCAAAGAAACAGACAAATCCTGAAATAGCAACAAAGCAAGAAAAACACGGCACAATTTAAAAAAAAAATGCAGAGAGATACAAAGAAAACAGAAAGGTACAATCAGTATGTTCTGTCCAAATATCCTTGGCAGCACATAAGGCTAATGCAAATTGCAACACAACAATACAAGCAAAACACATTAATACACAAATTTAGAACTCACTCTTTTTTCAGAATCAAAACGGTGAGCACGATTCGTGCAATGCTATATCGCAGAAATGTACCATGAGAACCAGATTCAAGGAACATGAATTTGTAATCATTGCAGCCCAAAAGTTTCAACCAACAAACAAATTACACCAAAATCAAACAACTACTCAATAACAACAAATTCTATCAATGACATTTATTCAAGCTACAATTAGAGATCTGCTTACTCAATATCAAACACATGAATAGGCTAAAAATATGATCTCAACATCACAGACTGCCTTCTTTCTTTGCTGAAAGTGCCAGATTCAAACAAAAATAAGAAAACATTTTGATGTAATGTAAAGCTTCTCTTTATTTTTTTCTTACTCTATTGTATTAATGCATCTGAAAAAAAAAATTCAATCAACCAAGACCATGTTATATCTGTCTACTTTTTTCCCTCAATTTTAATAAACTTAAAAATGCGAAAAAAATGAGTTTTTTTTTAAACAAAAAAAAAAGAGATAGAGAGAGAAAAAAAAAAAAAACTCTTCCTTGACATAATCGATGCTTAGTGACAGCTGATTTAGCCACACATTTCCCAAAAACAAACGAAAACCAAAGAAACTCAACATCAATTCACTCGAACCAGAATGAAAAATAAAATTAAAAAACAAAAAGACAAAATCTATAAGAAAAAAAAAAAAAGCAAACTTGAGCAACACCGCGAAGCTCAAACAACAGAAACAAGATCAAGCAGCTTAAAAATCTCAACTTTCCGAGACAGACATTGACGCAGAGAGATACAATATTCAGCGAAGAAGCCAGATCGGAGAAGACGAATACGACGATGGAGAAGAATCGCCGACGTACCTGAATCGGCCTCGCGGAGCAGAGAGGCGAGGGACATTGAGCCTCCGAGGTCGTGGAAGAGAAGGGAAATGGGAAATGGGAAATGCAAAACCCTAGGCTCGTTTTGGTTTTGGTTTTGGGGTTTGAGCTCTCTCTCTCTTTCTCTCTCTATAATGGAAAAGATAGGGCTTTTGGTAATTAAAAGAAGAAATGAGGGAGGAGAGAGAAACCGCTTTGATAAACTCTGCTTCTTTCCATACTCTCTCTCTCTCTCTCTCTCCGGCTCTGATTATTCGGAAAGAGAGAGTGAGAGAGAAAAAATGTGGGACCCACGGTATATGCCACGTGGGACCCACCAAATAAAAATTAATTAATTAACAAGGAAAATATGTTCGGCGAATTATTACTAAAGAAACTTTTTCCTTTTTTGTTTTTTTTTTTTTTGATGATCTTGATTTTGAATTTTATCTTATTATATTATATATAACCTCTATCTATGGCATCGGCAATAATTGTTGTGAATTTTTATGCTGATTTTTAAAGTCACGTCGTCAAAATAGTTAGACTTAGAAGAAAATTTTTACTGGTTGGTAATTTTGTCCACGTCATTAATTGTTGAGTCTTCAACTAACCCAACTAACCTTGGCAATAATTAATCGCTTAACAAAGCCAAAAAAAAAAAAATGAAAGTGAAAGTGAGAATAGAACATCTGTAATCACTATATGTGAGGAAACAAAACCTTTGTAATCACTAGCAATCATTTTTACTTGAAAATTGTATAATCACCTCAAATTGTAAAAGCATATATTCATGATTTTCATTTTAATTAATTTTGGCTTTAAATAATGTAGAAAGCAGACTAGTAAATAGTATTACTAGTTAATAGTTATATAAGAAAAATGGAAAAGGGGAAATTTTTTTCAGAAAATGGAGAATTATTGACTAGTTATACCTTGGTAGAAGTTTTTTTTAAGAAAGAAACTTATTGGAGTTTTGTTTAGTCTGGTTGGTGCCCCAGATTTTATTGGATTTGATTAATTACTATATCAAATTGGATTATATTTACAGTGCATTATTCATAAATTAATCGGATTATGGTATTTACTTCTAAATAATAGAAGATAATAACTTAATAGATTATAAAATATTAAATTTTACATTTTACGTTTTTAAAATAATAAAAGATATAAAATAACTCAGTGTCATCTCATCTTTTTGAAAGGGGCGTAACTAATTCTGTGTGTTTAGGATTATTTGAAGGAAAATTTTTTAATCTCAAACTAATTTTACCATCAAACATGGGATAAATCAATTGTTTCCTTAACCCTCTCCCCAAACACAATACAAATCAATCATCTAAGCATTTTAAAATGATATTGAGTATATAAAATTGGAAATAAATGCTATTCCCTATAATCGACTAATTAATTGACGTGTACTTATTTTATATAGTGATTGAGATGGTAAACCTTACTATAAGTAATGTCACATTTTTCAAAGCCATTTCACGAAGGTCAATCTTACAATTTTTTTTTAATTATTATTTTACACCAAGGTTTGCAGACATGGCGTTTTTACTTATGAGAAAATTATTTTGACACATATCTGAAAATTTTATTAATATAATAACTGCTGTCTATTTATCACAACACAACAATACAGATATCATCGGAAGATTTTTTTATTTTTTTTAACAAGCGGCATTAAATACTCTATCTGTCCTTTTATGGACAATGTTTTTAGACACTATTGTATGAACATATTTAATTATATATTCTCACACATCTTCTACTACGGTAATAAATCCTAAAAAATGGCCATTAAGAACTCTGATTAGTCGTTATATATACGCAACCATACAGAGACCTGTCATATGAGACCAATATAAGCAAAAGATTAATAGGAATAAATAACATACATTTAACACAAAAACAAAGTGTATATAACACGACCCACTAACGAATTAAACAATCCATATGGTTTGTTTCAATGAAATTCAATCAATTAGTGGTGTTCCACAACTAATGTTGGCCTACTAATCAATTACTAACCCTTCCCCAAATTTCATAATACAGATCTCCATGCTGATTCATGAACCAATTTCCACACCAAAATGACACGTCTAAACATATGGTTATGGTATGTGCTTGTATTATTGCCTCGTATATCAATTGTACGGAAAATAACGTAGATATTTAATAATAAAAGCAAAAGTATTATTCTATATGCCTTTTTACGGTATAATTTTATTCATAAAAATGCATTTAGTATCACAATATTTGTTCGTTGTATTATTATTAGAGTATAAAATAAAATGTTGGCAAAGCTTTGTCAACTTAAGTTTTTAGGAACATTAAATAAACTAATATAGTATCCTAAGAAAAGGTTTTGAGGTCAACTTTACGTCTACAATTCTTAGTTATGTACTATTTGTTAGACCCTTTATACAGTATGGGTCATTATACTATACGTGTAGGGTTCGTTCAATAACAGCACACATAATAAGAGAATATTATAGTATAAAATCAAATGTTGATCCATTTTTTATCATCAATTTAAACTTTTGAAAACTTGATAAACTAATAATTATATTATTATATTTAATAATATAATAAGACATTTTGGATACATTCAAAAAAAAATTAATGATACAAAAATCACACGTAATGCTTCATACATATGAATTCTGTTTTCTCTCTTGTCCAAGATAACACATCAAATAAGATAAAAGTAGAGCAAAAAAATAAACTGTTTTTTCTTTTTGAATTTTTTGGAAACTCTGTATTTACTTTAATGTCATTTTTCCTTATTGTATATCATTTTATATTTCCCTATTTGTTATATAAGAAAATTTGTTTTCAAAATTGGAGGGCAACAAATTTTGAGAACCACGCCTTGAGATATGTATACAGTTATTAGAAAGTTGTCTCAATCAATAATTGAAAAAAAAATACAGTCACTTGAGCCGGTGAGAGCAGGGTCTAGACTAGAGGGGTATAATGATATCATCACAATCACTAGTGAACAAAAAACCTTCTGACCAAATCTGGCTTCTTCTGAGCCTATGTGTCCCTCTATGGAATCCTTTTCTGGTCTCTGTCCAAATGGAGATCAAATTTGAAATCTCATTGCAACCAAAAAAAATTATATAAATAAATTAGGGTCCATTTACAACACTAGGGTCCTATTATATATATGTGTTCTTATCTCATTACTATTAGCGGCATGCATGATTCTTATTGGACAACAAATAAGGGTCTAAGAAATTAAAGTGGTTATGATCATATACTATTCTTTTTAATCCCCTGAAAAAGAGAAAATAAAAACTATATATAGCGTTGATCTAATATCTACGAGCATCATACGGGGGATCCCAATGAAAGAGAGAACAATGAACACCGATAAAACCAAAAAACCTAAAAGAATTGCCCTCACTCATGTCCTGTTGGGTCTTATAATCCAGGGATTTTCAGGTGGATTTTTTTTATGAAAAACAATTTTGAACCGTCAGATTTATATAGGACCCACTGAAAAGATAAATCTGACAATCTAGAATCGTTTCCAAAATAAAAACCCACCAAATAAACACCGCTTATAATCACTAGAGATTATTGGATATTCAATTTATTGAATGTTATTTCAATCTAATTTACACTTGTATGAGTTATTGACATGATTCATGGTTGGAACTATATCTACTTTGATGTGATATGTGTCGATAACGCCTCTACGACATCGACGCACGTACGCCACATGCATGCACACTACGGTCATGTTATTAGGTTGTGGGGTTATCGCCTCATCGCCAATGGCAACACAAACATCGGCCGCAAAAAGATAAATTAGTAGTCCAGTACTACATGTCGATCGATTCGAAACTAATCCGATCTAAAAAGCCAAGTTTTAACAATTTTCTACTTTGATTTCGACAAATCCATCACAAAATAAAAGAAACACAAAAGAAGAAAGAAATTAGGTCTAGTTTTTGAGAATATGAAAAGAGAAGAAAAGAAAAAAAAATTGGTGTTTGAGATGGACCATTTTAATTTCTATGCCCCTTTTATAGTTCAATAAAAACTTTTGAAAATCGTTTCCACCGATCTATGTTTTTTCTTTCAAAGAAATTCATGATTTTGTTTTTTTTTCTATTTTGTTTTCATAAAAAAAAAGTAAAAAAATTGCTTATTACTCGTGCACAAAATAATAATAATAATAATAATAATAGTTAGTTAAACATGCTATGGTTCTAGAAGTAGTTAAGTAATAACTCTAGATGCTAGTCTTTATTTGAATATTGATTAAATATAGAGAAATTATAGTGAATACCCAATTTTTACAACTTAATGTAAGTTATTACCCAATCTTTTGAAAAATGTAACCAACTACTCAAAAGATGCAATTACTTAAACAGTAGTAAGTGGTGGTAATTCACTTTGTTACCAAAAGCATGTGCAAGTAATTCACAAATTGACTAGAAACTCAATTACTTCAAAAGTTTGGGTATTTATTTTTATTGTTATATAAATTATGGGTATTTGCCTATTTCACCCTTAAATATATTATATATGAGATGAATATTAATGACATTTTTGACAAGTTAAGATTTTCCAATGTACCTATGGGGTGCTAATGTTGGACTAAATTTTAACAAGGCCCAATGAACCCAAGAAGACTCGGCCCAATGGGGAATATCCCGACAGAGACACAATAAGCTAAACTTACCCGGTCGACAACACCTACCTGGCCGGCAACGCCTACTCGGCTGGTGACACCTACCCGGCCGGCAACATCTACCTAACAGGCCGGCGCCACCTACCCAGTCGCCCGCTCAGTAGACTCTACCCGGCCAGCCAACGACCTATTTTGTCACCAAATCATGGCACATTGAATATTATTTGAAAGATATTTGAAAGAAATTTTCAACGATACATTATATGCATTATTCTGACGTGTAACGAAGAAGTTACGAGCATTCAAAAATCGGCGCGCAGCAGCCCGCCAGCTAACTACCCGGCGGACCCGGTCATTCGGCAACCTAATTTTATCACCAAAGTATAGCATATTGAATATCATTAGAAATATCTTTGGAAGAACTTTCCAATGATGTATCATATGCGTCATTCCGACGAGTGACGAATAAATTATGTACATTCAAAAATCGGTGCGCAACAGCCTGCCAGCTAGCTACCCGACCGCCCGTTGAGTGGACTCTACCTGGCTGGCCGGCGACCTAATTTTGTCACCAAAGTATAGAATGATGCATATCATTAGAAAGATCTTTTCAACGACGTATCATATGCGTCATTCCGATGAGTAACGAAGAAATTACGAGTGTTCAAAGATCGATGCGCAGTAGCCCACTGATCGGCGACCCAATTTCATCCCCAAAGTATAGCATATTGCATATCAAAAAGATCTTTAAAAGACCTTTTTAATGATGTATCATATGCATCATTCCGACGAGTAACAAAGAAATTACAAGCATTCAAAGATCGGCACGCAGTAGCCCGTCTGCTTGCCTACCCGGCCGCCCACTGGCCAGACTCTACCTGGCCGGCCGGCAAATAACTATCACGAGGTTGACCCAAAACCCACGTTCTCTCAGCACGAATGTGGTAACCCAAAATTGACTCCATAACTGCTCAGGGACGTGGTTGATGGGAAGGTCGTGGGATCCATCGGAACATCAATAAATACCACATCCAGCGAGAGAAAAAATGAGGGCTTGAAGAAGAAAAAGAGAGAAAGAATAGGTCAGTCCTGGAAAAATCTTTACGCAACCATCCACCAACAAAAGGTGCAAAACCTCAAACTCTCAGCGCCGATAAACCCCCCGACACCCTCATTTTTGCCTCAAACAAGAACTACGGTAGCTTGATTCCTCCAGGGATACGTAGGCAGCCTAATCTCAGAGACTGGATACAGTCACAAATCTAAATTATCAACTATTTTTTGAGTTCATCACCAAGTCAACATCCAAGATCATCTCTCCAACCTGTGGTTCAACGCAAGCTCGCTCGAGATACGCGGCCACGTGTTCCATTTCACTTGATGACGAAAAATTGCATCAACAGTAATAAGGTAAAATTTTAAAAATTTAGGAGGGGCTATTCAAAGAAAAATTGAAAAAAAAAATTAAAAAATTCATATGTTGTGCCAAAAATTACAATGTGTCAGATAAGGCCGAAGGAGGGGGGCTGGAGCCCATCTTGGACCTAAGCTGGCTTTGTCCCTAGCCCCATGTGTGTTGCACTTAATTTATGCCCTAAATTTTATACTACAAATATAGAGTGTAAATAATGAGAGCACACCAATTAGGGCATAGATTATTAAGTGGCACTAAGAATGACCTTATTTTTCAATTTCTCCTTTTGCAAAATGCCAAACTTTGACAGATGCTAAACCTGGTGCCTCAAATGCTTAATTTTAGAATGGGCACGTTAATTTAGCATTACATTGAATATGCTTTAATCCATCTTTGTGTGAATAATAGTCGTAACATCACTAAATCAAGGGCCTGTTTCTCATTGCAAATGATACCAAATAAAATGAAAAAAAAAACTTAATAAGGGTCTATGTGGAACCTAAATTTTCGGAAGAAACGAAAATAAAAATCTCTATTCCTACAAGAAATGACGGCTTTGGAAACTACACTTGACGTCGCCAAAATATTGCCGTTTGGTACGCGGTAATCTTCAGTAATAAGATACTCATGAATCTTTTTAAAGTAATCACATATTCAGAAATATCAAATTATAGCGTTTGGTTGTGAATTATAACTTTAATTAAGATTTTTAATAATGTTGAATAACATTAATTGGATAAACGTAAGAATATAATGTTATTTTAATATGTGGACAAATATACTCTGTCTAAACAGTGACGAGTTAATACATTTACTCGAGAACACCTGTCAACCTGAAGAAAAAAAATTATAAATATAGTAGGCTACCTAAATAAGTAGTGAAATAAAGAGACAAATACTGGTGTAAAAATATATCTTTGGATTCCAAATATAGTAACCTCATATATTTTTCGATGTTCCTTGCTAATGCAAAACTTGTAACATGGACGGCAATAAACTTGTAGGAAAAAGCATTAAAATCTTTTGAGGTTTTAAATAAATAAGTAAATTATATATATATATATATATATATAACACAAAAATAAGTTTTGTTTCTTTCAAATATTTCATGATAAAATCTAGTAATCCAAGCACGGACCTGTTCTTTGATGGTCTTGTGAAAACCACACTATCTAAAAACACTAAAGACCCAATCTGATATGAATATCTCTTTATTTTTTTATTTATTTTAAGTGGTGATATTATTTTTTGCTCGGCTTTTAATTTGGGTATTAATTTGGCTCTCCTATTGCTTCAGCAACATTCGATCGGTTCACACACTCTATTTCAATTTATTCATATTGGTCAGATGGAGAGGTGGGACGGCGAGAGGGTAAGACGTAAGGTAGTTAGGTTTCTTGAGATTTGTGTTTTTATGTTAAAAGTTAACCCTTTGTTTGGGTAGCCCACTTAACCATTCCATCCTATTTTTTAGGATGGAAAAAATAGTTTAGAAATGGTTTTGAATGGTTTGAAAATTGTTATAAGCTGGTTTTCGTCCGAGGATCTATCATCGAGGATGTCGTCCCCGACCATGAGCAGCCTCGAGAGAGAGTGCCCGAGTGACGACGTAGCTTCGCCACGTCAGCAAGAGTGTCAACGTCAATGGCAGCAGAGGCGCGGGTCGGTTTCACGCCTATGTCTGCGAGGGTTGTTGGAAGAGACAACCCTCGAAGGTAGACCCCGACATGAAGCAAGGTCCTCGGCGGGAGACCGATGAGCTGATGATCCACTAAGCCCGGGGACGAGTGGAACTCGCGATGAGCCTCACAAAGGTAGAAGATCAAGCGAGTCGGGGAACTCCTCGCGGAGCAGGAGGTCCCCGGTCGAGGGATGAAGCGCGGGTAGTTGTTGTGAGATCACTCCCGGTGATATTTACCTCTGACATATACTGTAGACGCCTCACTTGTGATAGACGTGAGTTGCTTAGTTAGTAACCTACCCCCGGAATTTGGGACAGGGTATGGTCGATTAAGATAAGGCCACCTAATCCCCTGATTTAAGGGAGATTTGGTGAGGCGCATTTAATGCACTTTCCTCTCTCTCCATCCGAAGATCTATAAAAGGAAAGGAATGAGAAGGGGAAAGGAGTTGAAAAAAATTACTCTGTAAACTCCCCATTTGGAAATTCCATAAACACAGTGGACGTAGATTATTACTCCGGCGGAGGGTCGAACCACTTAAAAAATCCCAGACTATTTATTTTCCGTTCAAATTTTCCCTGTTCATTGCCGTATCACACACTAGAGGTACGGATCACGGCGTTGGTTTAAATTCTACACCAACAGCTTGGCGCTAGAAGGAGGGTCGGCACTCGAACCTCCATCTCTATTGTAGGTTTATTCCCGCTTTCTCTGTTACTCATCGCGCTACTTGATCGGAGATCAAATGGCGCCCAACTTGAGAAGCAGCGGCAAAAATCCCTTAACCTCCGAGCAGGAGATGCTCGAAGATCGAATCCGGCGCATGGAGGAATCCATGGCAAGAATGACCGGATTAGTGGAGACGTTGGTTCACAACCAAAGTCCACCTCCACTTCTGACTGACGCAGAGCACGCGAATGTGCTCCGAGCGCGGCGGAGGGCTGACGACGCAGCTGCCGACCTCCGGGCCGCAGGCGACGTCAACGCGACTCCTGATGAGGGTTCATCGGGCGGTGATCCCGTGCACGAGACTCACCATTCCCGCCGGCGTAGGAATGCGCCAGCCCAGAAGTCCACCACCCGGTCGGGAAGGCCGCAGTTGCCGGCTGACCCGGCGGGACCGTCACGCCCCGCGGCCAAAGGCGGGACACCAGCTCAGCCCGGCTCGGTGTTTACTAGGCTAGGCCCTTTGCAGCGGGACACCGCCAGGAGGGCTCCTGCGCGTGTTGGGGCCAGCCCCAGAGATGCGCGACTCCCAGTGCGGGAGCGCCTCCGCGAGGAGTCGGCTACCACTGCTACTTGCCGGCAGACCGAAACATCCCAGGAATTCTCACCCGCGGAGATAGAGCGCATTCGCGGGATCCTTGGTGAGCCATCCTGCGATGGAATCCTAGATGGAGATTTCACCCCACTCATGAAAACCCTCTTGGCAACCCCCGTTCCCGATCGTCTCAGGCTACCGAAGGTAAGCCTGTTTGATGGAAGTGGGGACCCCTCCGACCACTTGGGAGTTTATTCCTCGTGGGCGCACGCCTATGGCTATCCGGAAGCCATCTAGTGCAGACTCTTCGACACCACCCTAGCGGGGGAAGCCCGCTGATGGTGGTATCGACTCCCAGCCAACTCAATCGGGAGTTGTCAAGATCTGAGAACGAGGTTTGCCGCCCAGTTCTTGGGAGGTCGTAGACACCTCAAGAACCCGGCATACCTTTCCCGAGTCAAGCAGGGGGACAGCGAGAGTCTCCAAGCTTGGCTCCAACATTTTACCAAAGCCACAATAGAGGTGGGGCATTTGTCTGATAATGCTCTACTTCTGGCAGCAAGTTCCGCAGTACGCGAAGACACTCCCTTCGCTTTCTCTATCAGCAAGAAACCGCTGCGGACGTACACTGATTTCTTGGGGCATGCTCGGAACTACATCAACGCGGAAGCAGCGACTTCGAAGAAGTCCGGTTCTGCGAAAGCTCTCCGTGGCAACCCCAAAGGGGATCGCCGAAAAGATAAGAGGCCTGTCGAGGCCCCAGTAGGCCACAATCGACAACCTCGTGACGAGAAAAGACCTCGTGATTCCGATCCGTCTTCGGGGCTCGGTGCAGTTCGCTCTCGCAGACCTCGATATGACAAATACCAGGAGCTTACTGCCACCATCGAAGAGATTTTCGTCAACTCGCGGAGCGAAGTTGACTTTCGACCCCCTGCACCTTTGAAAGGGGAGGTGCCAGAGAAGCACAAGGACAAGTTCTGCTTGTTCCATAATGCGGCCGGGCATACGACCGTGACTTGCTTTGACCTGAAGGATGAGATAGAATATCTCATCCGCCGAGGGAAACTCGAGGGGTATCGCAAGGAAGCGAATCCCAATAATCGAGATCCGCATAACTGGGAGATCGAGGGTGAAATTCGAACGATTGCGGGAGGCCCTTATCCTGGGGGGCTCTCCCAACGATCTATGAAGGGTTACGCCCGAGAAGCGCGACAGGAGTCCTCCGGAGGAGTGTTCCAGGTGTCGCGAAGATCTCCACAGCCCCCTCGGAAGATCGCGAGCCCGCTCATATTCTCGGATGCGGATGCCGAAGGAGTCCGTTTCCCTCACCACGATCCTCTGTTCATCTCCGCCATGATTGGGAACTATCTCGTCCACCGTTATCTGATCGACGACGGCAGTTCAGTGGATATCCTATACTTGGATGTCCTCAAAAAGATGAGAATTAGTCCGCAGAGCTTGCGATCGACCGCAAGCCCGCCGCACGGATTCACAGGAGACTCTATCTTCCCAGAGGGGAGTATAGAGCTAGCCGTCTCATTTGGCGAAGAGCCAACGAGATCAACTGCCATATCAAACTTTATGGTGGTTAAGGGTAGGTCTTCTTATAACGCCATCCTCGGGCGTCCTACCCTGGTAGCAATGAGAGCGGTCACTTCCATCTACCATCTCTGCCTCAAGTTTCCCACTCCTAGTGGCGTCGGAGTAATCCGGGGGAACCAATACGAGGCTCGGATGTGTTATACGACGAGCGTCAAATCGGCCCCCGCCGAACCGAAGGGGAAGCGCACGGCCGAGGAGGCTGCTTTGGGGGAAGCAACCTTCACCATCGGCGTGCCCGAGGATCGAGGCGAATTAGACCCTCGCCTCCCGGCCCCATAGCAATTAGCGGGCCCGGCTGAGGATACCGAAGAGGTAGACATTGACGACCTAGGCGCTGCTCGGAAAGTCAAAATTGAGACTTCGTTAAGTCCCGAAGTGCGCAAGGCCATCATTGCCTGTCTACGGAGGAACCGAGACGTGTTTGCATGGAGTCACAACGATATGAAGGGCGTAGACCCAGACGTGATGTGCCACCGTCTCAACATTGATCCTCGGATCCCGGCCCGTCGGCAGAAGAGGAGACCCCTCAACCCCGAGAGAGCCCAAGCTCTTAAAGACGAAGTTGACAGGCTCATCAGGGCCAGTTTCATTCGCGAAGCAAAGTACCCGGACTGGGTCTCTAATTCGGTGCTGGTCCCAAAACCGGATGGAAGGTGGAGGTGCTGTGTGGACTTCACTAACCTCAACGAAGCCTGTCCGAAGGATAGCTTCCCTGTGCCTCGAATCGACCAGATGGTCGATGCCACTGCAGACCATGAACTCCTCAGCTTCATGGATACGTATTCAGGCTTCAACCAAGCTATCCTCGACATGAGGCCTACTCGGAGAGGAAAAGAAGTCCAGAAGCTTACCGGAATCATTGCAGCACTCAACAAGTTTGTATCTCGGTCAACTGACAAGTGCCTCCCTTTCTTCAACGCCCTATGTGGGAGTAAGGAGTTCGCTTGGACTGACGAATGCGAACGGGCCTTCGAGGAGCTTAAAGTTTACCTCGGTCATACCCCGGTCCTGGCGAAGCCCTTATCAGGGGAAAAGCTCTTCACGTACCTCGCTGTGTCCCAGCATGCAGTTAGTTCGGTACTGGTCAAGGAAGCCGCCGGGATACAGGTGTCCGTTTACTACGTCAGCAAACGCCTCCTCGATGCTGAATTAAGGTACCCCGAGCTGGAGCGGCTCGCCCTTGCTCTTGTCATCTCCACAAGAAAACTTCGCCATTACTTTCTGGCTCATCCGGTGGTGGTTCTTACCAATCACCCAATGAAACAAGTTCTGCGCAAGCCGGAGGCCTCGTGCAGACTTATCAAGTGGGCAGTCGAGTTGACTCAGTTCGACATCCTGTATCACCCGCGAACGGCGATCAAAGGACAAGCGATAGCCGACTTCATCGTCGAGTTCACCTTTCCTTCGGAGGAGGATCGGGATGGACAGAACGAACCCTCAAAGTGGAAACTCTTCGTCGATGGATCCTCGAACGAGAATGGTTCGGGGGCAGGGCTCATGCTCGTCAGCCCCGAGAATCATCGAATCAGCAGCGCGTTGCGATTTACCTTCAAGGCCTCGAACAACGAGGCAGAGTACGAAGCCTTGCTTGCCGGCCTAAGACTCGCCAAAGAACTTCAAGTAGATTCGCGCGAGTTCTCAGTGAAATCCATGACGGAGTCTGTGGAAACCACTCGGGTGGACAGTCACTCGCGCACAAGGCGTTGTTGCAGGGATTCTACTGGCCCACGATGAAACAAGATGCTGCCGAATATGCGAGAAAGTGCGATAAGTGCCAGAGATACTCCGCACTCATTCGAGCTCACCCGAAACGACTCACCGTCATCTTATGCCCATGGCCCTTCGCGAAGTGGGGAATCGACATAATCAGGCCATTGCCCACGGCGCCCGGATGGCTCAAATTCGTCGTGGTGGCAGTGGACTACTTTACCAAATGGGCCGAAACGATCCCTTTAGCCACTATCACTGAGAAGAATCTGACTAAGTTTGTCCGCGAGCACCTCTTTTACAGGTTCGGGATACCTCACTCATTGGTCTCAGACAACGCCCTTCAGTTCGATAACCAGCGTATGAGGGACCTCTGTGACCAGTTCGGCATCAATAAAGACTTCTCCACGCCATACCACCCGCAGAGCAATGGCCAAGTCAAGGCCGTCAACAAGATCATTAAGACCACTTTGAAGAGACGACTCGACGTACTCAAAGGACGTTGGGCAGCGGAGCTACCCCTAGTCCTCTAGAGCTATCGCACTACGGCCCGCACGGCCACTGGAGAAACTCCATTCTCCATGGCTTATGGCACAGAGGCGATGATCCCGGCAGAAGTAAAGGTCCCTTCTTTTCGCTACGACAACTTCGATGAAGCGGCCAACAATTCACTCTTGGCCGCGGAGCGAGATACGATCGAGGAACGACGAGAAGTCGCAAGGATCCGGATGGAGGCCCAGAAGCGGCGTATGGCGAGGTACTACGACTCCAAGGTGAAGGAAAGAAAGTTCAAGGTCGGGGACACCGTCCTCAGACAAGTATTCTAGAACACCAAGGAGGCTTTAGCGGGGGCACTGGGGTACTCATGGGAGGGACCTTATCAAATCACTGAGGTTTTGCGATCGGGAGCATACCGACTCACGGATCTCGCCGGGATCCCGATGAGACTCCCCTGGAATACGGAGCATCTGAAGAAGCATCTCAACAATTCACTCCTGGCCGCAGAGTGAGATACGATCGAGGAACGACAAGAAGTCGCAAGGATCCGGATGGAGGCCCAGAAGCGGCGTATGGCGAGGTACTACGACTCCAAGGTGAAGGAAAGAAAGTTCAAGGTCGGGGACACCGTCCTCAGACAAGTATTCCAAAACACCAAGGAGGCTTTAGCAGGGGCACTGGGGTACTCATGGGAGGGACCTTATCAAATCACCGAGGTTTTGCGATCGGGAGCATACCGACTCGCAGATCTCGCCGGGATCCCGATGAGACTCCCCTGGAATGCGGAGCATCTCAAGAAGTATTACCAGTAGGCTCCCCTATAGTAAGTAGAGTAAACATAGGTTCTAAAAAAATTATTTTAGATATTTCTCATATAATTAAGAATTATTCAAGATCATCATGAGAAAGAAGTGTGTCTTCATTTTTTGTGCTAAACTAATGGATTATATGCTTGATTGTGACATTCAAGGGTTTATTGATCTACCTAAAATCAGGACTTTATGTACCCTCATTAGCATGAAATTCAAGGAATTCCAAACACAATAATGCCATTTAGTTAGGACAAAATGGATTTTTGGAAGTTAATGTAGGTCACTAGGGAATCAAACTAAAAAGAAAAACAGTAGCAAAGATTTGTTGAACATTCACAAACTCTAAAAAAATAGTATAATTCCAATATAATCTCCACCCTAAGATTTGGCATCCACCAAAATTGTCCCAACTCAGATTCAATGCATAACATATATAATATAACTCTATTGAAATCCATTTCCCTTCAATTTCTTATTGAAATCAAAATCTTGGGTTCTCTTAGGATTCCTCTATCCTTCTAATTGTCGGAAGTTACATAAGATGTATTATAGTGAAAAAACAAAAGAAAAGAAAAGAAAAAACCCAAAATAGATAGACTTAAATACAAAGAGTACATGTACACATGATCAACATACTTGGGTATAAAATAATGAAAAAGAAATGTGGACAAATCTCTTTCACATGGTAGATATCGGTATCCCAAGTAGCAAAACTTCTTCCTTTTTCCTAGAAAGGGATGGTTGGTGTTTGTTTGTCTTGGTCCTTCTTGTACACCAAGTTTAGGTAGTAAATAATGGATGACATATCTGACTACACAATAAATGAATAAATAAATATATAAATAAAATAATAAAGTTGAACAATTTGTTGTAATCTTGAACGTTACTCTTGCAAAAGCTTTCTTCTTATCCTAGGCAAAGATTAAATTACACTTTAGCTTTGTTTTGTTGGGCTTTGTGTGTGTGTGTGTTTTAATTTTTGGGATCTACGTTTAGTTCACTTTGGATGGGATTGTAGCAAATTAGCATCCAAAAAAGTGAAAAAGAAAAGAAAAAAAAAAGATAGAAAAGATGGGGTTTTGTTTGAATACTATGATTTGGAAACATCAAACCTAATAAAGGATAAGGAAATTAGGGAACACTTGGCTTGCCTTATTAGCAATTCACCCATTCACATAATCCACTGAGTTGACCAACTGAAGGGAAAAGAAGAAAGCGACTCAGTGATTGATAAACCAACTAAAACTTTATTTTAACGTATGAAATTTAATTAGAAAAGTACTCATAATTATCAATACATATAAATCACCATCCATATTTTGTGTCTGACTTATCACATTATTTTGTGAAATTTAAAACCATAAATAATGCTTTTTATTTTTTATTTGTAAATTATACTATACACGAGTGATAACTTCTTTTTCTTTTTCTTTTTTTTTTTTTTTTTTTGCTAAGGGAGTAATAACTTTATTTGTGTATAAGTATATATGAAAGGTGACATATTTGACGGACAATGACCCTTGCTTGTATTTTAGCAATTATGACTATTGGTGACATATTTGTAACTTTGTTGAAAGCAATTAATGCATTGCGATTAAGACATATCCCAGTACAAATAGCACTGAATCCTATATGCTAAAACATTGTTTAATAAACTCTTTTTTTTTTTTTTTTTTTGTGCGTTTAAATACAGAGATTTGTTCAAAAAAGTTGACCAAGCTTGTCAACGAGTCTACGAGGGTAGAGCCTAGAGATTAGACCTTTGGAGGCTTTGTATGTTATAGCTGCAAGTCAGTCAAATAGCTGGACTGGAATTGAACGAATGAATAGTAGTTAACTTTTGGCAATGAGAATTGAGATGAGTGATGAGACTAGTAGACATATCACATATCGCATATGGCATATTGGTCGTTGCATGTTACATATAACGTATAATGGAGACAAGGCATGTTTTTGCCTTGATGATTCTATATTATCTGTGATTTGTGAGCTTGGATATGGGCCTTTTCTTTTTGGGCTTTCTCTTGGATTAGGCCATGGATCTACTCTCTCAGTCGACAAAATTTGTTTTTTAACATTTGACATTCAACTTTATCATCTATAATCTATATGTCGACATTATATAGTCATTATATGCCATGTCACTTTTTTTATTAACAAATTATTACGATGACCCTAGTCCCTCTTCTTGTCTTTTGTGTAAGAAAAATGGGCAATTCAGTCAGATTCACTATGAAAAAGTGGCATGGACCGCAATTTTTTTTTTATGTGACATTTTTCAAAACAAGTTGTCCAAAAATGATATTTTTCAAAAATTTTCAAATTTGAAAGGGAAATGCAAAAAGATCATTATACGTGTCACTTAATAATTTATGTATGAGTGGTGTGTTCGTTTAATGTGTACTCTATAACTTTAGTATAAAAGTAGATGTACAAATTACAAGTGCAATACAAATGAGATATAGATTATTAAATTGTTGAAAAAGGGCATTCATCAAAATCTCATAAAATATCATGCAATGCCACCTGTCTCGTTTACACTTCATAGTGCTAAAATAAGTATGCTAACCGTAAATTATGCTACTTTTTGTTTGAATGAAAATATGTTTTTGCCAAATATGTCCTCTAATCGAGTTTTTACAACTCATTAAATGAATAATAATCATTTACAAATTTAATGAAGTTTTAAATAAAAATATTAATAGAATGGATGAGTTGTCTATACTTGATAGGTAGAGACATCCTTAAGGACATCTTTGGAAGTAACAAATTTCCAATCCTTCTTGTATTAGTCAATTACAATTCACCTTCATATATTTTTTTTATATTTGCCCTCACCCTTTTTGAGGTAATTTAGTTCATTTACAGTAAGGCGTAAATTAGGCTTTAAAACGTGACATGACCGTGATCTTTTTCCGAGACACAGCTTAGAAGTGGTATTTCAATAGAAAAAAATACCACCCTTTATGAGGTAATTTAGTTAATTTGCAATAAGGTGTAAGTTAGGTTCTAAAACGTGACATGGACCGTAAACTTATTGCAAGTGGTATTTTCAAAAGACATAGCTTAGAAGTGGTATTTTAATAGAAAAAAGGCTAATTTGGTCAAGAGCAATGTTACAAAGACCATAATTTTTTGTTAAAAAAAGTAACCGCAATGATGTAACATAGATTTATTTGTTATAAGACACAATTATCAATACACATGTAAAATTTTATTTCACCCATTATTGGTCACTCTTTTATGGCAAAAAATTCTTGCCATGTACTATATCTCTTTGGTCAAATTTATTGTTAAAAAGTAACATACACTATAGTAATTTTTTAGAGCAACAATTTTCAAAAATATTTTGATCACAAACGACAATTTTCAAAATTCTCCCGAATTCAAAAATGAAGGGGAAATTATAAAACAAACACATTCTTAGTGTCACTTAATAATCTATGCCTCAAATGATATTCTCTTTTTATTTTAATTCTATATTTATAGTATAAATTTTGTGACATAAATTAAAAATACAATATATATGAGGCATAAATTATCATTGTGATAAAAAAGCGGCATTCTTGAAAATCTCCCTTAAATGAAAAGCTAAGGTTCATAGACCAAGCCCGTGAAGATTTATTTGGGCCTATTTAGATTCAGACTGGCCCTAAAAACTTAGCGTTAAAGTAGTGGGGCTGAGTTTAAAAGTGGCCCACAAGACAAAACGACAATACTCAAGTGATATATGGAATTTTTCATATCAACTGATGTAACAAAACGACAACTTATTTTTGTTGTTTGAACACAAATTTGGTGAACCACTTGAAAAAGTTATATCAATTCTTGACTCTCTCTAAAAAAATAAAAGAAAAAAAAAACTCTTCTTCTCACATAGTAAGAAGAGTTCTACAAAATTACTAAATATGTTTTCTATTTTTAAAATTTTAAAAATAAAACAGAGTGAAATTTTTGTTTATAAACTATGCTGAAATAACTCTCTGTGTGACCTTTATTTGGTTTTCATGGTCTTTTTATCCACGCGTCAAAGTCTTCAAAGAAACGACATTGATGATGTTCATGTCGTCACCAATGACGTCATTGTATCCACATTATATGACAATAAATACCTCTCTCTTCTTTCTTAGCCAAAAAAAAAAAAAAAAAAAAAAAAAAACCCTCTCTCTTCTGTGGTCTAGGTGCACCTTAGCAATCCACACCGCTGAAAATCTTGAAAAATACCTCAATTTCCATTTTTTACACAATTGAGAGACTTTTTCTTTCTTTGTTTTGGCATGGATCTTCCACTAAATTAAAAATATTATTTTTTTAACAAAAATTAAAAATATTATTGATGGTCAACATTCCAAGGTCACACAGTTGTTCACATAGACATATAGTCAAAAAGAAAATAAATACGAAAAAAAAAAAGACAACAAGTTATAAGTTAGTTAGAATATATTTTAGAAGTGATTTGGTTCCCATGAACCTACCTTTATTTTGAGTACTCTACATTTCTATAAATAAAGTACTCTTTAGGAATTCAAAAGATTAACAAGACAATAGAAAATTCCCTCAAAAAGGAAAATATAAAATAAGGAAATTTCTAACATATTTAATTGTCCTCAACAGATTTGTTCTTAACCTTACATTTCCGTAAATTAACGGATTTTATTGACAATTTGCCACGTAACATTCATTTATTTACTTTGAAAAAATTAATTACTAAAAAAAGGAGAGAATCAAATGGTGTTCACACGATAATGAAAACGGTTAAGCTCTAGAATAATACTAATGACAATAAAATAAAGATAATATCCAAAATCTGATTAAGCGATTCTGGACCGTTTGACGTGGCGATTGCCGAGTCAGCAACGATGGACGGTCCAAATTTCGCCACGTGGAAACACCGGCGAAGAAAAGATCTTGGCTGGTCAATCCAACGAGGAGAGCCCAGCTGCCCTATAAATAGCTGACCAATCACATAAATAGCTCGATTTTTTTTTTCTTTCTTACAATAATCCCATTTCCCAAAATCTCTTACTCACTCTCTCTCTCACACCAAAAGGCCAAAAAAAAAAAAAGAAAAAAAAGCTTCAGAGAGTAAAAGCTTCGATCAAGGTCTTCAATGGCGGAGAAGCACTTCAAGTACGTAATCCTCGGCGGCGGAGTCTCAGCGGTGAGTGTTTTTTTCTCGGTGTCGTCGATTTGCGTCTCGCGGTCGGTTTTCGTTTCGCGATTTTACGATTTTTCGCCGTTCTTTGACGGTTTTTAATTTGTGGTGTGTGATTGTGTTTTTGTCTTTGATTTTGAAGATCGGAGTGGATTTGATTGTGGTTAGGTCTCGTTATCTGTTGAGCGTTGATTTTGCTTTGTTTTTATGGTTGTTTCTGTGTAAAGGCCAGATTTTGATTTTGTGATGTTGACGAACTTGTAAAAGATTTTTTTTTAGGTGAAATTCTGTTTATCATTGGCTGATTGAGAGCGTCTTTTGCTTATTATATATTGTTGCTACTTTTAGGGAAGTTATTGACGAAATCCAAATGGAGAATGCCATCTTTTTAACAATTTGGTATTCCTGTTTGGAGGCAATTTCATGACCCAGTGAAACATTATATAAAAAGCGCAAAAACAAAATCATTATTATAGACTATTAGTCTACTTGTGGAAGTTTTTGTTAACTGAAATTGATGTTAGTATAAGGAGGCTTTAGCAATCGTTAGACACTTAAATTGGCTATTTAATAAAGAACATTCTAAACTTTAACCTATTAGTTTCGATTGAGATAATTAATCTCTTTTCTTGTTTTCTACACTATTATACTATAAAATAGTAGATATGATATAATCCTTAGTATTTGATAAGGTTTGTATCTCAGAACTACAAATACTTGTGTATTTCTGCCATTGATGAGACCCCACTTCTCTAAGTTTCTTCGTTTCTTCATCTCCAGTGGTAAAAGCTATGTAGAATGACATAGTCATCTTATCTGCAAAATGATATTGACCGTATCTAACAACTTCAAGTAATAATTTCATATTTCCTAGAGGGATGGGGGATGGGCCACTTTTCTTATAGTCTCTTCACATCCTTCTTTTCCAGTGGTCAAATAAGTGTACAGCCTTGTTCATTCTCTTTATCCTTTCCTTTGCTATTGCTAATGGTATATCCGTTTTGGTTTTACAGGGATATGCAGCTAGGGAGTTTGCAAAACAGGGAGTCAAGCCTGGCGAGCTAGCTATTATTTCCAAAGAGGCGGTATGTTTTCCATGTCCTTTGTTTGCACAGAGTTCAGTTTGTCTGCTGGAATTGATGCATCTAGGTAGTAACTTGTAACTAGAAAACTTGCCGATATTTGTTTTGAATTGAATGATGCTGTTCTTATTTCTATCCTCCATAACTATTACTGTGATGCTTGCTTTATGTTGAAAACTATAGATTCGCTTGTTGGTGCTTGATTTTTATTACATATTGAAATCAATCTTTTCCTATATTTTACTTCCAGGTGGCACCCTATGAGCGTCCTGCACTCAGCAAGGCTTATCTGTTTCCTGAATGTAAGTTGTGAAGATTGCTTGGTGTAGAGCTTAAAAAAGCACAGAAATCTGAGATACAGCCATAGCAATTTCAAAGAATTAGAAACTTCTACCTTTGTTTTCTTTATTTAGTGTCGTAGGAATTTATTTGAGCTTGGCTTTTGCAGCTCCTGCTAGACTTCCAGGATTCCATGTCTGTGTTGGAAGCGGAGGAGAGAGATTGCTTCCTCAGTGGTACAAGGAGAACGGTAATTTTTCCCGTTATAAATAGCTGTTTCAATGATATTGGGATAATCTTTAAATTATTTTTTGACAATAATTGAAATGCAATTTTCATTAATGGCTTGAGTATTGGTGATTACAGGTATAGATTTGATCCTTAGTACTGAAATAGTAAAGGCAGATCTAGCTGGAAAAACTCTTGTGAGCGCATCCGGGGAAGTCTTTAAGTATGAGATTCTGATTATTGCAACTGGTTCTACAGTAAGTAATCTAATGATGTTGAAAAACTCCCTCACCCTCTTCATCTCAACCTTTGTCAGGTCATCCTTACTGAAATGACATTTCTTTACTTCCATAGGTTATAAAGTTGACAGATTTTGGTGTTCAAGGAGCTGATGCCAAAAACATATTCTATTTGAGAGAAATTGATGATGCTGATAAGCTTGTGGAAGCAATTAAACAGAAAAAGAATGGGAAAGCTGTCATTGTTGGGGGAGGATACATTGGTCTTGAGCTTGGTGCAGCTTTGAGAATCAACAATTTGGAAGTCAGCATGGTTTACCCGGAGCCTTGGTGCAGTAAGTGGTTACTTATTACTCCTTTCATTTTGTATACTTGTGCCAATGTTTTTATTATGAACATTATAAGGTGAAGCATTTTTGGTAGATTCTGAAGTAATTAACTCGTATTCATTCGTTCGTTCTTGCAGTGCCTCGTCTTTTCACCTCAGGCATAGCTGCCTTCTATGAGGGTTATTATGCAAACAAAGGGATTAAAATTATCAAGGGAACTGTTGCGGTTGGTTTTAGTGCTAATGCAGATGGCGAGGTAAATTCTCAATCTTTTGATATACGTTGTTAGTAATGTTTTATGCAACCGAGAACCCTTTTCACTATCAACTTTTGCCGATCACGCAGGTTACAGAGGTGAAACTCAAGGATGGCACGGTGCTCGAAGCTGACATTGTTGTCGTTGGTGTTGGAGGAAGACCACTTACAGCACTGTTCAAGGGACAAGTTGAAGAGGTGAAAGGTGGCATTAAGGTTCGTTTGACTTGTATAAATCATCAATTACTTTTGTTTGGTTTGTTAGCGTGGAGAGTGGAGACAGAGACCATCTAGTCTAACCGCTTAGTCAGCTACTTGATGGAGCTTCAAAAATATTTATGGTTTATCAAACATGCTTTTAGTGCATTTTACACAGTGAATACTAAGTATTGTTTTTCTGTTATTCGTTTGCAGACCGATGCCTTCTTCAAGACGAGTGTTCCTGATGTATATGCTGTTGGAGATGTTGCTACTTTCCCGTTGAAATTATACAATGAGGATAGACGAGTAGAGCACGTTGACCATGCCCGGAAATCAGCCGAGCAAGCTGTCAGGGTATGTGGATTCATTCTCTCTTTATTCCCAGGCATCAGCGAACCATTTTCTCAAAGCCAACAAGAACTCTGTTATTAGCCAATATTTCTTGTTCATTGAGAGATCCATGCGCTGTTGTCTTTGTTTCATCAGGCCATCAAGGCGAGCGAGGAGGGAAAATCAGTCGAGGAGTATGACTACCTCCCTTACTTCTATTCCCGCTCTTTTGATCTCTCGTGGCAGTTCTACGGCGACAATGTTGGTGAGACAGTCCTTTTCGGGGACAACAACCCTGCTTCACCAAAGCCCAAGTTTGGCTCGTACTGGATCAAAGATGGCAAGGTTGTCGGAGCATTCCTTGAGGGCGGGACCCCCGAGGAGAATAAGGCTATTGCCAAGGTCGCTAAGGTCCAACCCCCAGTTCAGAGCCTGGACGAGCTCAAAACCGATGGTCTCTCCTACGCTAGCAGGATTTGAAAATTTTCTTTGAGATGGTCATGATAATAAAATGGATTGATTAATGATTACTCTACACTTCATGTCTAGATTTTCATTGATGATTAAACTTCGGTTTTCTCAGTTTTATTCCTCTTGTTTTGCTCGTACTCTGTTGATGACTTCATTCTTATGTACTTAAGCTTTGTTGAAAATGTATAAGAATTTTATTTCTTGGTTGCTTATATAAGATCTTAATTTCTGAGAAATTAATGGTATAGTATCATAACAGATTTCTTTTCCATTAAAAGAACTTCGGTTCTTGCTAATGAAAGAATTAAAGCAATTGTATTGTCCTTATGTACTTCATTATGTTCATAATTTAAAGATTTTTTAGCTTTCAATATCATAATTCAAAGCTTGTAACTTGACAAGCAGTTTAAGTTCATAAGAATTGATTTTTGTTCTTATTCAAACTTTTCTTGCTTTCTTGGTCTTGAAATAAATATTTTTATTAGTTGTACACATTAACAACATGCCACAATAGCTGTGTTCATAAAACAGAAGTGAATGTCATCAATAATAGATATCTTTTGCACCAAAAGAACAAAATAAAAAGATAAAAAAAAAATCTTTTACGCTATTTTTTTATATTAATTGTTGTTCATTGTATATACTAAGCATCTTAATTAATATTTTAATATTGAAGGAGACATAAATACACCCAGACATTCTCTTGATTGTTAGCATCGTTGGTCAGTTAGTTTGGCTTATTGAAACAAAATGTTATAAATTGTACCAATCTATTTTGAAGGGGATTATGATGAAATGAAATGCATTAGTCTCTCATCTCTCTATCTCTCTCTCTTTCTAATTTCTTTATTTTTAAAGCCAATTCTCACTCGAAGAGTGCTTATTCCCACTCTACCACCAAAAAATCACTGAAAATGTCGTATCAACATCCTAATTATTAGAACGTAAAATAATAATCAAATAGTTTGTGCAACTTTGTTAAGCAATAAAGCATATCGCATGTGGGCATAATTGGTTAAATACATAAATGATAAGGAATCAATGTAAATAATATACATATTGTGCTAGAAATATATGGTAGTTATATATCGGAGTAAAAGTTATAGGGCTCTAAGGTAAATTGCTTGAAGTAAATAACTAAATTACAACTCTTTATCTACTATAGTAAAAGAAAAAAAAAGAATTATTAGAATAAAAATAAATAAATTTGACGTCCACAGATGAATCACAAGTTAGAAAGTTGTAGAAAGGAATTGCACAATCTTCTCTAGTAGGGGACCAATGCTGAATTTTTGTGCGATGATCACATCGTATTTAATTATATAAACAATTCAGGAAAAAAAAAAAAGATAAAAATCTAACATGCCACACCATCCTATTAGTCAGAGAAAGAAATCAAGAAGTATTTCATGCAAAAGCATGCAATCTAATATTTCTGTTTTCCCCACACGAAATAAAGCAAGCCAAATTATACTAGAGAGAATTGAGTCAACAGCTATTTTAACATTTTATTTTTATGCTCTTAATTTATTTATGTACTAATAACATTATTTAAAAAATGTCGACCATTTTTTTAAATATAGATTAAAAAATTAACAAATACCAAATAGACCCGTTATACTATTGATACTTATATCATCCGATTTCTCTTTCATCTCCTCTTTCGCATCTTTCTTTGCCCCAGCGGCTGGAGCAGTCTCAGCGCCGGTGGCGGCTACCACTGCGACGCCACCACTGGAAAGGATCGAAGCCTCTACAAGAAAGTGCAGTATCAGCGACGGCGTCCACTTGTTGGAAATTTTTTTCCCTCAAGGCGAAAATTTTGACCCCGCCCATACTCCCCGATTCAATTCATTTTGTACGTGTATAGGGGATTTTTTTTAATGAATTTATCCATAAACTTCTTGGACCATTGTTTAATTTGCCATGTCTTTGATTCGTCAGTGTTTGATAGCTCTAGTGTAGTGTCAACATACCATTTTACTCTCTTTTTTTTCCTCCATACTTTTGTTCATAATAAAAATTTTAAGTTACTATTTTATTTGTTTTCTCATTCCCAATTTTAAATAACAATATATTATACATACTCTCTGTGTAATGTAAGCATAGTTGTAGTAAGTTTTATTTGTATTTTATGTATAAGGTTTTTTTTTTTCTTAGCCAAATTTATTTTTAGTTATGAACAACATTGTTTATCGAGTTAATATAATAGAATTTAATTAGAAAAATACGAGTATATCTTGCAACAAATTAAGTAGTATTTGCAAAAAAGAAAAATATATATATTTTCCTTATACTGCACAAAGGGTACTAGTACAACCATGCATAGTTATCATCTCTCAAAACACTCTAACAAATAATTTTGAAAATTCTTGCAATTTTTTTACTTTCTTTTTCACACCCTCCCTCTCTCTTGCCTTATAGCCATTACTTTATTCTTTAAGCCAAATATAACCTAATCTCTAATAAATTTAATTACTTTATAATATATAATAAGACGAATAAAAAAATACATGACATTTTGCCTGCTGTTAATCAAACAACTTGGTTAAAGCAAGACCACGGAAGCATATGTGGCTACAAACACTACAGTGTCCATTAATCTTCACCATCCAAACAAAAAAGAAAAATCCTCTCAAATAAAATACGAAAAATTATATTAAAAAAAAAAGTCAATTTCTTTGAAAATTTTGAAAAATATCACTTTTAGACAGCTTATTTTGAAAAATATCACTTTAAAAGAAAGTTTGCCGTTCATACCATTTTTTAGTAGTGAATTTAACCAAATTCTCCTTCTCATTTTATAAATGAGAAAGACAAGAGGAAATAATGACGATAACATAATAATTTGATAATAAAAAAGGTGGCATGACAGCAATAGTGGCATATGTTGCAAACTTGAATGTCAAATGTGGCATGAGATCAAATTTTCTCAAGTTTTTCTCTTTAGGTGATTTAGAATATGAACAATATTTTTAAATATTCATAAAATAATCAAGTAGTTATAAGAGATTAAATTTATCCATAAATCTTATTATTAATCTATGTTATATATTTTTAATTTTTTGAAATATTGACTAAAAATTAGAAAACCTTTTAAAACATAACTTCTTTAACTAGTTAATCCTAAATACAATCATGAGAAAATTTTTAATTTGACATTTCAACAATATTTTTTTATAACTTAAAATCACACATTTTACATATCTATTCAAACAACAATTCAAATAATATTTTCAATTAATTGAGCCAAACAATAATTTAAATTTTTCTTTCAAATTGCTCAATTTAGATTTTCTAATTCAACTGAAAAATGTTCAAATTACCACAATTTATACCCATTTATCAAACCAACCCAAAATATATGGCTATCTCAGTTACTGATTAATCAAGTTTGGCGAAAGTCCATTATAATACTTGTCACAACTACCCGTGAATGATTAAATTAAGCCTTTGATATAAACATGTCGCGCGTCATGTTATTGCATGATTATAAATTTAGGTTATTATGAATATGACCTCAACCACTTGTCTATTAATTAAATAAGTGTTTCCGAACCCCAAAAAAAATTGGGAAAAAAGGGAGTGAAATTATTCATGTTATTTTAATTGTAATCTATATCATGTTGAGAGGCAATAATTAAATAAAATAATAAAATAATTAAAAATTAAGTTGTAAAGTTAAAAACAAAATAAAATAAAATAAAATAACAAAACACTCGCACACTATCCACGTGAGGAAATATTTAATCCTAAAGCTGGAAAAATTTTAACAGTATCCAAATCAAATCCTTTTTGGTTTTTATTATTTTTCATATTTGTTTCTTTCTATGGATTTGACAAAAGGTTGGCCATCTTGTCTCCCATGTGTTCACCATTCATATTTCAGAATTGATCAATTTTTTCAACTTTGCTTGCTAATAATTAACACCCACACCTTATTATTTTTTTTGGGGATTTTATTGGACCTATTTATGCTCTTTTCCCTATAAAGAAAATGTCAATGAACAGAGAGGATCCAAAACTCTTAGCCTTGGGTTAATTTGTCTCAAATCATTATGATTACATTGATTTTATAATTTTTAGACGTGTATTTAACTTTTTTTAGTCTATATTTCAAAAAAAATCAATATTTTTAAAAAGTAGTCATTGTCGATTAAAAATTAAATGTATAAAGATAAAATCTCAACATGATGCAAATAACAAAAATTATTATTTTTTAAATTAATTAAAATGTTGACTATTTTCTCGAAACACCATTAAAAATGACTTTCCTTAAAAAGAGAGATATGGGTCTGCGCGTGCATATCCTATAGTACCAGTAAGAAAACGGATCATTGTTTGCAATTTTCTTTCCCAACTCAATATTCAATCTCCTAATAGTTCTTGTGGATATAGAGATTATCCATAGTAACCACACTTTTTTTTTTTTTGGCTAACGTTGAAGAGTAATTTAATCAGATAAATTAGTACTTTAAAAGTTTAAATCTGAGGACCCACTTAAAATGAACATTTCGTACAAATTAGTGGTCCTGGTAATTAAATTTGTGTGTGTGTGTGATGATATGAAAATATCACATGCACAACCGACAAATATGTATAATAATTTTCTAAAAAAGTTGGCTTCAAATGGAATTATTAGCCTTATCTTTTTAAATCTTCTCATGATCAAACTAGATGCTTTAATAGTAAGTAAAATACTATTAATTAACAAGGATGATCATGAGCGATATATTCCGAACGGGGATCATATCTTGCGAACAACATTAACATTGTTATTCTATGCATGTCTACACGTATATGTAATTTTTTTTCAAATAAATAAATCAAACACGTTATGATTGACGTTGATATATTAATGGCCATGGCAATAATTGACAGGTTAATTACTAATTACTATTAATATACTGATCACATTTTAAATGATGAGGACTAGAGCGACGACTTTTGGAGTTTGTATTGATTTTTAAACCATATTTTAAATGGAATTGCCAGACAATTATGGATTTAAATTTTTTTTTATTAATAAAAACAAATGTTGTGAAATATTGCTTTTATATTAGTTATTAACTTGTTACAAATGGACATGAATTTAAGCTCCTAATAATCCAAAGCTAACCTAATTCATTACAAGCATACCTAACACACACACACACACACACACATACACATTTATATATTAATATATCGATCCCCATATATCTGTTATCTCTCAATTGCAATATCACTCTGAAATCTTTCACTCTTTTGTTACCACTCTCCAATTTCTCTCCTAAATATATAGCCTTTCCTATTTTTGGTCACCAAGCGCGTGGACATATAGATAACTAATAACAAATTACAATAATTAGGATGTCCGGCTTGGTGGCGACGGCGGCTATCAGCGGCGGCGACTCTGCCACCGGGAAGATGACCGATGCGGTGGTGAAGGTGCAGAGTGTGTTTAGGGGAAACCGCGCCCGCCGCACATTGGCTGACTCCGCCATGATGGCCGAAGAGAATTGGTCAGTTTGCATATATGATTATGATATAATATATATATATATATATATATATATATTACAATTTTGCATGTATATATTTTAAGAGCCTATTTAGTATATTGGTTATCTTTTTCTCATATTTCAAGAAAATAATTGACGTTTTTAAAAATTAAAATTACAACATTGTATAGTTAAAGAAATAGTTATTTTTTAATTAATAAAAACTTTGGTTATTTTTTAAAATATTATTAAAAAATTACTATATATATGCACACAGTAATGTATGTATCACTAT
The DNA here is from genome assembly GCA_018132145.1 of Boehmeria nivea var. tenacissima. NCBI lineage: Eukaryota > Viridiplantae > Streptophyta > Magnoliopsida > Rosales > Urticaceae > Boehmeria > Boehmeria nivea. The sequence goes on along the minus strand of CM030884.1, from coordinate 13,693,729 downwards.
ATATAGTTATTTGTTTTAACTAATGAATTTATACATGTATCAATATTGTGTTTAATTATCTATTTTATATATAGGGCTCAAGCTTTGGAATTTGCTAGCCTGAGTCGTACAACGATTTCGTTCTTCGATTCGGCCAAGCCGGAAACAGCCATTTCACGCTGGAATCGTGTTGGCTCTAATGCCTCTAAGGTTGACTCATGTTATTTTCTTTAAACTTATCAACTTAATGTTATAATTGAATATAAATTTGATTTTTCCTTATTGATTAAGTATGTCTAAGTTAATTTCTCAAAATTAAGAAACTTGCCACCGCTGATCAAAAAGTATGGAGGAGGAGGAAAAGACATGTAGGTGTATAAAAGTAAATCTATAATCACTTAAAAGGTAAACAAATAACTATATTTTTAATAAAATAGAACGCACGCAGGCTATTTACTCAAAATATATTTTAAAAATTGCTGATTTACCTTGAAAAAAACTCCAATTTTTTAGCCACTTAAAAAACCCCAAGTTAAAAACATGCCATTTACTTAATAATCTCAATTTTTTTAATATTGATTAATTAGTATATATCCAACGTTTTAATAATAATAACACAATACCTACATAATGAAATCACTTACTTTGTAATAACTAATTCAATAATTGGGGCAAGAGCCCCCACTGAAGTTCTAAAAAAATATATTTTTATCCCAATAAATTTGTTATAATAAACCTTATAATTAAAAGATTGTATAAAACTCTAAAAATGCTTAATATCCCAACTTCTATAATATTTTTTTTCCAATCAACACACATGGCAATAGCAAGTCAACGGTCTAATTTTCATATACAAATCATAATATATTTTATTTTTAATTCAAGTTTTATTATTAATTATACAGCCATTGAATAATATTTCTATATCTGTCGCTGATCAAAACTAGGTAGAAGTCATCTCTAAATTGGATCTTAATCGACTAATCACTAGTTTTTTAATTTTTAAAATGCTAGTCATTAATTTTCTTGAAACATGAACAAAAAGATAGTCAAATGCCAAGAAGACCTTAAAATGTAAAATTTGGTTGATTTGTTTTTTTTTGTTTTTTTTGTTTTTTTGTTTTTTTAAATAGCTGGGAAAGGGTTTGTCCAAAGACGATAAAGCACAACAATTGATCTTTCAACACTGGATTGAAGCTGTAAGTATAAACTAACTTTGCAATTTTTTATTTTAATTTTTTTTGCATCCATAAAACCCCTCCAAATTATATTAATTGCATTCACTCAATTATGCACCTTGACAATATATCTTGAAATATCTATGTAGATTGACCCAAAGCACAGGTATGGTAAGAATTTGCATGTGTACTATAACGAGTGGTGTAAAACAGAAGCTACTCAGCCATTCTTTTACTGGTAATTTTAACCAAACATTATTATATTATTCTCTCTTTGATCTTCACCTTAATTATATGCGAAATATTTAAGAACTAGCTTTGAAAATATTAAATTATCTCATTCTATTTTATTTTCTTTGCAGGCTGGATATTGGTGGCGGGAAAGATCTCGATCTAGAAAAATGTCCAAGATCAAAGCTTAAAGATCAATGTGTCAAATACCTTGGACCCGTATGTATTTAATTTATGTAATATGTACTTTCGATGTTATTTACACAACTAACCAATATTTGAAATCCATTTTAATTTAATTTTAAAAGATAATTGAAACTAACAAATTGAGTTTATATTATGACTTATGTATGATTTTCACTTGCTATTGATTGATTGATATATTTTTTTCTTTTTTTGAATTTGTGGGATCAGAAAGAGAGAGAAAGATATGAATACATAGTGGTTGATGGAAAATTAATAAACAGATTAAGTGGAGAAGTGCTTAACACACAAACAGAAGGTGGATGGGAAGCTGGAATGCTCTTTGTCATAAGCACCTGTAAGAGACTCTATGTTGGTGAGGTGAGAAAATTTTATTTTATTTTATTTTTTCAACACAATTTTGAAGATCCCAATGTTCTTTCCTTTTTTTTTTTAAAGTTATTTAATTTCATCATTTCTACCTGAAAAAATACACATGGTTTCAATCATAACTTCTTCTTTATTTTTGTCGTCCCCCAGAAAAGGAGAGGAAAATTCCATCATTCTAGCTTCTTGGCTGGAGGAGCCACAATAGGTGCAGGAACTCTAGTGGCAGAGGATGGAATTTTGAAGGTAATATATTTATATATATAATAGATTTTTTTTTTCTCTATTGATTGCGATATGAATTTTTTAGTGGACTTTACTTAAAATAATAATAATAATAATAAAATTGATAATTCGTTCAAAATCATTCACCATCTACCAAAAATTTTTCATATTGTTTATAAAATTTCTCACCATAGCAGCAAAGAAAGTACAATACGTCCCCCGTATCACTTTTTTTTTTTTTTTTAAATTTAATTTTGAATCTTCCACAATCACATAAAACACTAGATACTTAATAATGAAAGGTATATTATTAAGGCAAAATATTGTATATGATTTACCATTGTATTTTACTTTTCAGTCAATTTCTCCATTTACTGGGCATTACAAGACAACGGATGAGCGTTTTCAAAGCTTCCTAACATTTTTCAAAGATATTGGAGTTAATCTTAATGAAGTCCAGGTAAAACCCTTTAGTCTAAATAATAGTACAAAATTTAATTATATTTCTCATAAAATTTAATAATTATCTTGATTATATAATTAATTAGCTATAAAACTCTTATAGTAATTGCTATATATATATATATATATGATTGGTTTGAAGCTTGAACCCTTGAATATTATATTGACATGAATTTTTGTCTCCATGATTCATGTCACATTTTATTCTTAATCTGTTAGGGCCATGTCTACTATTCATTATAATTTTGTTTCTTGACGAATTTATTTTATTAGTTTTATTTATTGGTTTTCAGGTAATGAAAACATCTGATTTCTTCTATTTCCCTGGAGAAGATAAAAGCTTTAACTCAAGATCAGAATCAACCACACCTCTTGCCAAACCAGAAATCACTAAAGTGGAGGGAATTTCTGGCGCTGCTTAATTAATTAAATAATTCAATTACTTTTCTGTGTGTCATGGCCAATCTGTTATGTTAATTTTGTGCTTAAGCCTTAAGTGGATTATCACCCACTTTGATATTTACATTAATCAACGTTGAGATATAGATATACTAATTCCTTTGACCCTAGTCCAAAGGAATTGTCTTGTTTCTATGCATTTTTAATTATGATTGCTCAAATCACTGCTCGTTTGTCCTCTTTGATGGCAAAAGCTCATCACTTGTGATTTTTTTTACTTTTTTTTTTAACAAAGCTTGTAATTTCTGAAAAAAAATGTCCAAGTCAAAGCTTAAAGGTCAAGGTGTCAAATATCTTGGACCCGTATGCATTAATTTAATTAATATGTAATTTCGATGTTATTTACACAAATAACCAAAATTTAAAAAATCCTTCGGAAATATATGATTTTGCATGCGCGATTGATGGAAAATTCATAAACAAATGGGAAAATATCAGCATTGTTGCTATTTACACATGACCACATGATTTTTTTGTAGAAATTGAAACGATCAGCAGCTTTTTGTCATATTTCAGACGATGAAAGAGACTGATCGGATTTGTATTGATATCTCAACCATACTTTATATAAAAACTTACCAGCTTTTCATTGATTGTACCTGTTTTTATTCACCACGCCATTGGCATGTCACAGCACCTTTTTGCTGTTGTTTTTTTTTTTTTTCTTAAAGAAAGTTTATTAATATAATCAGTACAGATATGATAAACTTCAATATAAAGACCATTAGAATATTAGATCTCGAAACAATATTGAAAATTATAAAAAAAAAATAATAATAATAATAAATAAAAAAAAACGATCAGGAGGTGAGAAAGCATACCAAATCTGATATAGGAATAGAAAAAAGTAACGCAAAGCAAGCTCTTTCAATAACATCTTTATAGTCGGTAGAGAAATCCGAAAGACCGAGGCTAATAAACCCACAAACTTATAAGGCACACACAAAGTGCACATAACAAACTAGCAATACTAATAACTAAAACAAATAAAAAAATGGGGAGAACACTTTCATTATTAACACAAAAATATAACTTAAACAAAACAAGAGATATAAACTGAGCACAAGCTTGATAGAAAATTCAAATTAGTCAAAAAAAGAAATATTTCCATAGGAAAAATCCAACATTAGGAGTAAAATATTTTTTAGTTTGATAGAAAATCTGAATTGGTTAAAAAAATATTTTCATAATGAAAAACATATATTAATCAATAATAAAAATATTGAGAGAAAAAAAGTAAGGAATTAATAGTGTTGAATTTAATATAAAACAAAGCCAGTTTAGAAATTAATCATTTTAAAGGTAAAGTTTAAAGGATTTAGTCCTAGAATGTCAAAATTAAATATTTAACCGTAACATCCGTATAACATAATATGATACACGTATGTTACATGTAACATATTATATTACATGTATGTTACGACTAAATCTTTAATTTTATGAAACTATAGCTAATTTTTTAGTTTGGTTAAATCCTTAAAAATTTCTATAAAACAACATTTTTTAATATAAACAAATTTATATAAAATAAATTTAAAAAATGGCCGCTAACATAATTTGAGTATCCATATAAGGGTAAAAATATAATAAACAATTGTAATTGAATAAAAAATATTTAAAATGTTCATCAAAAATCTATATTTCTTAAATATTTTTGTATATATTAAATTAGACAAGCACATATTTATAATTTTCTCTCCTACAAGGCCCTACAACATAGAATATAATATATATTATATTATATATTAAATTGAACGTGACGGAATTCCATCATTGGATAACGCCAAAACTTTATCACGTGAAGCATTGTACCCCACTGTCTATCAATTTTCGTACTCTTCTATTTTGCAATCGATTTTTGTACTCTAAAGGCTCAATGTGTTGTCTTCTATCTCTAATTTTTTTATATATAATTAAATAGTCTAATTAAAAATACATTTCAACAAAATTGATACATTTCTTTAAGAGAAAATAAGCTTACCAATTAAGTTGGCCTTTTATCATTCACTCTCCTATTATGTCATAATTTTACTAAAATAGGAAAGAAAAAATTACAAAACTATGTCTTTTATTTCTACATGTGATGACATAATTGCTCTTAATTCTTATTAGCTATTTGTTACATGGATGAAAGCTCTTAATCCAAAGCAACCAAATCCATAATTAACATACCCTTATATGTGTATATATATCACTTATCTCTCTCTCTATTGCAATATCACTCGAAGCCCCTTTTCCTCACCACACTCTTCAATTTCTCTCCAATATTATCCCTATTAGCTTTTCCTTTTTTTCCCCCACCGAGCTCGCATTCATAGTTGCCTATATTAAAAAATAAAAAATAAAAAAAACTAGCAAGATGTCCGACCCGGTAGCGACCGCGATCAACAGGGATGACTTGGCCGTCGGGAAGATGGACGACGCGGCGGTGAAGGTGCAAAGTGTGTTCAGAGGAAATCGCGCCCGTCGCACGTTGGCCGACTCCGCCATGATGGCCGAAGAGAATTGGTTAGTCATACATATATGTGTGCGATAAATAAATAAATGAAAAATTATATGAAATAGTCGTTCCATTTAAATGATTTAAAAATATGATTCATATTTTCAATTTTTAGAAAAGTTGCAATCAAATAGGTACAAATAATGAAATTCATCCATGCACCTTACTAATAAAGTATGACTGTTTTTGTAATTTTTTGAAACATAACCTATAATTTAAAAATATTGTATTTGATCATATATTTTTATAGGGCTCAAGCTTTGCAATATGTTAACCTGAGTCGTACAACGATTTCATTCTTTGACTCGGCAAAACCCGAAACAGCCATTTCACGGTGGAACCGTGTTGGCTCTAATGCCTCTAAGGTAATATTTTATATCTACTAATTATTCTAAATTTTCTTTTTTAACTTATCTACTTATTGCTATTGGATATGTGTAACCTTTTTTTTTTTTTTTGTTCCTTTTAAAAAAATTCGTGAAAATATTTACTAAATATATATGATGACCTGAGTTTCTCATATAATTTATATATTAGCTAACTCAAAATATTACAATTTTCTACTAAAAAAACTTTGCTGTTTCAGAAAACAAATTAGCACTTTTTTAATGGTTATTTTTTAGTGTACCTTTTTTTTTTTTTAAACCTTAATATGTGTATAATTTGGTACTTTTCGTTTTGAGCAGCTGGGAAAGGGTTTATCTAAAGACGATAAAGCACAGAAATTGATTTTTCGGAACTGGATTGAAGCTGTAAGCAATAACTAATAACTTACTTGCATAATTTTTTATTGTACTTTTTTTTTTATCACTTAAACCTTATTAGATTTGTATTTGCTTATTGTTTGAGCTGTATTTGAAAAATATATGTAGATTGACCCAAAGCACAGGTATGGTAAGAACTTGCAAGTCTACTATGAACAGTGGTGTAAATCAGAATCTACTCAGCCATTCTTTTACTGGTAACTTTAATCAAATAGTATTCTCATTCATATAATTGGTAAAAATTTTAGAAAACTACCTTTGAAATTAATTTATCTTGTTATTTATTTTCCTTGCACAGGTTGGATATAGGTTGTGGAAAAGATATTGATCTTAAAAAATGCCCAAGGTCAAAGCTCAAAGATCAATGTGTCAAATATCTTGGACCCGTATGTATTTAATTTTATTAATATGTGCCAATTTCAATGTTATTTACAAAAATAACCAAAATTTAAAATCCATCTTAAATATATAACTTTTCAGTACACTGCTATTAATTGATTATTATTTTTTTTGTTTAATTTGTGGGAACAGAGAGAGAGGGAAAAATATGAATACATAGTGGTTGATGGAAAATTTATAAACAAATTAAGTGGAGAAGTGCTTAACACAAAAATAGAAGGTGGATGGGAAGCTGGAATGCTCTTTGTTATGAGCACCTGCAAGAGACTCTATGTTGGTGAGGTCAGAAAATTTTATTTTTCTTTTTCATGAACCAAATTTACCTTAAATTTTAACCTTTGGAAAAAAAAAATATTTACTTCTCATCATTTCTACCTTGAAAAGTACAGAAGTACTTATGGTTTCAGTAGTTTTTTTAATATATATATATATATATATATATATATAATTTTTTCAGAAAAAGAGAGGAAAATTTCATCATTCTAGCTTCTTGGCTGGAGCGGCCACAATAGCTGCAGGAACTCTAGTGGCAGAAGATGGAATTTTGAAGGTAATATAAATACATGTGCATATTATATATATATATATACATTTTTTTTTTCTTAAAGCATAATAATTTATTTAATTCTGAATGTTACACCACTAATCGAAATATTGTGTGTATATATATATATATATGATTTATGATTTTATGTTGTTTTTGTTTAATTTTTCAGTCTATTGCTCCATTTACTGGGCATTACAAGACATCAGATGAGCGTCTTGAAAGCTTCCTAACATTTTTCAAAGACAATGGAGTAAATCTTGATGAAGTCCAGGTATAACCCTTTTAGTCTAATTAATTAGTAAAATAATTAATTATATTGATCAAAATTAATTATTAGCTAGAAATTAAACTCTCCAATATTATATAGACATGAATTTATGTTTCCTAGATTCATGTCATATTTGATTTTTGATTTGTTAAGTTCATATGTCTATTGTTCATTTCTAATTTTATTTTCTTGACAATTTTATTTACTAATTTTTATTATTTTGGTTTTCAGGTAAGGAAGACAACTGAGTACTTTTATTTCCCTGAACAAGAGAAGAGCTTCAACTCAAGATCAGAGCCAACCACACCTCTTGCCAAACCAGAAATCACTAAAGGAGAGGGAATTTCAGCTGCTTAATTAATTAATTAGTACTTTTATATGTGGCATTGCCAATCTAGTGTGTTATGTTTCTATTTAAGTGGATTATCACGCACTTTGAAATTTATGTTAATCAAGGTTGTGATATACAGCCTTTGACCTCTAGTCCAAAGGAACTATATATCTTGTTTTCATGCAGTTTTAGTAATTAATCCTTCGACCTCTTTGGTGGCAAAAACTCATCACTTGTGAATGCATGTATTGTTTTTTTCTTAAGAAATGTTGTGGTGATTTTTTTGTTTTGTTTTGTTTTTTATGCTTGTTCGCTGTAAAAAAAAATCTTCTTTTTCTTTTCATAAATGAGTAAAAGAATGTTTGGTGGGACAAATATGTTAAAAATATCATTTAATAAAACATTACTTTATTGAGATTTTACTACAACCACATGAAAGGACACTCAAATGTGAAAACATCAATAAAAAAAAAATTAAAAGAAAAAGAAAAGCAACAGCTTATATCAGTTATTTGTCAGAATATTATTACCCTTGTTTCGAAAATTATTCCAAAATAAAATAATTTAATTTTATGAATTTTAAAAGGGTACTTCTGCCATGGGAATCGAAATAAAAACCCACTAATGAGAAATGATATTGATTGGATGCTATTTGAAAATGTTAAAAAAAAAATATAACCTTACCACACGTGATTGTTATTTGAAATATTATTAAAAAATCTCTCATTCTCCTTCTCTCTCCCCTCCTTCCCGAACCCAACAAACTTATCATCAAACCAGCCAAATTTATCAAATCTAAACCCATCGTCACCAAAAAAAAAAAAAAAAAAAAGAAGAAAATCCTAGAAAACTAAAGAGAAAATCAATTTTTTGCCAAACTACATAAAAGAAAGAAAACCCTTCTTACCACTATCTGCAAATAATAGTATTTTGCTCTTATGTTCCGTGAGTTAAAACCCATTCCTACCACTTTTGTAAAGTTAAAAGGAAAGAGAAAAAGAAAATCCAAGTCTTCCACTGTCGCACACTCGGCGATGGAGGACCAACCCTCTGCCAACTCAATTGCTCTAGAAATGACACCACCACCGGCTTGCCAACCTTCCTGCTCGATGGTGACTCCGCCGTTGACGACGACGTCACCTCTCGATGTTGGCAGTGTTAGAGGACCAGAGTCGTGAGCTCCACACGACGTACTCGCTGCAGTTCCTCGACCAAAGAAACCAACACGAGCTTATATTGGTATCCAACTATGGCATCATCGGAGATGTTGAAGGGGCGGCAGCCATTATTATGACCTGGGTGTGTGGAAGAGAAGATAAAGAGGAAAAAAAATAAAAGAAGGAAAAAATGTTAGATGCGGTAATGCGCAGAGTAGTTCGTGTGCGTCCCTTTCAATGACCAATTATATTGTTTAAAATAGTACCCATCTATGTGTTTTTTTACTAGTTCCCAACAGAGAAGTTTCCTTTTAAAATGATACAATTAATTAAAATTTAAAAATATTATATTGAGATTAAAAAATTAAAAAATAGTTAAAAATAATATAATAAAATATGAGGAACGAGGGACCAAACAAGGGATTATATATTGTTGCTAATATGCTGAAAATGAACAGTGTCATATTAAGGACAAATTTAAAATATTCTTAATGAGTTTTGATAATAAATCAGGGACAAAATGTAATCTAACATTTTTTATTTTTTATTAAAAAAAAAAACCCTCTTACTGTAAAGTACAGACATGAAAGTCCTTTTCAAGCTTCATGTTTGTCCATCATATATCTTCTTCCAAAGCAGCACAACCACTCAAATTCTGCCTTATAATTTTTGTGGCAAAGACAACCAAACATTCACGAACATTTAACGGCCGACCTGAGAGGCTATAATTTCTTATAAAATCCGTTTATTTACTCTTTCAATAAATGAAATATCTTATTCATGTGCGTGTAACATCAAGCACTATTTAAGAATCTTGACTGTTTGTACTTTTTTGTTTTTAACTTAGAAAAATCTTTGAGCTGGTAAAAAATTAAAATTTCAAAGAAAAATAATAAATTTGATCATGGTTTGTATTAGGTGATATAATTCAGTTTTTTGTTACATAGGTTAATAGATTTTCACTTCATGATTTGACTGTGGCAATCTAACGGAAAATTATAAAATAAGACAATTTTTAGTATTATTTAATAATTTATATATTAAATAATGTATATTTTTAATTTTATATTTATAATATAAATTTTAAGACATAAATTAAAAATATACTGTGCACACGAAGCATAAAAAAAAAATTTCCCTGATCTAATTAGTGCGAATTTTGTGCTTTGTTCAACGCTCGTGCATAATTAAAAAAAAAAAAAGAAGAAGAAAGAAAAAAGTGGTCCCAGAGGAATCGGATTTACAAATAAGACATGTTTTTGGATGCTATTGGACACAAAATGACAAAATCATGTCTTATTCACAAACGTGACTGAATTGGAATCAGCTCCAAAACTCTAGCACGTTATTCACTGACCAACGTTACATGACAAGACATAACACGAATTGATAATATATTAATATGACCAATTTTCACTAGAAGCATCTCTCTAAGACGTCATCAACTAAGAGATTTTTAAAGATTTAGTCAAAATTTTAATTATTTTTTTAAAGATTAACCATAATTTTATAAAATTAAGAATTTAATTATTTTTATTATGTAACAAAATTTATTATACATGTATTTATTTTACTGTTAAGTAAAAAAAATTATTATATGTGTATTAAATTTTATAATACGTGTATCAAATTTTATTATATTATGAAAATGATTAATTTTTTAATTTTATGAAACTTGTCGCTAAATTCTTAAAACATGAGTCTAAAAATGGTTAAAAATCAAATCTTTCCCATTAACTAATGCATGTATTTTATTTAAGTAGTTGAAATAATATGAATAAATAAATAAATAAATGTATCTTACTATATATATAAATATATATATATATATATATATATATATACAAATATGCTAAGAATCAACAAGTTTTTTCCACTCTTTTATCAAACGGCTAAGGAGGGGGCGACACGTGGTGTTTTTTATAGACGATACATGGCGTCCTATATTTTTTTCTTTATTTTTAAATTTTTTTCCTTAAAAAAATCGCATTTAAGGGCCTTTAAGAGTTTTTGAGAAGATTTTGGGGGTTTTTCCGTAAATTTTGGGGGCTTTTTCAATTTTTGTTTTTATCATTTGCTATTTTTTTTACGTAATGTTCTCGAAATTTTTTTTTTTAACATGGTTGGATTCAAAATATTTTTCTCGATCTTTAGACACCACACCCTATTTTTTTATTTTTATTTTTTGTTCTAAGCTTTTATTTTTATTTTTTTAAGTTTGAAAATTTTAAAAGAGCCCATATGTTTATATTATATGATAAATTTAACCATTCAATTATTCAAAATAATAATAAAAAAATTTAAAAAATTTTTAACAAAAATATACTTTATTATTTTTTGTCATATTTTTTTTTTCTCTATTATGTTATTTTACACGTGATATACACGCGCATCGCGTGTGTGTAAAAACTACTATAAATACTAAGGCAGGAAAGGTTTTTTTCACTTTGCCAAAAGAAACGCCTCACAAGGGGATAACACGCGACGTCCCTTGCAGACCACATATGGCGTGGTGTCCCCCTTTTTTTTCTTTTCAAAAATTGCATTTAAGGGCCTCTTTTGGAGATTTTTTAAAAAAATTGAGGGCTTTTTCGCAAATTTTGGGGAGTATATTTGTAATTTCTCTCTCATCTCTCTTTCTTTTTCATTTTTTTTTGTTTTAATCATTTTAATAGCTATTTTTTGACGTAATAATCTTGAAAAAAAAATTTCTTGACAAGGTAGGATTTAGAATATTTTTCTCGATCTTTCGACTTGTCATATACTTTTTTTGACCATAATTATTTTTTATTTATTTTCTTTGTTCTAAGCTTTTATTTTTATTTTTTAAGTTTGAGAAATTTTTAAAAAGGCCCTTGAGTTTATATTAAATAATAAATTTCACCCTTCAATTATACAAAATAACAAAAAATCATTTTTTTTTAATTTTAACAAAAATATACTTTATTATTTTTTCATCATATTTTTTATTCATTATGTTATTTTACACGCGCAGTGCATATATGTTGTGAAAAAAGTTAAATAGGAAGTATGTTTTTTATATGCATTTCCGTATATTTAGTTTGCTTCGATGTTTACAAAATTATGTTTGATGATTAATAATTGGTTCGTAATGTATAAAAGGACATGTAATATTTGTAAAAGTTATGAGGTTCGTTTCAGTATTATTGAGTGTTGTATAGATTTTTGTAAGTTTTATAATATGTACATTTTTTAATTGGTAGTTTATAAATTAGCATTTGTTATCTGGTTAATAGAAACTTAATAACAAAAATGATAGAGATAAACGACACGAATATGCAAACGACACTAGAAAGTAAAACTGGAAAACGACAACATTTAAGAAAAACGACATCTCAGACTTAAAACGACAAAATTATGAAAACAACATGACTGCTAATAGTGACGATTTACAGCAACAGTATATTGAAAAACAGCAGAATAAAAAAAAAAAAAAAAACAGCGAAACCCAAAAAACGACAGTAAAAACAAATAAAAAATGAAACGACAGGAAAACAAAAACTACAGAACGCTGCAAAATGACAGTACATTAAAATGAAAGAAAAAGTATAAACGACAATGAACAAACACGACAGAAAAATTAAAACAGCAGTTAGCTAGCAAATGATTGAACTATTTAAACAGACAAGTAAAAACGGCAGAAATTCAAAAAAACGACAGTCAAATTGTCAACGACGGGAAAATAAAAACAACAGTAAGAAAAGACAAGAAAACTAAAAAAAAAAAAAAAAAGACCTGTAGTCAACTGAAAGTTTCTCAAAACTCCGAGTACAACAAACACCAGAAAATAAAACTGGAAAACGACAACATTATAAAAACGACATCTCAGACTTAAAACGACAAAATTGGGAAAACGACATGACTTCTAATAGTGATGATTTACAGCAACAGTATATTGAAAAACGGCAGTATAAAAAATAACAGAGAAACCAAAAACGACAGTTAATTGTAAACGAAAGGAAAAACAAATAAAAAAAATCAATCGAGAGGGAAAAAAAACCATAGAACGCTGAAAAACGATAGTACATTGAAGAGGGAAAGAAAAAGTATAAACGACAATGAACAAAAACGACAGAAAAACTGAAATATTTAAACAAACGAGTAAAACGACAGAAATTAAAAACAACAGTAAAATTGTAAACGACGGGAAAATAAAAACAACAGTTAGAAAAGACAAGAAAACTAAAAAGAAAAGAAAAAGAGACCTGTAGTCAATTGAAAGTTTCTCAAAACTCCAAGTATAACCGATACTAGAAAGTAAAACTGGAAAACGACAACATTTAAGAAAACGACATCTCATACTTAAAACGACAAAATTGTGAAAATGACATGACTGCTAATAGCGACGATTTACAGAAACAGTATATTGAAAAACAGCAGTTAAAAAAAAAAAAACAGAGGAACCAAAAACGACAGTAAAAACAAATTAAAAGAAAATCCGAAGGACAGGAAAACAAAAACCAGCAGAACGCTGAAAACCAACAGTACATCGAAAAAGTATATACGATAATGATAAAAAAAAAACGATAAAAAAATTAACCTCTTATTTGGGGTGATCATTTCACCCATCTCATTTTATTTTTTTTTTAACATCTCAAATCCTTATACAATTTTTTCCATTCTATTTCATTTTTTTCAACTTTCTTAATCCCTATACAATACTCTTAAATCTCTACCATTTATATCACCTCGAAATTTATAAAATCAAACAATTTCATAATCACTTCAAATCATTTTACACATCATTCCAAACTATTCTTCAACCCATTTTTTCCATTCTAAGAAATAGAATGGAATGAGTGAAATGATCACTCCAAACAAATGGTAAAACATCAGTTAACTGACAAACGACAGAAATATTTAAACAAACGAGTAAAAACGACATAAATTAAAAAAAAAACGACAGTAAAATTGTAAACGACGAAAAAAAAAAGAAAGACCTGAAGTCAATTGAAAGTTTCTCAAAACTCCGAGTAGGGGCCTTCCACAGAAAGCGGGCTCTCTTGACATAGAAAACAAGCCATTAATCTCTCTGTCGCTTATGGCGATATCTCAACGCTTTTGTAGGCGATGGTTGTTAGTACTAAGTAAGGCATCACCACCGACAAAAAGCTATGCCGTAACGTAACAAGTGTGCTTCCCAAATTGCAACTAACTTGTAACTGAGATATGCCAAGCCGTCGTACGGCTTAGCAAGATCGTGGAAGAAGCTCCTCATTGTCGTCTGGCTTTCATCTCAAAAGCTCGTCATTTTTGTGAAATGCCCTTTTGTTTTACACGATAATAATTTATGTTTATTTTGTATTGCATTATTAATTTATGTCCCTACTTTTGTATTTATAAACATAAAGTGAAAAACAATATAGCACGTCATTATATGGGTATAAATTACTCCTTGTTTGGCCCACTTATTTTACCCATTCCATTCCATTATATTTTTTTTTTACTTTTTTCAACTTTCTTAATCCTTCAAACCATTCCATTTTTTTTTCAATCTTTTTTTTCAACTTTTTAAATCCCTATACAATATCTAAAATCTCAACCATTTATACCACCTTGAAATTCGCAAAGTCAAACTATTTTACATTATTTTTCTAAATCATTTTCAAACCATTCCAAATAATTTTCAAACTATTTTTTCCATCCAAAAAAATAGAATGGAATGGCCAAAATGGCCTCCCAAACAAGGGATTAGTAAGTAACATATAAAGTGGCCTTTTTATATATTAAATTATTATTTCACTCTTATTTTTGTCTTCTTCATTGCAGAAAAGGGATAATTTAGTTATATATATATATATATATATAATATATCAAATGGTGTATACCACGCCTAAGGAACTCAAAAGAACAATTATAGTATACTATTCACAATTGAACAATTACACTATCTTTTATGCAATCAATGTGTTGATATATACACTAAACAAAGAAATCCAAATTTGCACTAAACCTAATATATCAACATTAAGCCAACAAAGTGTCCGCGATGACCAAATTCAAGGATTGATATATATGAATATAAATTCATAATTATCCGTTTAAATACTTATTTTATCCTAAAAAGAAAAACAGTAAACAAATAATTCTTAATAATCAAATATTGTGGTTTTGATACCACTTGTTAGAATAAAGTTATTTTTTTAGTAAAAATCATCATCAATATATCCGAAAACTATTCATGTTTAATCATTAAGAATTGTTATACAAATATGATACATACTTGAATCCAAATCAACACATTTTCTTAAGAGAGTCTTTAATTTTGCTTTCTATGCTCTTTTTTTTTTTTTTTTAATTTTGATAATGGATGAAAAATATATTGATCATTAATCAAATGATGAGCTGTGTCAGACCACAAATTATCATAACCATTATTTATAGGGATAGCTTTTGTATTATCTTTATTTTTATTTTTATTTTAACATGTCATAAAAATAAAAATTACTTATAAAATCTATATACATTAAAACCACATATCCTATAATATTGAGAATAATTGACTTAAATTTAATTTAAAAAAAAAAAAGAGAAAGGAAATTAGGCTATTGCCTTATAGGCTCAACGTGGGATGCTTTTGGGCTTTTAAGCCATAAGCCCAAATATGCTTATTGACCTAGCCTTATATATATATGGCTATTGAGAAGAAGATGGTGCAGCCAACGTGAAAGAAGATTAAGAGGGCTGTTGCCGTGCATTGTGAAATAGTGCGCAGAGTGAAGAAGAAAAAGGGCTGCTGTGTGTTTTCGTGTGAAGAGAATAGTGCAGCGTGTGTGTTGCTTTGCGAGTGTTGGCGCCTGTGTGTGAGGAGAGCAGCAAAGAAAATTTGTGTGAATTGTAAGTGTGAGGATAGACAATTGTAGTGTAATTGGGTATTGGGGTGGTGAGAGATTTGAGAGGAGTGAGTGTGTAATCTCTGCCAAAATTAATTAGTGAAATTAAGGTCTATCTACAGTGGATGTATGCAATTTGCCGAACCATTTTAAATTGCGTGTCTCTATTTTTATTGCTCTGAGTATTTCCGTTGCGTGTATGATTTGTGCATGTGGGTGTGTGAATTAAGCAATTTTTCCCAACATATTAAATATATTAAAGTTCAATTACCAAAAACTTTATTCGATCACTATTATATACGATCTGGATATTTTTGTCACCAAGTTCATTATTGTCAAGCTATAAGGCATAAGCCTTTCTTTATTTTGGTTTTTTGTTGTCTGTTCTTGCGCATATTTTGATAATCATAAGATTTAATGCTGATTGCAACGCGAAATGCAAACAAATATTACACAAAAATATATATAGTTATTAACAATAAAACTCTGCCAAATTATGCGTCAAATATTAATTTATTCTTTGACACATCTGCATCAGACTCTCATAATCCTTTATTCCCTCATAATTCATTAGCGTGAGACTTTTCATTAGACATTTTTGCAAACAAAAACTATTACATATAAACAAATCGACATATAAGGATAAAACTGTATTAATATTGAGAGCGACACAACAAAAAATTGTAAATATTCTCCATGTGTTTGTGCATTATATAAAAATTGTCTCATGGAAAGTGTTTTTGCTTAAAAACATAATTAAAATAAGTTTGTCTGTGCATGATCATTATTACTATAGACAGACAAATTTACGTACGTAACTATAGTACATATCACAAGACATTAATATTTATTTGGCATTATGACCTGACGACCACGTTATAATATGATCATATGATATTAGAAAGCTAATATTGGGTCAAAGTCAATAAAGCTATGCTCACAATTAATAAGATTGACTCACTTGATCTGTGGAATTTCTGCATATTTTCTTTTACTTACAACAGAATGGACACGTGAAATTGACCCTTTTTAATTTCGGGCAAACGCGTTATTTGTCTTCTTTTTTTTTTTTCACTTTTTTATCAACCAGAAATTTTAACTTAAGATCTATATATGTAAGATATGTAAACATATGTGACGAATCATAAATATATATACGTATATATATATATACACATATATTGTAAAAGAAAAAAGTCAATTATGAGGGTGCATGATATATAAATTTTGGGATCATGGTTGAATATTATATTGAGCTTTTTAATTACAATATTTGTAAGATTATATATTTATAAGACTATATTTTTAAAAAGTTCCACAACTTTCATTTTTTTTGTTAAAAAGTTTTATTTTTACTAAGTAGTCTATCTAACAATGGTAAATAAGGAAATATTCAGTTAAAATTAACTGGATATTTCGCATACTAAGACTTGACTAAAAAATAATTAATCAAACAGCATATCAAAATTGAAAAGAGTTTCCATCCACATGAGTGTTAGCAAAACGAAATTTATCTTTGTAGATCATTATGACAAATTAGTACAAATATTTCTATTTGTGGCCCACAATAAGTTGCTTAGCTGGAAACGACTATTGTACGTTAAAAACGTCACAAAATTCCCATGTCAATTATTAATCAAAAGCATCACTGCACTATATCCACTAGCTAATATATATCATATGTGGACACAATAAAATAGTGTTTGCTTTATACACAATATCCTTTTTAATGTGAAGGTCAATCCAGGCAAAAGTAGTGCCTATATATATATATATATATCTCACGTAAAAAAATCACACACACAAAAATAAATAAATAATTAATTAAATAAAGGAAAGTACATCGAAAAATCCCAAGATGACTAAGATTGCTACCAAATTCATATTAGTACTACTTCATAGCCGTAAAATTAAGACCACACAATTAGGCTTCTTTTTGCACCAAGGGAAGGTTCTCGGTGCTTGATCTGTTATGGTTATGGTACATAAAATCTTCCCATTTTTGGTTCGATATGTACATATATATGGTAGGTATAAGTATGTTGGTTTAGTATATATTTCTTCAACGTATATGTGGCTCATAGCCATTGAATGTCTATATAGGCATGTACGTTATTAATTGCCAACTAATTCAAAACTAGATTAGCACTAAATTCCAATGCGTCCATCTAATAAATATGGCACATATAATTTGGTTCAAAATTATACCGAAATAATGGCTTATGGATGGTTCAATAGACCATTTGATTTAAGGTAAATTGATTGATTGATTGGAGAGTCCAAATCAAATATATATAACATAGCAATGTTAGAGGATTAGAGTTTTTTGTCAAAATAATTGGTTATAATAACGTGGCTTAAATTTATTTGTTACAGAATACAATTATCAGTCAGCATGTTTTTGTTCCATCCTGTTGGAAAAATATGCAAAAGTTCTATGTGCGTCAGAAATATGTTATTATACTTTAGTCAAATCATCAATAACATACGAATAATAATAATAATAAGGATCTTTTCATAATTTTATTAGAAAAATCATCAATCGATCATAAAATTTATCTCATGAATAAACTATAGAGATCAAGAATCTTACTAAGAAAAATTCAATGTGATTGATTTTTTCTTTTCACGTCGTGCATTTTGAGCCCGCTAAGATTAGGCTAATTAATACGCTTCAAAAAAATCTTACTAGCCGTAGGGAATTCTAGCACCGCCGATACTACAGTCTTCCAAACCATGCCTTTAGATTGGGAAGAGACATGAGTGTGGGCTTATTTTTTCTCACACTAATTGTGTGCATAATTGGGCTATATTACTAGCTAAAGGGGGCGACAATTAGAGAGAGTTCTCTCTCTAGAAATTCTCTCAAGATGCTATTATGCAAGGTATATCTTTTTTTCCTAGAATGTTCATGGTGGCTACTTATAAAAAGCATAAGGAAGTGCTTAATAGGCACACTCCAAGTCCTACTTGGATCATTTTGAAACTCTTTCAAAATCTCCATATAAATAGATAATTATCTAAATTTTTAATAACTAACAAGGATTAATTATTTAAAATTATACTCCAACTGGTGTGCAAAATAATAATCCAATAAGGATTTGAACAAAATACCTCATTTTAATTTATTCAACTTTGGATAATTTAACAACTAAATAAAACTCTTTTATTTAAATTGTTTGCCGCCCAAATAAGTAATTTTAGTGAGAAATTATTTTAGTAATTCCCTCCAAAATTAGTTTAAATTAATTTCAACAATGATTTATTCAATAATTAAATAAATAATTAAAATTAATTATTTATTATCAGATTAAACTATTAATCTAATAAATATGAGAAAAATAAAATTAATCACCATTAATTATTTGAGTATCTCTATCGATCTGATAGAGTAGGTCTGGGGACCATGGACCCAATAATTCAGATTCCAATAAATATAGATAATAAACTAAAGCTCTTTAGTTAAAACTTTGATTCATTAATTCTAAGGTTACTTCACTAAATACCCAGAACTGTACTTCTGAAATTATTGGATCTATGTACTAAATGAGTCCCCGTTGAGATAATCATTACATGAGATTCGACCCTTCAGATTGGTTCATGACATGAGTTGGTGAATTTATCATTTTATCCATCAGATATATCTTGTTCCTTAACTACGACCATCGATTTAATATGATCTAGATCATAAATGTTTTAGAATCGAAGCATTAAGGAAGCTAATTTTAACTTCATTTTTATTAGAAACTATATATTATATCTATGAAAATCTCATTCCCCAGTGATTATGTTCATGACCTAAAAAATGCAAGTATTTGGCCTAAATCAATCATAGACCGTAACTAATAAATAAAAAGCCCATAAAAATAACCTAGGGGTCTGTGGCCACTCAAGATAAAGATCTACTTTCATATGATGGTTTTAGGACTTCAAGATGGGTATCGTTATAGTACTTAAATAATACTAGATAAATGAGTCGGTCATTGTTCTATATAATCTAATTATACAGAATGTTAAATCCACTTAGTGTCACCACAATGACAACTCGGATAAGGTTATCTCATTTAATGTGTCAGTAGACCACGTGAATATGTCATTTCGGATCAGGTCATTTAGTCTTAATGAATCAGGGATGGTTTTAAACATATTAAATAAAATTCTAATTCTATGTATATAATAAACTTATATACTAGAATTTTAGTTACATAATATGTTATAGATATTGATGAATATTCATAAATAAAATAAAATCTAAAATAATTTATGAAAAAGTTCTTTTATTTTATTAAAATAACCAAATTTAAAATTACAAAACTAGTTTTGTTTTGGACACTACTCTAACACATCCAATATACGATTACTATATCATTTTACTCATTCTTTTCTGACAAAAAATTATGGCCATATATCGTTCCCTATTAAATAATATACACTTGCGTTTCTTCTCCATTTCATTTTTATGTTATAAAGTGTAGTATTCGATAGTTAACATATATAAACTTTAATATTTATATTGTGGGCCTTTAAAAAACTATTTATATAATGGGGCTAGTATAGTTATAAAAATGGGCGGTTTTCAATAGCAATATTGTGTAACTATTGGTTATAATTACCTATGTATACTATCTTTTTAAAATTTAGAGTACTTGTTTCTAAATCAAATATATGTCACGTTTTGTTATTTTGAAGCCATTAAGGCCGTCTAAGTGCACCGCTAATCCGAAAATGAATGGTTTAAGTCAACTTGAAACTTAAAAGGTTTTCAAAGTTTGTTTTAATGTACAATTGAATATTTAATAATTCTTTCTTGACTCTTATTCTTATTTAGAAAATTAGAGAATCAATGGGATCTATAAGGTCACGAGAGGCAACTTATATTATATTATATTATTATTATTATTATTATTATTATTATTATTATTATTATTATTATTATTATTTCTCTCTTTCTCCTCCAAAGGACTATATATATATATATATACACATTATATAAATAAATATGACTATATAATATATATACTTATTGTAAGTAGATGGCCATTAAATATTTAGTGCGGATCATGAAACACAAGTTGAAGCAAGTCCCCGAAAACCTTTATAGGTCATGACACCAACCCAATATATATATATATATATATATATATATATATATATATATAATATTCTTAAATTGTGTGTCTCCACAAAATATCAATATATTTTATCATCAAAATATACCTCGCTCGTCACTAAAGTCTCATTCTACAAACACCAAAATCAGCATATATAAATGCATTGAGGCATCATATAAAGCTATAAACAAAATTAGATTAATGGTGTTTATTGATATATTATTTCAACTTTTCTTACAGAATGAAAAAAAAGGAAATAAACACTAATCAAGTACAGTATAAAACCTATAAGAAAATGTTAAAATTAAATATCTTTGACGATTGCATCACCATATACATGGCACATTTGAAATTCTCACATATAGTTAGCTATAAGAATTCAATTAAACATTTTTTTGTCAATTTATTGATTTTTTTTTTTTTTGTATATTTGTATGTTAATAGCTTAAGCAAGAAAACATTTATTATCTTTTTCTTTAAAAATTCGAGCTTGAATTGAAATTACTCCTTTATTTAAGTGCTCAAATGCAAATTTTCACTTGTAAACAAACATATTTTTCCAAACTTGTATAAAAATGAATTATATAGCTCCTTCAACAAATGTAAGAATCCATGAAGTTGGTATTAGATAACAATGTAATGGACTAAAGAGGTAATTGATTAGCTAAGCGCATAATCAAGATAATGACGTAATTATAATTCATTAAGGGATTACATTATAGACACGAACGACTACCAAACATAAAAGAGCAAAAAGTTTATAACTCCATATAATTTTGCGTAGGATCGCACTAGAGAATATGTTTCTATGCTATAGGAGTTGGAAGTTTTATATATATAAATATCCGCCATATATATATATATATATATATATGTGTGTGTGTGTTATTTAGTTGTAGCTAGAGCATTATTACACGTCTCTCTTTTTCTTTTTCTTTTTTTCCTCTACCAAACATCTCTTGTTTTTCTAATTTTGTCATGAAGCAACTTTAGTCATGTTTTGTGATACCGTGACGGAGACATATTGGATATTGATTATTGACGGCAAAACAATGTTTGCAAAATGAACCCCACACACACACACACACACACACACACATGTATATAAAAGTCGAGCCGGACTCGACATGAGTGGTGGGTGTGGGCTCTGATTCTGATGTGGTTCGCTTTCTTAGCTATATAACAACATTCGCACGTATTACATACATGACTAGCTACAATAGCATGTATTTCTAGAAATTATTAATATTATTACTTTTGTGTAATTCTAGAGTCGTAATTTTATACCATAAAGAAAATATGACAATAATTGTTATAGAATGCGAACTCTATTAATGGTTATCACTATTGGTGCTTAATTTTCGTCGTAATATCACATTTTAGAAAAAAATTATTGTCTCATTTAGTTGTCTTTTCTCAAATTTTAAAGAGTTTTTTAGGCATTTAACTAAATATTTGGTTAATTTTTTAGGATTTAGTCCTCAAATGTCGAAATTAAGGATTTAGCCATAACATGTAACATGTAACCCAATATGCAAATCTGGTGATTAATTACCAACCAGAATTTGCAATATACCGGGTAATGACCGGTTAATTCTCCAGAATTATCCGGTGTCAATTATCGGTGAAAATCCGATTATTCACCGAAAATTAGCACCGGGTAATACCGGTGAATTAACCGGTCATTACCCGATTTTTCACCGGAGAATTTTTTTTATATTTTAAATCCTATTCTTCTCTTCTTCTTCGTCGTTCCCCAACTTCCCCGGCCTCGCCCCGACCTCCCCCGCCTCGCCCCGACCTCCCCCGCCACCTCCCCGACCTCCCCTGCCTCCCCGACCTCCCCCGCCGCCTCCCCGACCTCCCCCCGCAACCTCCCCGACCGCCCCTGCCACCGTGTAGACCTCCGCCCAGACCACCGTCGCGAACCCACCCCTGTCACGAACACAATCTCATCAACACATAGCATCCTTGTTCATACAAAGGACTAAAAGTGTTTTTGAAAATATTAATCAACAATATATTGTCCTACAAGTTCCAAGCCTTGAGAAATTTCCACAAGAAACAAACCCAACCGACACAAAAAAATTACAAGTATATATAAATGACTATAGAACCAAACCAAACCCACCAAACTAAAATAAAAAAAAACACTATACGTTTATACCAACAAAACAAAAAAAAAAACCATAAAGATGGGCACTTTTCATGGAATTAATGAAAACCCATCAAGAAAATAATTTTAAAAAAAAATCTTCCAAACTAATCCATATCCAAAGATTTTGTGATAATCATGGATTCACCATCATGATCATCAGGTGGTGAAGTAGAAGACTGGGTGGAGCATGAGATGGAGAATCTTGATGCAGGCGTAGAAGAAGGAGAGGAACACCACGCGTAGACGATCCTCAGAGCCATGTTTGTTTGCCTCAAGATCTATCTAGTGGTTATGGTGGTCTCAAAGTCTCAACACCACTCACGCTCGTGACTTAAAATTTTTTGCATTCCAACGGTTACTGCCTGGTTAAAATTCGAGCAAGTTTTTTATTAAAAAAAAAAAACAGGTGAAATTCCGGTTAATGACCGGTTTTAACCGTCGGTTTAAAACCGGTTATTAACCAGAATTTCACCGATCATTTTCGGCGGTATAATGTGGCGGTGAATTAATTGTACCACATTTGCATGCCTACATATGACATATATACGTGTAACATGTAACGTTACATTTAATGTTACATATAACGTTATATTTAATATTACATTTTTTACACGTATATATGTTACATGTTATGGCTAAATCCTTAATTTCGTGAAACTATAGCTAAATTTTTTAAATTTTACCTTTAAAATAACTAATTGCTTAACTGGCCCAATTTTAAATTATTAATATTGAATTTTTAAAAATACTTTAAATAAAAATAATTATTTTGTCATATTTTTATTAAAAGGACAGTTACGTAAATAATCAGGAGACAATAGATCTTTATTCCACACAATGTTTGTATTGTGTCGCTTAGAATTGCTAATTGTTTTACCCTTCTTTTTAAATATATAATTGATAATGAAAAGGTGAAATACCTTTCAATAAAAACAGAATTCTGTTGTCTTCTTGGCTATCCATATAACTGTCCATTCCAATAAAAATTTGATAACTCATTTATTTATTTAAAATATTTTAAAAAATAAATCATAATTAAAAATATGAGAGGGGACAACCAAAGTGACAAGCAAATGAGGCAATATATATTTTTTTTTCTTTCAATGAAACCTTATATTAGCAATAATACTTTAAGAAAATAGCCAACGTTTCGATTAATTAAAAAATTAGACATTTTTTAATTATATAATGATGTGTATTTATCTTTATGTTCTTAGTTTTTTTACGTAATAGTGGTTAATAACTTAATTTTTTAAAATTTTGATAATTTTTTTCATACATGAACGAAGAACTGATCAAATACGTACCAAATAGACCTTAAAACATTTTAGGGTTGTAAGTTATTTTGTTTTATTTACTTATTTTTATTTGCGTACAAAACCATAGAATAATTGTACATTTGCATGATTGATATAGAAAATTGATAAAACGACAAAATAAATCCACAAAACAACACACGTGTTGTTCCATTCAAGAAAAAGAAATGCACAATTTGTTAAAAAAAAAAACCAAAAAAACATATTATTTTACGAAAGAACGAGGCATAACTGAACCCTACACTGCTACACAAATAAAGGTCACATGGGCGAGTTTGTACACGCGCATATCCATTGGCCACAGTGGCGCGTCAACATGACCAACCGTTTTCATTTAATTTTATTTTTCTATTCCTTTTCTTCCTTTTCTCATGGATTATTGCATGCGGATAAAAAGAATGGATTTGTGACCTGTGATAAATATTAATATTAAGATATAGTATACTTTCATTTATAATTCCATTTCAACTTTATCTTTTGGATAGAAACCAAAAATAAATTAAAAAAAAAGCTTATTCAGAGTAGTGAAAACAAACAAACAAAGACCTTGAAGTTGATAGAGTGAATCACGTGGTGGGAATTTTGACAGATATTCAATGAACCCCCAAAAAAAAAAAAGAAATTAACTCAACTGTAGCGTAATTAGGAAACAACGAAGAAGGAGTGCTAATTTAAAGTATTTTAATGAAGTCTTTTAACAAACGTTTCTTTACCAAGTCAAGAGAAAAATATTGGCATGGGAATGGAAAGACCATTGAGATTGATGACTTTTTCCAGCATAAAAATGTGATCAGAGTAAAATGCAAGGCATCAGAAATTTAGAATTGAATTGTACGTGATTCAGTGTATATATTGGTATATCAACCCAAATTTTAGAAATTTGTACTTTATAGACTTAGTGATTAATGGGAATTAGGATTGCAAAACCGTTTGAATCAATTTGTTCATGAGACTTGAACTTTAATTAGAAGAGGGTTTGTGAAGTCAATTAAATAGTTAATTCTTCTTATTCGTGTCCATGCATCACATTGAGGACAATAATTTTTCACATATGCGAATACTGTGGCTAAATGATCGGCAAGTGAAAACAATAAAATTAAAAAAAAAAAAACACAACAAAAACAACTTAAATGTCGTAGATTATGTGACCGCCATTTAGATATATATTGCATCTGCAAAAAATGTTCCTTCACAACGTAACAATTTTGATTGTGTGGACACCAAAATATTAATCGAAGTTGATAAATCCTTCGATCGAGCACTAAATTAGTCGTTTAATTACAAGTTAAGCAACTTGGAATAAAATATTATAACGTTTTGTGTTTATCAAAACGTGAGAATTCTTCCATTCGATCGAGTGACCTACATTGCACATTTTTTTGTATTCATAGGCTTTCTTGTTTAAGCTATTAATCAAGTTATTTTTTGGAGAGGGAAACTTTAATGAATGGACTTCCGTAAGAGGATTCTTTTGGCTATTTTTATTTCTTAAAAAAAAAAAAACTTTGTTGTGGTCGAAATCGTGATGATCTTCCTATGATTTCAATTAGATTTAGTTCGAAGGAATTAATGAGAAGAAGAATGATCAAGATCATGATATTGTTTTCTATTGTTAATTATTAAATTGTTAATGTAAGGCATAAAATATTTAGTATGATATAAATCATGTAAATCTTAAACTATACGAAGATGCCTTGTTGCGTTAATATTTAATTTGATAATTTGACAACTTCGTAATATAGCTATCATAAGTGCTATGCCAACCTTGAAGTTGATACACCTAACACCTATAAATATTTGCTCTTTTTATTTTATTTATTTATTTATTTTCTTATCTTCTAATTATTTTGTGGACTTAATTTGTTTGGTACGGACAAATTGTGTTGACGACTGGTCTGTGATTATTATAATAATAATTATTAAATTTCTTGGAATACCACTGGTTGACTAATATTAACCAAAAAAAAAAAAACTTGGGAAATTTTCAAAGATGTCTGATTTTCTGGGCATGTTTTTATTTCCATCTCATGCATGACGTCTAAAAAAACTAATAATACACTTAGCAACAAAACTTTGATACATTAATAATCTCAAATTAAATAATACCTTTTGTAATTTATAATTTAAATCCAACATGTTAAAATAATACATTATAAATAAAAGAGAAATTACAATGAATATCTAATTTTTAACACTTAATTTAAATTAATACACAATCTTTTAAAAAATATAACAAAATACCAAAGAGATTTAATTACTTATATGGTGGTAGTTGTTGGTAATTAACCTTAATTACCAAAAATATGTGCAAGTAATTAACGAATTGACAAGTTACTCAATTAGTTCAAAAGTTTATATATTTATTTTTATTATTGTATACATTTGAATATTTTCCTACTTCATCCTAAATAAAATTATTATAACCTATTTGATATATGTATTAATAATTTCCTAAAATAGAAAAGTTATTAACATTATTAATAAGATTTAAAAATCATTATCCATAGTGTTCACTGATTTCTTCTCAATACGTGGATCTAGTTAACTAATATCAGCGCGTGTGTCTCACTCACCGACACTCGCGCGTGGTTTGACAACTCACCGTCCCAATAAATTACTAAAACAAAACAAATCGTCGAAATATTGACTGGCAAAAGAGACTTTGGCTGTTAAATACACCCAGAAAAACACACAAACACTACACAAGTCGTTATTAACAAATAACAACTCTCTCTCTCTCTCTCTCTCTCCTAGCTTTCGTTCGCAGTTCAGTGATTACTGAGTCTCGCTCCTCGACATTCACCGAGTCGACTCGTCTCTGTCTCTGTCTCTGTCTTGACTGGGTCGTCAATGGAGGTCGTTCAAACTCACCACCAGCCTCACTCGGCCTTCGACCTCCAGCCGAGCCCTCCCTTCCCCTTCTCTCTCTCCGACCTCCACTCCCGCCGAGGAGACTCGCCGGACTCCGAACCTCGGACCAAGAACGAGTTCGAAGCCGAAGTGCGCGAATCCGCCGTCGGCTCCGGAGCTCCGGTGGGCGCCGCCGGAGACGCGATGGAGCACTCCAACGCCGCCGTGAAGCTCCAGAAGGTCTACAGAGGGTATCGCACCCGGCGCAGGTTAGCGGACTCCGCCGTGGTCGCCGAAGAGCTCTGGTGAGTAACTTTTTTTTTTTTTTTGACATTTGAACGCAAAAGCGACGTCGTTTGGCGTTAGGGATTTGAGGTTTTTGATTTGTTCTTTTTAGGTGGCAAGCTTTGGACTTTGCTAGGCTAAACCACAGCACGATTTCGTTCTTCAATTTCTCGAAGCCCGAAACGGCGGCGTCTCGGTGGAACCGTATTACCTTGAACGCTTCCAAGGTAATCAAGAATTAAAGCTTTAGTATTTGGTTTTTCCTTTTTTTGTTATGTTGTCGTTTTTGGTTGGTTAATAGCGATTTTTATAGCTCAGGAAATGACTATGGTGGGTTTTGATTGGTGATGTTAAATGTGTGAAAAATATGGACATTGTGTAATAGTGTTTTTGGTTTGACCAGGTGGGAAAGGGTTTGTCCCAAGATGCCCAAGCTCAGAAATTGGCTTTTCAGCATTGGATTGAAGCTGTAAATTACTTTCTTTTTCTTATTTGTTGTCATGTATTTTATTTCATTGTTTTTTGTACTTTAATGAATTTGTATTTACTTGTCACTATTTTTGGAAATGGTATAGATTGATCCAAGGCATAGGTATGGTCATAGCTTGCATCTGTACTATGAAGAGTGGTGCAAAGCTGATGCTGGTCAGCCATTTTTTTACTGGTTTGTCCATTTCCCATTTCAATATTTGTATTTGCATGGTCACAATAGGATTTCTTTTTGGGCAGATTTCATATTTTGTTCCTTGGCCTTGCAGGTTGGATTTAGGAGCTGGGAAAGAGATTGATCTCAAAGAGTGCCCGAGATCGAAGCTTAGACAACAGTGCATCAAGTATCTTGGACCTGTGAGTACTTCCTTGTATCGAGATTAACTGAGTACTGTTTAAATTTGCGGTTATGAATTTGTTTGCCCATTTTTTCAATCATGAAACGTATTTTATATCTGTTGATGGAATTTAGCAAGAGAGGGAACACTATGAATACGCTGTTGAAGAGGGTAAGATTATTCACAAACAAACTGGAGATCTTCTTAATACCAAAAATGGATCGGAACCAGTCAAGTGGATATTTGTAATGAGTGCGTTGAAGAAACTATATGCCGGTGAGGTGAGACTTCAACAAACACATTGCCTTGTTGCTTTTTGGGAAATATTGATCCCGTTCTCTGTGCCGTTATGTCATTATGCGACGCTACGTATTCCAACCATTGTCGAGATGCACTTTACAGAAAAAGAAAGGAGTTTTTCATCATTCTAGCTTCTTGGCCGGAGGAGCTACATTAGCTGCGGGGAGGCTAGAAGCAGAGGATGGCATTTTGAAGGTATAGCTTATACTTTAAAGGAATATTTGTATAACCCAAATTGGATTGTGTTTGCAATTGTTACATGATTCAAGTCATTTCTAAATTTCTTTATGTCCGAATTTTCTGGAGAGACCTTGGAAAATCTGTTGACGGTGACTGATTTCATGGTGTCTAATCAACAAATGGTTTTGACTTTTTCAGTCGATCTCTGCTTATAGTGGGCATTATCGACCAACAGACGACCGTCTTGATGGCTTCCTATCATTTCTCAAGGAAAATGGAGTGAACCTCAATGACGTTGAGGTAAAAACCTCTATTCTTATGTCGTGTGTTGTCCTAAAATTTGTGGTTCTGAAAAACGTGATGGGAATTATATCTGGATTGTGGTAATTTGGATAAAAATGATTGGTAAAACCTTTAATAAACACGTGGTTTTTGGCTAAGCATGACTGACTGCTTGATTACAATATCAAATTTTCTGTTGTGGTTGTGTTTATAGCTGCCATTACAATGAGTTTCAGAGACCAGGTTGCATTTTCCTAATTATACTTTCGGCATTGCTTGTCTTCAGATACGCAAGGCGAATGAAGATTCCGATGTCTACGACGAAATTAAGTTGGGCAAGGCCAAAACTGCACTCAAAATTGAAACAAACTTCGAAACCCCTGAAACCAAAGGCCCTGAGGAACCGCAAAAAGCATCATCGACCGAATCCATCGGGCTTCTCCAGAATGAAACCAAAGGCAACTACAAGAGAACCTTATCAGGCGGCCTTCAGAGTCCAAGAGCCGAAGTCCCCAAAAGCAAAATACTGGAAAGAATCAACTCGAAGAAGGCGGCAAAATCATACCAGCTAGGCCATCAGCTCTCGCTCAAGTGGTCAACCGGAGCTGGCCCGAGAATTGGCTGTGTCGCGGACTACCCTGTGGAACTGAGGATGCAAGCCCTCGAGTTTGTCAACCTGTCCCCGAGAACTCCTCCGACGCCGTCATCCTTCCGGCGCCTTGCTGGCCTCGCATCTCCGGCATCTCCTTCCACGGCCGATCTCAATAATGCAGACAAAACCTCTGATGCTTAAACTCTATAATCATCTAGTCATTTTGTGGCAACTTGCCTAAAATGGGGGCTAGCAATAATGTAAATATTTGTTTATGCCTTTTTATGTCGCTCCAACTTTTTAAGGATGGTCATAGCATTGTCTTGTTTAGTTGCAATTTAGTCTTGTTTCACAATCATTGCTCGTTAGTATTTTGTTGCTCACTTTCCTTTGTATTGTTAGGGAAATTCATAGAAGAGTCCAATTTAGAAATACATAGCCAAGAACAAAAGAGAAAAGGGAAATATATATATATATAAGGACAATAATAAGGAAATCTAAATTCCATGTGGCATTTTTACCGAATATTCTGAAGTTTTGAAGCTACAGAAAGGAAAAGCACAAAACCAGATGTGGCATTAACTTCTTGGAACATCTATATAAAACTAAGAAGGACTATTTTCAATCTGGAGAAAATGAAAATGTTACTCAAAAGGAGCCCAAATAAAAAAGTTAATGAAGTGAATCAATGGATTGTTGAATAGCTACTCTTCATCTTCGTTGACTTGACATATCACCAGATCTACCACCATGAAGTTTTTGGTTGCTTTCAATGGAAAATATTGTGTTCTCCAACTAAAAAAAAAAAAGAAGAGAATAATAGTAAAAAATGTATTACCAAATCCATTATTGTTTTACGTAATCAACTCAAACTCAAGGACGATAAAAGAAAGAATTATTAATTACCTGTACAATGGTACACAATTTCCCTTGCAAATTCAAATATTCACTTCCGATTTTTTGCAAGGCCTGCAAGCACCTGTATTCAAATATCTACTTCTCAAGATTTGATAGCAAAAAATAAAAATAAAATAAAATAAAAATAATGGTGCCATGTTGAGGCTATAATTGTATGTACTCAATCCAATTATACTTTGTGACCTTTTGTGTTATTAATGTATATGCCTTTTTGGAAGATAACATATAGTAGTATTATGCATATTCTTAATTACAGTTTTGGGTTCTTGAGTTTTGGTCATGGGAGATCCAAATATAAGGGCTTAATTACAATAAAAAGATCTTATTAATATGTCAGTTAAAGGGAATCTTGCTCACATTATCTTAATTGATTTACCTCTAAAAACAAATTGTCAAAACATTACAAAGGGCTAATATATTTTTTAATCGAAAGATAAACTAATCAACATGTAAAATTTTGCTTCTCACATTTCTTTGTCCTTGACTTGAGCAGCTTTGAGAAGATCACCGCAAGCGAGTGTCATATGTCGTGCACCAATACTATAAGACCAAACAAAACGTAAAAAATAAAAATAAAAAATAAAAGAAGAAGAAAAACTAGCATCATGACTATAGTGAAAGCGATAAAATAATAATAAAAAAAAAATCTTGAACTAATCGAATCACAGATTTTCACACCAAGTCCACTCATATAACAAGATTTTGATATCAATTTGCACATAAATTATTACTAGACAAGCATGAGTTATATACCTCGAGCTACTTCCTTTTATTTGATGAATATAAGGCTCCATCTCAGCGAAATTAACGTCCTTTTGAGATCTTGAAAGAAAATAATAATAATAATAATACAGAAAAACATTTCAACGATTAATCACCAAACACAAATTGGCTAAGACAAATTAAAAGTAGTGGAAAAATTAAAAAGGTTTTCTTGGAAAGTAATAGATTACATGTAATGACCCAAATCTGCAATGATTTTTTGGGCATCATTGAGGAACAAAGTCACAACTTCAGCGACAAAATTGGGATTGCTTTCGTCTTGCAAATCTTGAAGCTTCATGAACTGGATGTTCAAAATTCCCTGTAGATATATAAATATAACATACATGTACAATAATATATTAAAACCCTATATGATTGTTCGAATAAGATCTGTTAAGTGGTGATAATTTTTTCCGAATCAATCCCATGTTAGATACAAATCTATTGACAATAATGGATTAATATATTATAACAATATAATACAGAAGATCAGAATTAAGGTAAAAAAAGAAAGATGAAAAAGAATATATAGGTTTTGTTATACCTCATCGAGCATGGACTGGACTAGGGTTTTGAGCTCTCGCTTAGCCATAGACAAATCCATTTCTTTTAGTGGTACGATTTGAAATCGAAACCCTAATAATATTCACAGAACCAGAGCGACAAAGAGAAGGAAAATGTAAGAGAAAGAAAAGAGAGAGAACTTTTGCGAACTCTAGATAGTGACCACTAATTTATTATTTTTCCCTTTTATTTCTTCACTCTCATGATTATGAAGAGCATTTTCGGAAAGTCAAAGTCAAATAGTTAAATATATATTAAAAAAAAAGATTTGCTTTTTGGAACCCCATGAAGATTCGGTGCGCAAATTTAGTGTGACAAATATATATTAAAAAAAAAGATTTGTATCTGCTAAGTTTGCGGACTGACAGTGGTGTATGTTTTATTAGAATTTTCCTAGCCGCTTAATTAATGAAAAACAAAAGTGGGTCTTAAAAAAACAAATATCTTAAAATTCCAAAAAGACCCGAAAAAGAAGGTAACTGCATAATTATATCTTCAAGGAACATTGTTTAAATTTTAAAACCAAAGTTTTGATAAGTTTACTTACGAAAACAAAAAGAAAAAAAGAAACAAATACAATGCCATGGGAATTTACTGTTTTTAGCATATTCAAAACGATCATATTAAATTATTAATCACCACACATCAAAGCCACTTAATCATGAACAAATCTAACACAACAAAACACTTTTGCAAATCTTTATATATCTATTTTGTGTACTCTTCATCAAAAGGGAATTTACAAAATTGATATTTTTTAAAGGTTATTTTTATTTTGGCCGGTACAGACTACAGACACATGGATATCCTTGTTCCCTTGTTGACCTACAAAAAATGTTCACAGTGTTTTGATTTTTGGCAAAAATTAAGCAAAGGCATGTGATTCAACAGTGTGCACATAAATCAGCTAGACAAATGTGTTATGTGACTCACACACCATATTTATAGAATATAGGTCCGAGAAACAAGCTAATTAACCTGTGAGTTTTTGGTCAGGTTTCTTGATGTCCAAATATCATTTTCAATTTTCACGCAAAGTATAGAGTTTAGAAACAATACAACAGTACTCGTAGTCGTAGAGACAATCACTCAAAGAAATATTAAAGTCAGAGAAGACAAGCTAAATATTGCATGTAGATATAAACTAAAAAAATTAGATCATTTTGATTTGAATTTAAAAAAAATCAAAATTTTGTATTTAAATTGTAGTTTAAATTAATATTTAGTTAGTAATGTAGTTTCACTATTTAGATTGAGATTTAGGAGAGAAAAGTTGAAGTGAGAATTTGGAAAAGTGTTTTTTCTTCATAATTTTTATTTTATACTTGAACATGAGTATTTAAAACACTGTATAAAGGATCTGTTAAGATATTTTCAAATAATAATTGATATTGTAGCGTTAAATCTAAATAATTTGCCAAACAACCTGTTATACTTATTTGAATTGAAGGACCTATTCAGATACTTAGATGAAATACTTGGGATTTATGATGTGAAATATATTGAAAATTATATATAAAAAAAAGAAGGAAGAGATAATTGAGTAAATAATCATTTTAAATGATGTTTTTAAAAATAGTCAACGTTTCGAGTAATTAAGAAATTAGTCATTTTCTTAACTACATGATGATGTGCATTTACCTTTATACTTTTAGTTCTCTTATATATTAGTAGCTAATAACTTGATTTTTGGAAACATTGATCATTTTCTTAAAACATAAAAATGACTAAATATCAATTAGATCCAAAAAATAAAGATACATTAAGTGTTATTTAATAATTTATACCTCAAAATATAAAAATATAAACTAAAAATACAACACAAATCCAACATAGATTAGTCAAAAAGGGCATTCATAAGCCCCCAAATTTATTCGTTCTTTTCTTCTCCAGTTGCAATTGATACTTTTCATTTCAATAACAACAATATAAATAAAAGAAATCCACAAATTTTTCTATCAACTAGAAAAAAAAAAAAAAACAAACAAAACAAACAAAACTCTGAAACAAGCCGGGTCAGTTGGGCTAGCTGTTGTTTGGGTCTCAAACATAGCCCAAAACATGATGGTCTAAACCTTAGAGGGCATTGCAAGCTAGGTCTGGCCCACAAAGGCCCAACATACAGCTCGAAGGCAAAATGTAGCTTCCGAGTTGAAAGCAAATTGTAACTTCGGCGTTGAATAAAGAAGAATTTGGAGGAATGTCTCTTTTCTGGCACAATGATAATCTATCTTATATCTGTGTTTAATTTTTAATTTATGCCTTAAATTTTATACTACAAACATAGCGAAAACAAATGAAGTATACTACTTAGGGCATAGACCTTGTTTTGCAATTTCCCCTTGAAAATAAATTGATGGAATAGAAAAATTTAGAAAAATGCCATTTGAGAAACATTTTTAGATTTATGACTTTTACTATTAAGCAAATAGTCATTTTATGATCGCTGTTTTAAGAAAATAATTAATATTTTTATTAGTTAAGAAAAAAGTCATTTTTTCGACTATGTCATATTGTGATTTTATTTTATGCCCTTAATTCTTTATGGACTATGACTAACTTTTTAATTTTGAAAACACGTACTTTTTTTTTTCAAACATGGACTAAAAAGATAAACAAATATCAAATAGATTCATTTTAAAACTATTTTTATATTTTATATCACTTTTCAAAGAATAAGTACAAACACAAGTTAAAATAACATAGATGCAAACAACAATTCAAAATACGACGTTCTATAAAATCTTTTGATTTATATATGCCTTTGTTTTTTCTTTTTTAAAAAAGATTTTTGTATAGTTTTTTTTTTCACGCACTACATTGTATCGTTAATTCTAAAGCAAATAATTTGGTCTAATATAAAAATTTATTTTATTGAATATTACAAATAAGTTGATTTTTTTTAATGAAAAGTAAGATAGTTTGAAAAATTAAATACTAGAGTTGTAATATTTTTTAATACAATATAACAGGTTTGTAGGACGCATCACACCAATGTACACTTGTGAATCTAGATATTTAGTATCAAAAGAGAAGAAAAAAAAAAGATGCTACTTATGATTTTAAATATTTATTTATTTAGAGGTGATATGTTAACTTTGTCTGTATCTTATAAAAAACAATCAGAACCAAAATCAACGTGTACATACTTTATTCACCACATTTCTTACAAACACACATTGATATAAATAATACCAAAAAAAAAAACCAAAAATATTAAATTTTCATTGGTGATATTGAAAATGAAAGAGAGTCAAAACGTGATCTGGTTTGGTGACTCACCAACCATCCACATGGGACCAAGTGTTCACACAAACATGCCACTCTACAACACAACAAATCCAACTCTCTCTCTCTTCCGTTACAACCTTTGACTTGTCAGTAAAATCTCCGTCCCACACTTTCACCGTCACGGTAAAAAATAAAAACAAAAACAAAAACAAAAACAAGATAAAACCAAGTGTGTGGTTCTTCAATCGCCACGTGCAAAAGAAATACACCAAAGCCCGGCCAAGAACGGAGCCGACCAATCGCCACGTGTCGCTCGCCGAGACGGCACACCTTTTTCCGGCTGCGAGGAAACCTTGAGAGCCGTAACGACCGTGTCCCTCGCACGTGCGAGCCTGCCTACGTGGCCAGTTGGATCCGATACGTGTCGCTTCCAGATACATCGGACATGACTGAGCTAAGATGTCCGTGGTGAGCTGGCACGACACGTGGCAATCGCTCACACATCCAACTCTTTCTTTAATATTATTTTGTTATTTATTTATTTATTTTCGTCTTACTGTTACTTTCACTCCCCCCTCTCTCTAACACGCTCAGTTCTTTTTTTTGCTCACGATTTTTCGGATTGTTTCTCTCGTTTCTTTTTTCGTTTTCCTTGGCGTGGTGTTTGGTTGGCGAGAAAATATGGTCTCAGAATCGAGCGACTCGCGGAGCTCGTCGAGCTCGGTGGCTTCGCCGGAGATGGCGGAGGCGGCGGAGGCGCTGGCGGATTTGGCGCATTTGGCGATGCGCGAGGGTTCTGACGCGGATTCGGGCGGTGACTACGGCCGGAGAGAGAATAAGCGAGTCAAGAGCGAGTCTCCGCCGCCGAGAGTGGTCGCCGAGTCGGCGACTCGGTGCTCGGAACTTCCTCAGGTGAGAGAGTTTGTTGTTTCAGTGTTTTTTTTTTTACTCTCTCTGCTTTACTCTGTATTGAAAGAAGAGAAAGTGGAATTTTGATGCGAAGATAACTGTGAGGATTTAGTTTTACTTCTCAATTTCAAAAGTAGGGAAAATCATGATTATATGATTTTTTTTTTTTCAAGTTTTTGCGTGTCAAGTTAAGGAATTTTTTTTATTTTTTATTTTTTTTATTTACATTTCCTGTTGAAGTGTAAGGAAATAGCAATGCTAAGTAGGAGACTAAAAGTTTTTATCCTTTTTATTTGGTCAGGAAGAGGTAAAGATTTGACTTTTTTTTTTCTTTTGGGTTTTTAATGAGAACAAAAGTTGAAAAATTTGCTAGAATTGGTGTAGTTCTTAAAAATCTCTTATAGTTTCAGCCAATTCTGAATCTGAGAACTCTTCATTGAACTGTTTAGTAGACTGAGTGACTTGAAGTTACCAAGCAACTGTGTATTTGAGTATCTATTCTATGTTGTAAAGGAAATAAAAAAAAAAATGAAGAAGTGATAATTTCAGTGAACTGGTCAGATCATACTAGAAATTGGTGATAATGACAATGTGAGAACAAGACTGACCTAAAATTGTAAATTTTTTGGTCAAGTTCTCTGTAATAAGCTTAATTAAAAGTTTTGGGTCAAGTTACGAATGAATGTCTAAAATCAATGTCATGCGCTTCACCCCCCATATAGTCCTTGAATAACCAAGTAAAAAAATAAAATTCCTGTAGTTTTCTTAAGGCCTATTAGTTGAATGACCAGAGCAATATTCCATTGCCATAAGTACTCATGGCTCTATCACCAAGTCATATTATTTTCTGCAGGACTTGAAAAGTATTTTTGTTTATAGCAGGAAAGAATAGTAAGCCATCGACATTCCAAAAAGGAGTTCGGGAGCGTGCTCATCGAACCACCGAAGGCTGATCATGATCGCATCGAAAAGAATTTAAAGATTGAGAAGGATACGAAATTGCCAAACGCAAGTCTCGTAAGCTCTACTATATGCTCGTCACTAGGATGTGGCAAGTCGAGACGCAATTTGACCGAGGTGCAAAACTTTACGAACCTATTACCTCAACAATGTTGCTTAAAATTGTGTCTTTTTTTTTAAACTTTACTTTTCTTGTTTTGATCTATATCATGCTTTCTTTGTGTCAGGAGGAAAAAGAGGCTCGAAGAATACGCAGGATTTTGGCTAACAGGGAGTCAGCTAGGCAGACAATTCGGCGAAGGCAGGTAATTTATTCACTCTCATTGTATATTGTGGGTGGTCTTGAATTTTGGTTTAAGCTATGCGCGCTAATCATGGAACAGCTATGCGCTCGCTATGGAGGAATGAGTACTCATGAGGGTCTCGCACTTAAAATTTTGGGCTTAGTTTCTAATATTCTTTTGGTTAGAAGTGCATGGCATGGAGCTTATTCACATTGCTTCATGGTTGTAATGATCTACAGGCTCTTTGTGACGAGTTAACGAAGAAAGCTGCAGATTTATCATTGGAGAATGACAACTTGAAGAAGGTATGCAGTAAAAAAATCTCTCCGTTTAAGTAACAATTAGTCATCATAAAACTAAAATCGTTTGTGTTGCTTTTCTGTTGAAAGAATATGCAGATAGCGATGAAAGAGTATCAGATGTTGGAAACCAAAAATAAAGAACTAAAAGATCAGGTATCTAAGGGTTTACGTTGAGAACTCGTTCTTAATCTTTAATAGAATTCACACGCGCTTAATAGATTCCAATTCTGCAGATGGCTAAGGTGGTGAAGACCGAGGTAGAGGTAATTTCCGGTGGTCACAATCCTGCCTGTTCTCACATCACCCCTTCGGCAGCTTCACCTTTGTTCTTGTATAACCACCCGCCATTTACTCCACTTTTTTGGCCCCCCATACCTCAATCCCAAAATCCTGTTCTAGCGCCTCATATACCACAAAATGCGATGGTTATGCCATCTACAATTCCTTTTCTGGTTGAGGGACGGCATGATTCTTGTGAACAAGAGAACGCCGCAAATACTAATGGGCCGAGGACTCCTTTTTATATTTTGCCTTACCCGTGGTTCTTCCCTCAGCCTGATCATGGGCACGCAGTCCAATCTCAGTCGTCAAATTTTCAAAAACATGAACAAGAGGAGACTTCTACAAATAACCAATGCAGTGTTACATCCTCAAGAGCCGCCTCGCATCTCGAGGCACCCCATTCATTCCTGCCAATCAGAGTAAAAACAGAACCGTGTGGCTCACTGGAAGCGAGAATTACTGATGATCTAAATGAACTTCCAGCTGGGTTTTTGCCCGATGGAGATGATCAGCAAACACTATGTCGCGACAATGGAAGAGCTTCAAGAGAACCGTCCATAGCTTCTTCACCGGTAAAATGCATGCCTGCCACAACTTCTGCGAAGCACGAAAAAGGGCTCCAATTAGATTCGCCTTATCATATCAAAACCTCTTCAGAAGTTTGCCATAAACCGTCGTCTCCACCAGATAATTATTGTGAACCGATCATCGACTCGTGGAAGAAATCAGCCGAGGCTATTGCTGCAGCTGAGGCGAGAAAGAGGCGGAAAGAACTCACGAAGCTAAAGAACCTTCATGGCCGTCAGTGTCGGATGCACTGTTGAGCTCCGAGACCTATAGTTTTCTAAGAATAATATCTATCTATTTTGTGCATTCTCTGGCTTTGATCTTTGAAGAACCACCCTGGAGATTGAACCAAACAGTGCACATATACCATAACAGCGGAGACAGATTAAAGAAACTTTGAGACAGATCTTTGTGTAAATCGTCGAGGCTTTCTCACTTTGTTGTATGTAGACACCGACGGCATCCGGAAATTTTGAGATCCCGGTTGTTTTTCGCGTGCAGCTTTCCATGCCGAGAACGTCGAAAATCGTATAGCAGATACTCAGAGAATGTACTAATTAATATAATAAGTAGCATCTCCTGGAAATTTTAGACAGGACTGTTTTTTTTTAGTAAACTGATTTTCTAATTGTATGCTATGTGACGAAAAAAGAGCAAAAGAATAGTTTTAAAGTATTCTTTTGAACTTTTCTTGTGTCTTGTGATCCTTATGCTGGAATAAGCTCTGTTTTGACTAATGTTATTCATGACATTCTAACAATGTGATTCTGTGAAGTTTTGAACTCATTTACCAAGTCTTGATTTACTAGGAGAAGAAAAACAAGCTAAAGTAAAAATCCGGTCATCATTTTTGTTCATGATCATTGCTATAAACGGGCAAAGACCGGATCAAAACACGAGTTCAGGCTTATACACGAGTATATAGCTCTTAACATTGTGATTGTGAGAGTCGTTCCATTCGAGCGAGGCGGATAGGATGCTCGTCCCCTTCGGCATTTGGCCGCCCTTCACCACAACCTTGAAAGGCCGTTTCTGCCGCAGGCGGGTGAACTCCAACGTGCTCGGGTACACTCTAACAGTCAGACCCTTTGGAGAGACCACCTTTGCTGCGTACACTGCAGTTTGGTTCTCGACATGAGTCACCGTGCGGTGGAAGACCGCCAAGATGGTGGAGTTGGGATTCTTGAGCTGCAGATGCATGGTCGGGTAGTTGAGGCCGTCACTGCCTAGCGCGGGCTTAAAGTTGGAGCAGTTGTACCGTGGCTTGCTTCCGGCAAGCAAGGCAATGTCGGAGTTGTTATAGCCTTCTTTGCACAAGAAGCGAATGTAGGAGTTTATGGACAAATCATAGACTAGGCCCGGATGAAGTGCCTTTGCCGGGGCGATTTGTCCTGCTCCGGAGCCGAGCTCAGCCATCTCGTCCTTGATCTTCATAGGAGTGGCTAAATCAATTAAGTTTAGGCCAAAAAAACAGAGTTAACAACATCAACTCAAGAGCTAAAAATGACACCTATAACACTGCTGTTCAAAAACGCATGTAAACAACACTCTCTCGAGTGGTTCGGAGTCTAACCGGTCGTCATGAGAGCCGACTTAATGGCAGCAGGGGACCAATCAGGGTGGAAGGACTTGACATAAGCCGCGGCAGCTGCAACGTGTGGGCAAGCCATGGACGTCCCCGACACGATGTTGAACACCGCTCTTCGGTTGTCAGTGGGGTAACCGGTTATGCTCGTCTGCTTCGGGAAAGCGGCTAAGATGTCTATCCCCGGCGCAACAACATCAGGCTGACCATCAAAAAAACCAATTAGCCATTTCAAAAGGACACAACAGATAAGAAAACTACGTCACATAGGACTCCACATTTGACTTTTTACGTACCTTGAGGATATTGGGGCTGATAAGTTGAGGTCCTCTTGCAGAGAAAGAAGCAACAAAAGGGGCTTGATCAGTGGTAACAGTGCTAGTCTTTTGTATGACTGCCATGGGGTTCCTGAAAAAAACTCAAGGCAATGCAAACCTTGTTTGGCTTTGAAATATTCTTTTACAATATCATCAACAAATTTGGTATTGAAGAATTCAAGATCATACTTGGTTGAGTTGATATATTGGGCAATAGTTTTGCCGTCCTTGGGAAGGGTATAGGCCCCGGGAATGAGAGGAGTGAAGGCAGTGTCTTCCATAGAATCAAGGGTCATGATTGTCCCAACCCCACCATTCTCTTCAATGGTGAAATCTTGACCGCTATTCCCTTGGCAATACACTATCTTTCCCTTCACCTTCTCCTTGCTTATTGTCCCATAGTCACAAGCACTGCAAAACCAAATATTTTTGGACTAATCATTAATGGAAAAATAATTTCATGAACAAGCCGGGTTCTTTTTATTTTTACTTTTATTATTAATAAACATGCCTTGCGTTTCCATAGAACTCTGTAGAGCGATTGACGGCATGAGCTCCGTCAGTGAGAGGGTACATTTGTTTCTTCATAGAGAAGGTATTGATTGCTATACCCTGCATATATGATATATGTATTATACCAACATTAAATATAAATCACTCAAAATAACTTCAAAAACTTAGTACTTTTGCGATATGAAAAGTTTGCAACATTAAATATATTTTATATGTTCCTTGATGTATTCTTTTTCAAAATTAATATGTAAATAGATGGATCAATACCAAGGAACGAGGAAAAGACTTTTAACAGACATAAGCTGAGTATATAACTCTTAATTAAGAGAAAAAAGAACTGTTAAAAGTCTTTAATAGAGAGCTGATTTATTTTGGTCACTTTAAAGTAACAAAACTGAATTGAAAAGGAAAAAAATGTTATCAAATTAAAAAAAAAAAGTATAAGAAATAGCTATTTCATTTTGGTGACTTTAAAGCATGGTTAGTATTTTTAATTATTAAGAATATAGCTATCATGTAATTATAAAAAGATTAAGTTCATTTATGCATATTATATTTAGACCACAAATAGTTTCTTAATTTTTTAAAATATGTGCTCAAATTTAAAAACCATTTCTCAAAATGACTTATTTAGCTAAATTCACCCAACAAAAACTTATAGTACTCGAGTTGCTTCCCAAAAATTATTTAATAAACAGTTTTTTTTTCCTAGATAAATTAGACTATAAATTCAACTAAACATTAATTTTGCCATCAATTATTATAAATCTAAAACAATTATAGCCAAAAGCAATACTAAAAAAAAAGGGCCAACAAAAAGAAAAAAAAAAAAAAACAACAACAACAACACATACAGAAATTCTCTTCCCATTGCCAAGCTTGACCTCAGTGCTGAACTTCCTGTCAATGCCGGAGGCGGCGACGGTGAAGATCCACGGCGCCACGTTCTGCACCGTCCCCGAATACGGCCCCTCGTTCCCCGCCGAGCACGCCGTGAGGACTCCTCTCCTCATGGCGTGGAAGGCGCCGATGGCGATGGGGTCGCTGAAGTAGTCGCGGGTGGCGCCGCCAATGGAGAGGGAGATCACGTCAACGCCGTCTGCGATGGCGTCGTCGAAGCCCGCCAGGATGTCGACGTCGCTGCAGGAGGGGCCCCAGCACACCTTGTACATGGCCAGGCGCGACGAGGGCACGCCCCCGCGCGCTGTGCCCTCCGCGATGCCGTAGAGGCTGGCCCCGCGCACGGCCGCCCCCGCTATGGTGGAGGCCGTGTGCGTGCCGTGGCCCTCGTTGTCGACGGGGCTCGGGGGCTCGTCGCCCGCCGCGCCGTCGAGGTTGTAGTATTTGGCGCCGATCACC
The DNA here is from genome assembly GCA_018132145.1 of Boehmeria nivea var. tenacissima. Lineage (NCBI taxonomy): Eukaryota > Viridiplantae > Streptophyta > Magnoliopsida > Rosales > Urticaceae > Boehmeria > Boehmeria nivea. The sequence goes on along the minus strand of CM030884.1, from coordinate 13,651,348 downwards.
TTGCTGTGTGGCAAAGCAAAGACATGCATATGCATGAACGTTTAATTAATTGGTGCAGTAAGAAATGTTAATACATATTAGAACATTAGAGAAATAAGATTCTTTTTTTTTTTATATAATTATTATTTATTATTTGTCTTTCTAGATTGTAGAGTTTAGAATGTTTGGACGAGGAAACTTATTCAGAAAATATATTTCAGGCTTTTTTGAAAAATGATTTATTTATTTATTTATTTATTTTGTCCGATAAAGATTGATAATAATTTCTTAATAGGAATTGACTATATATTTTGCTTAGGAAACACATTAGTATTAATTTGTCTTCAGAAACCAATCATGAGTTACAATAAACTTTTTTTAAAAATGACAGACATTCACTTGATCAATTGACCTTATATATTAATATTTTCTAAATTGAGATATCAATAATTTATTTTTGGTGCAAGTATCATGAATTGGTAATTATTGAAATGAGAGTTTTTTTAAAAGGATAAGTTTTGTCTTTTAGCCAATCGAAATTAATGTATTGTAACTAGTCCTTAAAAAGAGAAAAGGACATTTAGAAACTGCCTCTTCTTTCTTTCTATATAGTAAACACTAAATCATAACACATATTTAAACATCATATCGCACCATAATCAAATCATAATCATAATTACCAAATGTTAAATAATTGGATCTAATAATGAAAATCTAAGAGTTGAGAGAGGTAAATATACTTATTACAGCCAGTAAAGTTGGCACCCTTAACACATTGGCCTTTCCATTTACGTGGGGCAGGTCCATAGCCTTTATCACTAAAGCTTGGACAATCCATCCAAATCCCTATAATACATAAAATTCACAAAATAATTAATACAAAACTTGGAATATAACTTAAATCTATCTATCAGAACAAGATGCGACTTATTTGAAACTGATTAAATGTGCAATTTATAACCAAATCTGTTTTGAATCTAGGCTATCATGAGAGATTATTATAATAATAATTATTATTATTATTATGCCCAATTATGTCACGTTATACACATTGGAGACGTAACGATGTAAATAGCTAATGTAACGAATCTAAAGTAAATCGTTACATCATCTTTTTATATTGTTACAACGTTATTTTATAGAGTTGTACTGACACACTGATAAGTAAAACATTACAAAATTATTATTGTTATTTTAACTAACCTGAATCTAACACTCCTACTATGATGTCATTCTCGATGCGATGATTTCGTTTCGTTGTCCTTTTGGGCAATCCTAGGAAGTCCCATGATCGTGTTGTGTGGAGTTTTCGCCGAGTACTTGGAAACACAGATAGAACACCAGGTTTATCTGCAAATTCATCAATGCTAATTATAATTAACTATCTTTATTTAAGATTAAAGAATATATGGTAAAAGTACTTTTTTATAATTTATATTCATGATCTCTTTACCAGATAGTATTTTCACTTCGTGTGGCAATAATTTTGCTGCAAACCCATTGAAGCTCTTTCCATAACTATGAATTTTGGATTCTATGGCCAATTTCTCACTGAAAAAAAAAAAAAAAAAACGTTTACAAAGTTGTAAGATTAACCAATTTTGCTAGACAAAATATATTTAGAAAAATAGCACAATTAGAGACTGGTCATTACTCTCCAATTGCTGATACAAGCATGTCATTGTGGCTTTGAACAATGGAATTAGTGCTCTGACCTTCTCTCTTCACTTCTCCCATGTACACTATATACGACTGTCGTTTGTTCACATCAGAACACAATTCCAATTTGTCAATAACTAGTAATTATAAATGTTCACCAAAAAATAAAAAATTAAAAAAAATGCACAACAAAAGGGTACAAAAGAGCAATTTGTACCAAGTTCTTAATTTTCGACGTACCTTTCTTTCATGGTTATTTGACCCATGGACTAATGTAGCCACTAGGCAAAAATTGAAGATAAACACCAGTACTTTTTTTGACATTCTCATTATGTTATTGTGTCTCTTATGATCACATGTAGTACATATAATAGTTATGGTGTTATTGTATTATAAATAGATAAAACTAAGAGAGGACAAATGCTTTATAGCTTTTGAGTGTTAATTTCCTAATAATGCGTAACACAGAGTGAACAAGATATTTATAGGTTTTTGACTGAGGAACTAATTAATAGTAGTCTTGGTCAGATTTTGGGCTGAGAGTTTGGAGGCTTGGATTTTGGATCATGGAATTAAGATCCAATACCAATACAACTTATATATTATGACTTGTTTTTTGATAAAATTTCAAGTGCCATGAAGATAGTAGATATGGAAGGGAATATATTAGGACAATTCTCACTCTCATCCACATGAATGAAAAAATGTTTGCGAGGTTTTCTATATGCAGTCCTAGTCTCTGGGATATATATAGCTGAATATTTTATAATTTGTTATTTGTTATTTTGTAGTAGTGGACGATGTAGGAGAATGTATAGCTAATACCGATATCTAGCTGAATATTTTGACAACTTGTGTATCAATGACCCTTCACAATCATCCGGAAGTTAAAAAGTTGTACAATTCGAACAAGTATGATAATAATAAAAAAAAATTATTAGCTTCAATTTTTTTTAAACTTTATTTTGTACATTTTATTTCTAAATTTAATCATACTAATTTCACTTCATAAAAATTATCAAATTTTAATTATAAATTTATTTTCTAGTCATTATAAACAATAAGAATAAGTAATCAATTAAACTTACAAAAATTAACAAGATTCGAAAAAATATATATATAACGATCAACCAGTCAAAGTTTGTCCATATCCACTCACAACAATTTAGTTTGCTTAAAAAAAAAAAAAAAACCTTAGATATAGGTCTAGTTTGAGGGAAGGATCTATACATTACAATTATTTGTCACCAAAAGGGTATCAACAGGGGAAATTGCAAAACGATGTCATTCTTAGTGTTACTTAATAATTTATGCCTCAAATGATGTACTCCCTTTATTTTCACTCTATGTTTGTAGTGTAATTAGTACTAAGCTCTTAATTTTGGACATACCTTTATTTCATGGTTATTTGGCCCAGGAACTAATAATGTAGCTACTAGGCAAACATTGGTAGTTTTTTTTTTTACATTCTCATTATGTTCTTGTGTCTCTTATTATTGAGATATAAAAGCCATTGTTAGCCCATCTCCCATCAGCTTAAGCTTTTGGGATGAATTGATAATTTAACATGATATCAAAGCAGGAGGTCCTGAGTTCAAACCCCTGCGAATGCACACTCTTTAACCCATAAAAATTGTCCACGTGCAAGGCCTAATCCAGCATGCACGTGAGGGGGAGTGTTGAGATATAAAAACCATTATTGGCTCCATCTCCCATCAGCTTAAGTATTTGGAAGAATCTGTGATTTAAATCACCTTATCACATGTAGTACATGTAATAGTTACGGTCATTATTGTATTATAAATAATTAAATATATAGAACTATAAGTGACAAAAGCTTTATAGGTTTAGAGTGTTGATTTCCTAATAATTCGTAACAGAGAGTGAACAAGATTATGGCTTTTTGACTGGGGAAATAATAATTAAAATTAATCTTGGTCAGAATTTTGGCCTTGAGTTTGGAGGCTTGGATTTTGTATCAAGGAATTAAGATCCAATATTAATAAAACCTATTTGACTTGTTATTTGATGAAATTTCAAGTGCCATGGAGATAGTAGATGAGATTATATTAGGACAATCTCACTCTCATCCACATAATTTGCGATATTTTCTATATTCTGTCCCTAGTCACTAGGACGTACATATGACATTTTTAATTTCTGGTAAAGGAAAATTAGAATTAAGCTTGGCTTGTGAGTTGTTGTGGGACTGATATATAATTAATACTATTGCCATGGTAAAGTGCGAGAAGACAATTGATTATTTAGTAAATTAATCTCCGCAAAAAATACGAAGCTAATCAAAGTCGATTAAGAGCTTATAAATCGAACATTGGAATAGATAATTTGAAGCCCATCTAGCATCAATTACTTGAAGAGAAATGAGTACTGATCATTTGTCCACGCGAGTAAAAAAAAAAAAAAAAAATTATATGTCTATCTAGTATGTTTTTGAAGTAAAAGAGTGCGGTAAAACGAATGAAATTTATGAATTTAAAAAATAAAAAAAAAAACCGTCTAAAGAAGACAACATGATATATATATGAAAGGAATCAACGATTGGATCATATTTTACTATAAGGCTTAAAAAGGTCATATGTGATATGACTGTTGTAAGCTGATTTTCGTCCGAGGTACTAGCATCGGGGGTGACCCTCCGATCGAATGCGACCTCAAGAGAGAATGTCTGAGTAACAGCACGGCATCGCCACGTCATCAAGAGCGCTAACATCAACGGCATCGAGAGCGAAGTTCGTCGAAGATCACCCTCGAACTTATATCCGCGAGCATGGTGAGTAGGAGCACCACCGAAGGTGGACCCCGACTTGAAGCGGGGTCCTCGGAGAAGGATAGTTAAGTTGGAAACCCCAGGAGCCCGAGGACGAGCTAGACCTATGATGATAACCGTTAAGAGGATAGAAGATCAATCGAGCCAGAGGTCTCCCCGCGAAGCTGGAGATCCCGGTTGAAGATTGAAGCCTGCATGGTTATGATTGATTAACCCCGATGTTAAGGGTATCTGACAGGTACTGTAGACGTCCCGTTTCTTATGTACGTGGATAGTTAGTTGGTAATCCACTCCCATTATTCAGGGAAGGGTATGGTCGACTGTGTGTTAAGGTCGCCTAATCTCGGGATTTAAGGGATAATTTATCAGGTGTCATTAATGCACCCTTCCCTCTCTCCTCCGAAAAGCCTATAAAAGGAAGAAAAGGAGAAAGGGGAAGGGGTTGGAAGAAAAAACGGAAAAATACTCAAAATCTATTGGTGTCTTACTATTCACCACCGTATCTTTCTGTTCATTGCCGTATCACAATCTAGAGATACGGATCACGGCGTTGGTTCAAATTCCACACCAATAATGACCATAGAAAGATTTATGGAATCTTTATGCATGGCTTATTATAATGCAAAACCCTTAATCTTTTGTAATTATGATTTATGAAGGCCATATATATAAGATAATTTTTTTTATCAATTAATTAATTTATAAAAAAAGAAGGGCCACATAATGCTGATTCGAGATCTGGGCCGTGCTGTTAAGCAATAGTACTCTTTCTCTTTTGAAACAGTTTTTTTTTTCTTCTTTTACAGCACATGGGAGATATTCCTCAATTAAAAAAAAGGTCGTACAACATCGAATTTGAAATATTCCCAAGTTAGTTCCTTCTATATCATTTTTTTTTAAATGGTACTATATACACATTAACATATATATATTTTTTAAGAGACACCCATAATCATATATGATCCCAATTCCCCACCTCCCAATGAACTATATATATAAATATTATATCAACTATTGTGCCACGTGAAAAATAATCCCACCAACTTATTATTAACTTGAAAAATCCTAGAAGAACTATTTCTTACTGTATATATAGTACGATATTGACTATAATGACCTTAAATTATGGTGTTTTCCCTACATGGATTCCAATATGTGAGCATTACCAGTCAATTTGTATAAAATCGTCATGTTTTGATCATATGAAGTGACTTCCAAGTGAAAATTCAAAATCGAGTGGTTCATGAACATATCTACATTTTTATTCTTCTTTTGGTTCGAAATGCATGTATATATGTATATATTCATGCATATATATTTCTCCCCTAATATGTGATTCAGAAACGAAGCAATCAATTACACCACTAAATAAACCAAGCACATGCCAAGCTCCCAAAAACAAATTGTATCAATTGGAAAGCAAATATATCCAAAACATATCAATTCACACACAACACACTTCACGGGTAGTTAATTAATTACAAATATCATGTATTTTGTGTGTAAATACATATTTGTGGTGTCGTCCGATGAGCTAACCGCGGAAGGGGAAAAAAAAAAAAAAAAAAAAAAAAAAGAAGAAACAACAACTATATCTGATGATAATCATACGGCCACGTCATTTTATTTGCAACTTTTTTTTTTCTTACAAGACTCGTTGGTTACGTCAAATCTAAAACTGTCCCATTGAAGTATTGCTTACATATATATATATATATATATATATGTCATAAACTTGGACATTGAATATACATGAATATGATAGTGATCTATATATGAATTATGATCATATTAAAAAAAAAGATGTGGTGAAAGAAATTACGCTAGCTAGCTAGCTAATGGCAATGAATCACAAGTGACTAATGACTTAACCCCATATTCATATGTCGGTCCACACATTAACACACACACATATAAAGTACTATATATATATATATATATATATATAGTCAATCACCTGTGAAAAGGCTATGAAGCATGAACTGTAGTAAATTTGCAAGGTTTATGCTATTATGGTCTAGCATAGTACCGACATGCAAGTACATCAATTGAAGTGTTGATAAAACCTAAATGCTTCACTATGCTTTGAATATAGAAAGAGCATATGCGAATCACTATATTATTAGCCTTTTAATTGTCATTTAATTTTTTATTTTATTCTTACTAGATATATATCTATTAATATATATATATATATAAAGGGAATTTAAGAAGTACTGAAACCTCGTGGTACAATCAAAACACAAAACCTCGTGGGAAATTTTGCCCAGACATACACACGTGAAGTGCTTTTCTTTTCATTATTGATAGTTTGATCACAACTTTAATTATACCATTAATTTATTAAACTTCCAAGTAATGGGCTGGCTAGCTTATCTTATCCAAATTCTATCTACCAAATTATTATAACCTTTTTTTTTTATTTTCTATGCTAACTTTATCTTATATATTTTCCAATTTCTTTGAGCGTTTACTATACAGACTACAGACTACAGTACATATATAATTTGTATTTTTAGGGATAATTATGTGATGGTGTATTATTATGAGCATTTATGATCATCAGTACACTAATTAGTGTTCTAACTTTTTTTTTCTTTTTTTTTCTCTTTTTCATTATAGTCTAGACTCTAGATCGTATACGTTCTCATAACTGAATAGATACTCTGAACTAAGATCACGCGATCAAAATCAAATTAGAATTAAATTACATACTCTAGAAAATTTAAACGATCAAAATTACAACATATAGCCTATAGGCAGGAGATATTTATTTGAACCTTAAAGATACTTGTTCTAAGAGTACCATACAATAGCATATACGTATATATGTGTAAAATAAGGCACTTAGTTTTAAACCTTAAAATAAAGTAAATCTTTTTTCTCCTGAAAATTAAAGTAGATCACTCTTACATATGTGTGTTGCTCAACCCCAATCAAAATCCCAAATTAATTAAGTATTACTCGAAAATAATAGGGTAAATCCCAGCAAAATAATTCCAACAGTACAATCCAAACTATATTGATACTTTTATGAACTTTTTAATCAACAAGTACATCATCAAACGCGTATTGATAGCTAGGGTTTGCTTACAATTATATGATGAAAGAGATATTCTCTACCTTGGGTTTCCAGATACAATAACCCAAGATAATAAAAATATCTAAAGCTGCAGCTGGTAATATTTATCCAGTAGCATAAATCATGTAGACCTTTTGGTCAATACAAGAATCATCACCAAAATACAAGGCTTAACAATATAAATTGACAAATTAATCATCACCATAATCACCATTTTCTTTGCCAACTCTGCACAGCACAACCACTGTCCTTATTATCTAAATGGAGATCTTAGTGACGTGTAAACAACAAAACCGCAAATATATAGGAGAATTTCAGTTGTACTAATCAACAACAAATCTTCTTGGAGAAGAAAAAAAAAACACACACAAAATATCCACTTGTTAGCACAGCGGTCAAAAAACACCAGCTATTGCCACGTGGCGATCATTTTCCTTGAGAACCTCCACGGCCGAGGTGAAAAATCCTCCAATAATTATCACCATGAATTAATAGCAAGCTTAAAAACATATATTCCTCTGGTATAATTTCACCCCCAAAGGCCAAAACAAAGGTAGTGTCACATATATACTCACATTTATAAGGCCAACATATGTCACTTTCTTCATAAAACCATGTCACTTGTTGATGCCATCTCGTCACAATGATTATCATGCACCGAAACATGACACCACAAATCGGCCGCTATATTTCCACAATATTCTAAATCCGCCCCGGAAGTGGAAACTAATTACCAATTGACCCCACACGTTGATCCCTTTCTTTCACAAAAACCGGCAGCCCGCCGCAGAAAGTGGCGGTGAGCCCGGGCGAGAACCTCGGCCCCCCGCCCCCGCCCGGGCGCGGCGGCGGCTGCGCCGCGAGCTCGATCCGGAACCGCCTGAGCAGAGCCAGAGCCACGCTTTTGAGCTCAACCATGGCCATCTCCTTCCCCAAGCAAACCCTAAGCCCGGCCTGGAAAACCGGGTACTTGAAGGCGCTCACCCCTGAAACGCCGCTGTTTCCACCGAGCCACCGCTCGGGCTTGAACTCGGCGCAGTCGGGCCCCCAAATCTCCTCCACCCGGCCCATGGCGTAGGGGTGGTACGTAACCCTAGTCCCGCTCTTCACGGCCGTGCCGTCCGGCAAAACGTCGTCGTTGAGGCAGAACTTGGAGTCGAACTGTATCGGAGGGTAAAGCCTCATGCTCTCGTAGATCGCCGCTTGGAGATAGTGAAGCTCTTGCGTTTGTTCGAAGCTCTTCAGGCCCTGACTCGGCCCGCCCAGTACTCGGTCCGCTTCGGCACGGATCATCGACTCGGCTTCTGGGTGGCGAGCCATAAGCCAGAAGAAGCTTGTCAGAGCCGATGCAACAGTGTCTCGCCCGGCTAAGAGAAAGCTTATGACTATGTCTCTGAGGAAAGTTTCGTCGTCGCTGACGGTCCTCATGAAGCGAGACAAGAGGTCTTTGTGTGTCTCGAACCCGAGCTTCCTCTTCTGCTTGATGACTCCCATGGCCAGAGCGTTGATCACGTCGATGGCTTCTCGGAGCCGCCTTTCCGAGCCGAGGTTGAGCAGCCTCTTGAGCTTCCAGACCGCCGGCGACGACGTCATCGCGCGCTCGGCGGAGAGTCGGGAAGCGAGGTCGAAGGCGGCGGCGAAGTCCGACAGCGGGACCGACAAGTTCTCGAGGCACATCGGGTCGATGCCGAAGGAGAACCTGCATATGCTGTCGAAGGAGAATCTCCGGAAGACGTCCTGCAAGTCTAAGGTATCGGTGACCGCTTTTGTGGTCTCTGATGATGAGGAGAAGGAGGACAGGAGTGGGACGAGGCGTTTCTCGATCTCCGCGTTGACGATCTCAAAGGCGAAGGTTCGGATGGAGCGGCGGTCCAGCTCCAGGCTGGCCAGCTTGCGCTGAAAGCGCCAGAGCTCTCCGTCCACGTTGAATATGCCTTTCCCGAGGAAGTCCCCGAGGATGGCCGAGAAGGGTTTCCCTTTCGGGAAGTTGTCGAAGCGGGTCTTGAGCATGTACTCCACGTTCTCGGGATTCGCAGTGATGGTGTTCCCGAGGACGTGGATGTGGATGGTTTTGGTGGGCGATCGGATGAGGAGGTGAGAGTACCAGTCGCAAAGGTTTGCGAACTGGTTTGACCAACCGATTGTCAAATAAGTATGACAGATCTCGCAGTCGCACCACCTGAGGTTCTGCCTCAGGTGGTGCAACGTGAGTAGGAAGAGGAAAGAGAAAGTTAAAAACAATAGCGAAAGCCATGATATTCCGAGCTCCGCCATTGGAAAATAGGTTGAAAACTAGAAAGGGAGAACCAAAAAAATATATTGAACAGACAGTTGCAAGAAGAAGAAGAAAAAGAAGAGAGAATGATAAACAATGATGAGATAGACTATAGAAACACATAAAAAAATTTCTAATGTACTATATATATTGGATTAATAAGGTACTAGATTTTTCTCTTTTTCTTTATTGGTTTAAATTCTCGGAACAGTCACGAGTTTTTAGTGGTCGCCTTGGTTTCCCCACCTACATAAATGGACAATATAGAAAAATACTCTAATTTTATAATAATTAATTTTAGGGTGTTAAAACGGGAGATATTTTAATTGTATGTTGTGTTTTAAATTAAGTGATGAATATTATAGTTCAAAATCAACTCCATAACAGAGTTTCTACCGTAATTCATTCATCTATTAAGTAAGTAATTTGATTATTTTGCTTGATTTTTTACTACGTTAAATAAAATTGAGAAGTTAGTTAATAACTATTAAATCGTACTAATTACAATAATGAAAAATCAATTTAATTTTTGCAACTACGTAATTAGTTGTCGTAATTAACGCTTACGAACAGCTCAAATTCATCAAACGCTTTTTATCTGAATACAATCCTTAACCATAATATTATCTGATGATATAGTGTAGTATTTTTGGCATAGAAACCTAAATAAAATAATAAGACCACGGGAAACCCGTGTCGGAAAATTAAAGAAAAAGGCAGGTCACACAAAATAGACAGGTTTAGTTAGAGCATCTTCTTCGTCATCATCACATAATGTGTGTGTTACTTCGATCGATGAAGATATTCACCCACGTGCTTTTATTCTTAGCCGTACCAACTGATAATTTATTTAAATATTATTTAATTAATTAATTATTGTTTTCAGAAAAATTTTCAAAACTAAGTGCAATTTCGAATGATCAAATTTTGCTTTCTTAAAAAGTCATATTATTGTTTGATACATAAACTATTGAAAAATTTTCTTATGTATAGTGTTTGAGAAAATTTTGTGCGGCCCAATTGGGTTGCTATGAATCACCAAATTGAAACTAGTGTTTATAATATTGAGAAAAATCACATTTATCATTTAAGTTTACAATAATGTTATTATTGCATGTAATGTCACTTTTTTTAGTCGTAAATTATTAAGTTGTCTTTTTTTTTTTTGCCTTCTTCAATTATGAAAAAAAAATGACAATTCAGTCAAATCAACTGTTAAAAATTATATATAGACCTGCAAATATTTTTTAAAAGTGACATTTTTTATTGTCTATAAATGACGTTTTTCAAAATTTCTCGTTTATGTTTACGAGATAGGGTTCTAAACTTTAGCAATATTATTTGCTTGAAAAAAGAGGAGAGAATGAAGAAAGCAATTAGCATTATGGAATCTTTTTTCTTTTCGGTGCGGAAAACATATAGGTTTCTACCTTTCAAAGTCTCACAGGCCACATCAATTCTACACTTTATTTCCCGTTTGAAAAAGAAAGCTAGAAAAATTATTAAAAAATTAGGCAACTAATCTCATTATTGGGACGGATAAAACCTGTTACAAACGGATAATCAGATAAACACGTGTACTTCTCAATATAAATCTTGCAAAAAAGAAGAACAATGTTACGTTGATAACTTGATATGTATATGTGTTTTTTTTTTTTCTCTAGATATTACAAAAAGAGAAATAAAATTAGTTATGACTTTTTAACTAGCTTCTAGATTGTGGGAGTTAAAAATTGTCTTTATGAGATATGCGAAAAGCATTGGTTACTTGGAATTAACATATGGTTATTTTCATTTTAATATATCCCGTCTGTGTAATATTTGCTACAATAAGATATAATGATAGTCTAGCTATTATCAGTTTACAGTTTTGGAAGAACGGATTAAGTAACTAACATTCACAGTGGTCACTTCAATATTTTTTTGTGTGCATGATATGCTATTTTCTCATATACTTGATTATTGTATTTGAGATTTGTTATTGTATATCTGAAACAATATTATCAATTTCATTGGGGCGAAAATTATTTTTAGAATATATATAGGAAATATATTTGGGTTATTGTTTCATAAAATCTTATAATAATTTGGATTATAATTTAATAATAGTATTTGAATTAAAATGATAAAAGAGAATATTTGCATTGAAATTTGAGAAAGTTACTTTTTATTATAGTAAGAGTATTAAAATATTATCTAAATGCATAGTTAAGTTGAAAAGTTGGACATTGATCTACCATAAAACATGGGGTATTAATTGTAGTAATGATACTTGAATCAAAATTAATTTTTAATTGCGAATTACTTACTAAATGGTCTCTTAACCTTGAAATGGAGAAAAGTAAAAAAACTAAATAAATATTTTTAATTAAATGGCGATCTAAAGAAGTCATAAATTACCAAAGATGTAAAAGTAATTAACATTTATTTATTAATTATTAGGTTAGGACCAAAACAAGTGATAGCTAGCATGTTCATTAATTATGTTAAGTGTAATTATTAGATTGTTTAATTATTGTGTAAAAGCTTTTACGACCTTGGAATTCTTTATTATAACTATTACTGTACTTGAGATAAAGAAAACATATATAGCTGTCCTTTGAAAGGATGAAAAAAAAAATGAGACTACCAAACGAAAAAAAAAAAAAAACACTAGTTGGAAATCCCGATTGGGATAAGATCAAGAGTCAAGACTGTAGATTTCTTTCTTTCTTTTTTTGTTTTTTTCTTTGGTACTAATGTTAGTTTTCTCTGTTTGCAATAATATTTTTTTTGTGAGAGCGGAAATCCACCGAACATGATATATCAAAAGTAGTAATAAAAAAGAAGAAATTTATTGGTACGTTGACAAGATGGCGAAGATTGGACAACATTAGTAAAATGGTGTGCGATCTATATGTAGTACGATATTAAAAAAAAAATGATTATCAGTGCCAACTTTTTTTTCTCTGAAAAATAATTAATCTGTAAATGTGATCAAGAAGTTGTTTTACGTAGTAATTAACGATAATAACAAACAACCAAAAAACAGTATAGTAAAGTAAATAACTGTAAAGTAAAGCAGAAAGTAAATAATATCAAAGATAGTAACGCGGTTCGGCAATTTGCTTACATTTGCAGGGCCTCGTCTAATTAATGAAAAAAAGTTTACAATAAGAGCGTACACCCAGACTTAACCTAGTTAGAATCCCTCCAAACTATGACGTTGTTTTCCTCCGTCTTCTTTTCATAAATATCAATACAAGCTCCCATTGTGCCCGAGGTCCCCTCGTTTTCACAGGAACCTCTCCCGAGACTCCTCTACTCGAATACGCTTAGATGGTCAACAAAAAGTTCTCCGAATACAATGGAGAATAAAGAACAACGACACACTCTCTGCAAATAACTCTCAAACTCACACTTTGAGGAATGTATATCTCTAAGCCCTTGCAGAGAGTTTATATAGGCACGCCCAAAATCCGAGGTACAAGAGATAAGAAAACTATCCCGAATTCGAATATAAACCTTCCTTTTCTTGAACCAACTTCAAATCCCTTGATTCTCGATAATATTTGAGCGAGATATGGCTAAATCCGATCTTCTTGAATTCAAAAATAACTACCAAGATCGGATAATGTGAGGGTAAATTCGAATCTTGGAAACTACGATCGCCTCCTTAAAATCTGCTGACGAAAACAACACCTTGATCACCTTCGAGAACAACTCGCCAGAATCTTCAAATCTTCAATTCTGCTTGGGATTTGCACCAAAAAATCTAAGATAATATATATGTAGTACGATATTTGAAAAAAAAATGATTATCAACATCTACTTTTGTTTTTTTTTTCTTTTTTGGTCCGTGCAATAAATAAATAAATATATATATATATATATATCTAATAATGCTTCACATAAAGAAAATTTTGAATGGGTTGTATAGGGTGAAAAACGTGAAATTTTGGTTGTTTGGTAATTGTTAGAAAGACAAAGGAGAGAAGAAAGAAAATATAAAGGATAAAAAATACATGCAATCTTACTAATTTTGAAAGATTTTGTGATAGAGAATTTTATGTTAGGAAACGATTATGAATCGTCAGATCAATCTTTTTAAACAGTGGAATCTACTAAAAATGTAAATATGACGATTTAGAATTGTTCCATGTAGTAAGATATACCCAATCACAAAAATTTTCACTAATTTTTATCTTTTATTATCTTAAAAAAAATTATCAACACATCTAAAAGTATAATTACTCTTTTATCCACAATTTTAGATTAAATAATAAAAATAATAAACAGATAAAATAATAATTGTATTATCAATATTTTGTTTCTCTTATAACATATATAGCAAATATTATAAATGGAAAATCAATTTCTTTATTTTCCTTCTCATTTTTTATTCCCACTTATTGTCCTTTCCATCTACTTACGATCTAATTTCAGTTTTGAGCTAAACTTATGATCTAATTTCAATTTTGAGCTAAACTTATGCTCTAATTTCATTTAGCCTTGAGGTAATTAATTATATTATCTAGAAAATATTGTAGTATGTTATTAGATTTTATCAATGCTAATTATATCTATATGTAGTTGATGTATTTTACGAGTCTTATAATAATAGATATTAAACATAAATATTTTTATGATATATAATTATATATACAAATTTATTAACCATGAACACGACACACACGAGAGAGAAAAAGAGCTCGAGAGTCATTTTTAAGAAATAACTCTCTTTTTATCTAGTCGAGCTTTGAGTAGCTCGTAAGTACCTTGGTTTATTTATACCTCTATTCATCAGGGTGCATTTGTTATTCCGGATTGAATTGGATAAGATTTGTTGGATTGAAAGTCTGAGTTGGAGTGACGTATTTAATGTTATGCGATATTTGCTTTGGTATTGAATTATATTATAATAATATTTTTTAAAATTTAAAAATAAATTACAAGAGATAAAAAAATATTAAACTATTTAAATATTTATAATTTTTTATTTAAATTTAATAAACAAATAATTTGTTTTTTTAACGGTGGAACCCATATTTTTAGAGCAGTAACCCACCTTTCTTTGTGAAATTAGTTGTATCATATGAGTGGAATTACATTAATAGATCATTATTAATCTCATCCAATCTAAAAAACATGAGATTAGGACTTATAATAATCTAATCTTCTCTTGTCCACACCAATCACACCCTGAAAATCCCAGCCAAAAAAAAAAAAAAATCATACCCTGAAAATATGGTACGTATCTTGAATACAGAACACATATTCCACTACCACTAGCTAGCATGATATATAATAGGGCTTTTATATGTGATATTGCAAATCAAATTCTCTTTTTCCCTACATTAAAAGTTAAAACTGTCTGCAGTGAGATTTGTTGTCGTATCATATCAAATATATAGAACTAGTGGCAGGCATCTAGATGCTCTCTAATTCCACATAAGGCTAATATATGAGACTAGCTATAGGGCACCAATACTTCACACAATCATATAGAAAACTGAAAATAATCCAAAGATTTGAAAATTTTGCTATTGCAATATAGAAGATTCCATATCCAATGAAATTTCTTGTTTGGGGAGGCCATTTTGGCCATTGCATCCCATTTTTTGGGATGAAAAAAATGGTTTGAAAATGGTTTAGAATGGTTTGAAAATGATTTAGAAAAATGATGTAGAATAATACGATTTTGCGATTTTCAAGATGGCATAAATGGTTGAGATTTTAGATATTGTATAGGAATTTAGAAAGTTGAAAAATGATTGAAAAAAATGGAATAGAATGGAATGGTTTGGAGGATTAGGAAAGTTGAAAAAATGGAATGGGTAAAATAGGGAGGCCAAACATAGGGTTACAAAACATAAAACTAAAAATAAAAAAAATAACTGGTTATCACTTTATCACAATAGGAAGGCATTAATAATAATAACCCAGTGGAGAATATATTTCAAACAACACGGAACCAGTTGATTGACTAAACCTATATTCATAGGATTCTTTTTTATTTTTTATTTATTTTTTAATAATGTGAGCTAGAAATAAGAACACATCTCAACGAGGTTTACACGCATCTAGTGAGGAGCCAGTATCCCAACTATGTTAATCTTCCGACTCCCTAGCCACTACTTCGGGACCTAATTTTACAACTATGTTAATCTTCCGACTCCCTAACCACTACTTCGGGACCTAATTTTATTAATATAAAAGAAAAGTAAATAAATATTCAGAAAGTACAATCCAAAGGGTAAAAATAAACAACCTGAAAGCAATAACATGAAGGAAAAAAAAAAAAAGAAACTAGAAGAAAAATTTACAACCTGAAAGCAAAAACTAGTTTGTAGTGTTTCTACACAGCCCCACATGATCAATATGTTTTATGATATATTTACACGAGTATTTCTAGAGACTTCAGTTAGGCACTTATAAAGTAAATATATAACCACATATATATTTCACGAACATTGTCGACCACTTTAAATGGTATCTATTGTATTTCAATTAGTTTCTATTATCATTATTACTCGTGTTGAATATTACTGTATAGTTGCAGTTGTATATATATTACACTTTTGAACTCGCACTACATATATATGTGTAGCCGTGTAGGTACAGCGTTTTGACTATGATGCATATATTATTAATTCATTTTTAAGCACGTGAGAGAATATTTCAACTTCTCCTTTCCATGTATTTTAGTGTGCTAAACTTGATTAATTAGTAGCTAGATTAGTTGTAGCAGATGATCAGCTTAAGTTAAAGCACGTATCACTCACTCAGTGGCGGAAGGTATGGTCAATAGTTTGAACACGCATTTGAGAACACACAAAAAAAAAAAAAACAAACAAACAAAACAAAATAAAAACCTTGAAAAGTAACACACCACCTAGATCTTCTTCTTCTTTTTTTGTTTAATATTTTAGTTTTCCACATACATTCTTTCATAGAGTGTATATATATATGTGGGGAAACTTCTTACATGGGAAATGTCTTAAAAAACAGATTAGTGGGGAATGCATGATTTGATGAAATAAAATGGACATGTTTTCGAGATGTGTTTGCGGAGCAGGGGATATATATATATATATATATATATATATTTTTATTTTCTCTCTGCTGGGTATTAAATTTTTCGACATTCCTTCTTCTTCCCCTTTTTTTTTGGGCGCTACAAATTTCATTGAAACAAATGAAAAGCAGAGTACAAAGCTAATGGTCTGAAACCTATGTATCACAACAGCTTAGAATCTAAACGTTTGCCAAGTTAAAGAAAAAGTTACACGCGACATCAAGAAAAAAAAATATTGGCTTAAGGCACCATATATTTAAAAAAATACTCAAGCATTGAGCTTGGAAGCCTTAAGTCCTTAACCATAAATTTCTGCAATGTATTTCCTTTTTTCTTCATCAATAAAAAAAAAATCCCAAAACCATGAATTAAAATCACAGAACCACGCTGCTATTGTTACTGTTATCTTCCACAATCCTAACAAACACACACAAATTAATCAATACCATGCTTTGAGTCAATCAAAAGCTAAGGTTTGATTGAAAAAATTTCACTATCTCGCCGGAAGTGGCGGCGGCGACTAACCACCTACTCAACGCTCTGCTTCAGCAGCCTTGCCGACGACATTAGACGCCATAGCTCGCCGACAGCGGCAGTGGCGGCGGCTTCAATTTCTTGTAATTGTACGGAGCCTCGGCGAGATCATTGCGGTTGTCCTTTCGCTTCTCACTCTGATCGCCGACGTTGTTGTCGAACGCAAATGAACCAAACTTCAACTACCAGCGCTGAAATCTTCTTGCACAGCAGTGGATTGCTGTCAGAATTATTTCGCGATCCAATCTCAAGCCCTAGCCCCAAATTCCAGAGCCTAGAGGAAGCCAAAAAAAAAAATCCAAAATTGTAATAAACACTTAAAAAAGAATAAAAAATATCTCAGATGATCGAAGAAGATCAAATGGAGATATGGACATAAAGAACTGTGAAATTTGGTTTTGCTTTCTTATGGGAAATCTTTTGGTATTTTCCTCTCCCTCTTTTTTGTTTTTTCATTTTTTTTTTCTTCTATCACAATTATACCATGTGCTCAACCTTACAAATAAATTCTCACAGTAATGCCAAATCCACCGTTCATAAGCAAATCAACGGTCTGTATCAAAATTACCCATCGGTCTGTTTTTTGGTGTGTTTCCCATGGTAGAAGCACCCTATATGTAGTGTATTGTAAACTTCTTTGTTTTTTTTTTTTTTTTAAATGAGAAAATATCCCATTTTCTTTACTACATACAATGATACAAAGGGCAATTAATTCATGGATGAACTAACCTTGTCAATCTGACTTTGAAGCTCATTAAAAGCACTCGAAAGTAAATTTGAAAAGTGATAATATTAGATCTAGACCAATATACGAGATCGGTGGAGGGATGGCCACTTGCAAAAAGTTAGGGTTGGGATTTCGACAGCAATGGATCATATATATGGTGTACAATCGTTGAGAAAATTTACTTAAAAATATAGCTCATAACAGAAGCATTTTTATACATAATTAATCAATGCCGTTCCAAAAATCAAAGAAAAATAATAGAGAATAAACACGGGATTTAACGTGATTCGGCCAATCTAGCCTACGTTCACCCAGGCACACTTCACCCCAATACAAGTTTTGCAGGCTTTTACTCACAGTTTAACCCAAATCCTCACACACCCAAAGAGTAGACAAACACTCCCTTATGGATACATGTATATAGACAAATAAAAGATTGTCTTTTATAGTAGACACACTCCCTTATGGATACATGTATATAGACAAATAAAGTATAATTCTACTCCAATTACAACAACCTAATAATTGTATATTATTAATCCTAAAAAATATTGATTCCTAAATAAGTGAAATAAGGACTCTAACTAATTAGATTCCTATCTTCATTAAAATGATTCCTAAATTGTATCTTTCGTGTGACGACGTGTGTATATATATATTAATTAAAATCATTCAATTATGAGAATGTTTGGAATGAAATTAACAACGGATCTAAAATAAATTAACACGCACTTGAGCATGACGTCTTAAAAAAATAGCAATGCTGCAAGATCAGAAATTCTTATTTGAAAAAATAATTAAACTAATGTGACATTTACTTATTAATTACAAGATATAATTATTAATATATTTACGGATGGTTTTACTTATACACCTCTTTTAACTCTTCACACATCTTTTCTAAACACACATTCATTTGAATTTAAAAAAAAATTAAATTACTTATCTTACACTCTTACAAATTCAAAACTAACCATAGCTCTATAACTTATTAGAATATGTTTAATTCATTCTTGAAATATATCTTTCCTTGCTCATCCACTAGATTTATTTAATTATTTATTTTGTTAACCCACTCATTAATTTATTTCTACACACTTTATTTTTTCTCTCTGTTTTTTATTTGTCAAAACTCACCGACTAATGTATTTTTACAAGCTTTATTTATTTCTTTTTTTAACCCACCCACTAATTTATTTCTATAAAAATTAATTTCTTTTTAAAAATATTAACTCAACTAATCAAGAATTATATATGCAAGATAAAGTATATATAATAAAAACATGAACAATAATTCACAAACAACAAGTTGTATTCAATTAGTAGATAAAAACAACCAAAATATCCTTAAAGTATACCAACAAAAATTAGTCTACATATTATTCAACAAAATGTTTGTGTTTCTTGCAAAAAAGAAAAGTTTGTGTATTAGGATTTTTTTTTTTTTTTTTTTTAAGAAAGGCTTTGAGGAAGTTGTGTTAGAAATTAATAAAAAATTAAAAAAAAAAAAAAGAAAGAGAAGAGATGAGAGAGGTGTGTGGAAAAAAGTGAATTTTTTTGTAATGGAATGTATATTTTTATAATGTCTATTATTGTTATTGTATATAAGGATATTTTAATAACTATAAATTTTAAGAGTTTTTAAAGAGGAAAAAAAAGTGTGTAAATAGAACCACCTTATATTTATTTTATTTTATCCAACATGCTCTTCTGATCATTGGATTTTTCGCTAAGAATACGTAATGAGTAATTAATTAGTAAGAGGAAAAAAAGAGTGTACCACGAATCTGAACATAATTACATTTCCTGAACTTATATAAACTTGCAATTAATTACCAATGCAAATCAAAGTTTTGGGTAACCCTCTATGCTTTCTCAACCAAAATATTTATTATACACAAATAGCTTGATGAAAAATCTCCTCGTATTGTCATGTTCAAGGGTAGTTACTAATCATCCTTATCTTCTAGATCACAATCTCTAATAAATATGGAAAAAGAGTGAGAAACTAAAAGGTTTTATAACATGGTCTTAAAAACATGACCAGATCCAATTTTTGGCATTCTTGGGTAGAGAAATTCCAATCTTAAATCGTTCCCAATTATTTCGTCTAAATACTTGTATACGCAATATTACAATTCCACGTAAATTAATTCAAATGTGACAATACATAAATAGATCTGTTATTAATTAACCTTCATTTTTTTATTATACCATCACTGACCAGAAGGTACAAATAGATCTAGCACAAGTGACACAACTAGCAGAAAAAAAAAAACCATATTAAAAAAAAAAAAAAAAAGAAGCAAATTCCAGAACCAAATAAACAAATAATCAAACAGGTTCATTACAATGACGAGGGAATTAACATAATAATAATAAAATAAAATAAAAAATCACACCAATTGGCTAGTAAACTAGTTGATGAAGAGTGTCTTGCAAAGCCGAGTACACAGCTTTCCAGCCTTGCTGGGTTGGGTGAGAATTGTCCCAAAAGAAAGTAGATTGAGGGTTTTGACATATTGTGTACATTTTTTGGCCAGTTTGGTCCACACTTCCACAAGAGTACTCACTGCTAGTACCAACACAACATGGCTTCAAGGGGTTCTCAAACTTTATGCTTCCTATAGACATTACAAAAATAAATAAATAAATTGTAAATGCCAATCCATATATAAATAAGGTTACGGAAAATAACAAGAAAATTTCCTAAAAAAATGCCAAATACTACACGATTTCCACATGATATGAAAAATCATATAATGTGTAATGTATTTTGTACTTGTTTGAACTTGTATCAAGTTTTTAGCATATGGATACGTAGTACTATGTATATAGCGAAGCAATAATGAATGAAAGTGAAATATAGGGATAAAGATTAAAAGTCACCTTGTTGGTTGCCTTTGTTCTTGAACACAGACATGAATGAGTCATAGAGATCGAGAATGAGGAAAGGCGAATCGTTGGTCTCGTTGTTGAGCTTGGCTACGGCTTGCTGCAACAAGGCGTTGTGCAAGTTGACGAGCGTGTTTTGGGTGTCATTGCACTTCTGGAATGCGTTTATCGCAGTGCTCCCGGGGAGGCATCCCAAGGGCTCAAGAGCCGTCACCGCGATTTTCTTCACTCCCAAGTCATGGATGCGTTTCAAGTTCACGTATAATTGGTTAACCACGGATGCGATGAATGCTGGGAAACCCTACAAAGTATGGACACATTGATAAATTTGACCATAATTAGTCAGTGCAAAAAAAAAAAAAAAACCACGAAAGTTCGTATATATAGCCTAGCTAGCTATATACAAGTAGGATCAAGATTGAAATTACGTGCTCTAGCAACAAATTTCTTAATTATGAGCTCCATCAAAAATTTTGTGACAAAAATTTTTCTTGTGATGTGATTAAGAGAAGATGTGAGAGGTTTCGACCTCTTAATGACCTGTGATGCTTGATGGAATGTGACAATACTTAATAATAATTTTAAAAGAGAGCCCACAGAAACATTGCAGCAAAATCTTATTGGAGATCTGCTTTTGGAGAAACTAACATGTTAGCAATTAAAAATAAATAATTATTTACTTTAAATTATTGACATTTCGTTAAAAAAAAAAAAACAAATATTTATATGTCTTTTTTTTTTTTTTGGTGAGATAGTCTTTGAAACAAGTAGCTATTAGAAAAACAATCATGAATAGCTAGGCCTTAATAATTAGATATTCTCAAAAGAAAAGAAGGAAATTAGACAATAATAAAAAATAAAGCCAGTCATTTTCCTTTAAGGGAATTCTCTATTCTAATTGTTAAATTTACTTTTGCAGATACATCTTATAATTGTTAAATTTGCTGATGACACATCAAAGTCAACGGGCCTAGATGGGTCATTGATGATTGATCTATGACCAAAGATACCCAATATGTGTGACTGGTTTCGACTTTTGGTGCTGTGTTATTTTGTCCAACTATAACATATGTTCACTCATATAGATAAAAATAAAAATAAAAATATATATTATATTATAAATAGACATTTCTGGACCAGCCATACCAAACCCAGTAGCCTAAGAGGCCCAAATATATTCCTGGTGGTGAAACATATGTGTATAATAATATATGGTGGAATGTGGATGGTCTCTGGACCCAATAAATAAACATTATGATTAACGAAAGAAAGAATCCAAAAAAGTAAGTAGACAGTGGCAATATTTTTCTAGCAACTAAATCAGGTGTGACACATGGAAGAATATAAAAACATTTTATATCATAATCATGGCACAACTACAATATTATTGGAGGCTTTTTCTTTATTTTAGAAATGAGAATGTGACACATCATATGCTATGGTAATTTAAGCGTGAAATGCATATCGAGCATTTTTAGCAATATAGTCAAAAGCTTTTTTTTTTTTTCCATTTTTTAACTATACAATGACCAATGATTGGGAAGAGAAAGCGATCTCTAGGTGTGTGTGAAATCTATTACTATAAATTATTAAATTTAAACGGGTGTCATATGGGTTAAGTTAGAATTATCGAATATTAGTCAAGCAATCAGGTAGATTACAGGTAATTGAACTGTAGTTCAGAATCAAGAGATATGTGGTTGAGCTTATTTGAACGTGGATTTAAACGTGAATTTCCTAGTTTTTTTTTTTTTTTTGGCCAAGTATGTACTTAATTTAGGTACATTATATATAAAAATGTAACTAATTAGGGGTACAATTTTCATGTGCCAAAAGTACTATCGTGGGCTCTAATTAGAAAAATATTATGCTCTTTATTTTTTTAATATTTTGTGATCTTCTTGATCTTGTTTATAATTTTTATTTCTGTATTAGGTATTATGTAATTTCCCCAACAGAACAAGCTGACTTAGGAAAACAATATATAAGTAACAATTTGCATATGTACGTACGTGGTGGGTCAATTATATACACAAATATTAAGTGAAGAGTAAGAGCAATTAGGGTTTCTAACCTCTAGGGTGCCATTCCTGAAAAGATAGGCACCATAGTCATTCCCGGAGACGGTGACGAGGGAGACGGAGGACTTAAGGTCCTCAGGAGTGTAGACCGACTTGCCGATGAGCTGCTGGAAGGAGCTGATCTGCGCGGTCATGTTCGGGTCGGAAATCAACGTGTCAAAGACGCCGGTGCCTCCATGAGCAAAGTTCATCCCATATTTCAAGTGCTTTGGTGGCACCACCTTTCTCCACTGATATGCTACCGGAGACCTCACTCCAATAAACCTAGCTGCAAATATAATAATTTTAATAAATAAATGTCAATGCAAAATAAGTTACAAAATTGTACAAATCATGTTAGATTAGAATTTAGAATGGATTCTAAGTCGCTCATCTAGAAGGAAATTGCTAAATTTCTTATATTTACTATTTATTTTTAGTTAAAAAATATATAAGAAAATTTTTGGGGCAGGATATAACTAATTTTAATGCTTCCTATGCTAATTAGTTTCTCTATAAACAATAGTTTTTTTTTTCACTACATTTTGATATGTTTACAGATTTTTTAACTTGTTACATATTATTATAGGTTTGAGAAGTTTACACCTAAAAAAAGTCTATTTATCTACGAGATAATGCTCTAACTGTTCTAAACTCTTTATAATAAAATTTATGTTCATTTTTTAAACTAGACAAAAAAAATATATTTTGCTATAGCTTTTGAAGTTTTGATCAAAGAAAGTCTATAAAATTTTTATGTAGTGCATAATTTCTTATTCTCGTGCTTGAATAGCCTAATGGATTGTAAAATATTGACACTTTTGTTCAGTTTTAAAAAATTAAAGGATTAACGTACAAGGCTAAGACCAAAGAAAAACAAGATATTCTTTTTTTTTTTAAATATAACTATGGTATACTTTTTCCATTCATCAACCTCGGAAAGTCTATAGACATAATGGACTGTTTATATATTGTCCATGTGAATGAACCTCATTAGCAAATCAATATATAATATATATATAGAAATGAAAATCTTTCGTACACACGAAGAGCTACCTAATGAGGATGGTTGAAATTTGAATATTCTTTCAAATCTTTTGGACGCTTCAAATCCCATTTGAATACCGTGGTCATACTAATAATTACTTCAAATTTAGTGGGACCAATTTGAGTGTTTTCTTAGCGATATAAAATGAGAGTGGTTAATTTCCTTCTACGTGTTAGTTTGCTAAGGACGTACAAACAACTTTGTATAAAATAATCCGAATACGAAAAAGAAAAAGGAAAGTGCTTTACAAAGAAACCAACCAAAAAATGTAAAGGTTTCAATAAGTAGTGCTATTAGAATGTCAAGTAAAATAAACACATCCCAATTATGCGTTACAGATAGTAATGGGTTGTGACAGAACATAAAGAACCAAAAAAGAGACTAATATATAACCTGAACATTTATATTTATTACCTAATACTTATCTCTATCCTTGAAATATTGATTAATTAATATAAAGCTTGATTTTAGTGTAGATCAATAAACAATGGTTTGAAGTGCAAAAGTAGTACTTGTTGGAAAGTGAAGAGCTTTTGTCATTTAGCCAGCGGTGTTTGATCAAATTTGGTGATCAATAATAGTGAGCAAAGGAAAAAAGAAACGTTAAAGGCTTTGGTGAATAATAATTGATTTGATAAAGTATCATTGTAGTGGGGTACAAAGGAGCTTATATAATAGGGTTTTGGACAATGGACACAACGAAATGAAGCAAAAATGAAAAAACAATGATAGTTATGGCTATGAAAGAGCAGAGGGAAGAATTAAAATAATAAAAAAAAAACATTTCCAAAGCTGAAATATCACGTGAGAAAGTAGCCAAAGAACATCATGATCTGACAAGATATAGTAAGAAAGAGATGGTAAAAATAAATAAATAAATAAAGTAGACTGAAATCAATAATGCCAAAAAAAAAAACAATAATAATAACGTACATGCAAAAGAGACCCACAAAGCTAAAATACAATACAAACAGATCTCAATCATAAAAGAGGTAAAGTGTGGAAAAGATAAAGACCATTACTTCACAAAAAAAACAATTAGATATTACATATAACCAAAAAAAAAAAAAATCTACGTCTAAAGCAAGCCTATGAAAAGAATGGTAAATTAGAAAATAAGAAGAGATATTTATTACTAATTAGTACGCATGAGTGAGAATCAAATAAATACTAACGATCTAATTAATAATGGAAATATATGCTTTTGTACAAAAGAATACTATAGCGAGAAAGAGAGAGACGTGATTCCGTAATAAAAATACAGTATTTATATTCATTAATACCATGCATAATTGAAATATCAAATAATTATGAATGTACATTTTTTTTTCGTAAAATTACTCATTGATACTTCTAAAATCTTTGGAAAAAAAAATTATATATCCATCTTAGAGAGAGAAATTACCCAAAAAGAAAACGTACGGTTCAGAATCCAATGATTTAATGACCGAAAGACAAATAAGCATTATATATCCTATAGAGAGAGAGAGAGAGAGAGAGAATAATAGTAATTAATAGTAATTACCTAGGAAATCGGTCAAGACACGGCCGTCGGAGAAACGGCCGGTGGGTTTTCCGGGGAAAGTAATTCCATAAGGATATTTCCAAGAGCTTGCTTGGGATTTCCTGTTATTGCCTGTGTCTGAGTATGAGTCTCCGAACACAAACAGCTTTGTTGGCCTAAAGCTAAACAAATGCCCATGTTTCGGGTGATGAGCCAAGACCAAACCTCCTTGCTGTTGCCCTGAACATTATATATTAATTTAATAAAATAAATTTCACATATACGTACTAATATTTACTTAGAGTCGTACGTTAATTGCCAAAAAATAAATAAATAAATAAAGAATAGAGTTAATTGGCATATAGTTTTGTACCCGAGAGAAGGATTGTGAAGAAGAAGAAGAAGGAGATGAGAGAAACGAAGAAGAAGTTATTTTTGTGTGAAATATCCATGGTGATTTTTTTTTTTTTTGTTTCCGTAAAAGCTCTTGAGAAAGAGCTTATGAACAAATTGGCCTTTGGAACAAGTTGATGAGAGAGATGAATTTGAGAGAGTGGTTACTTTTTTTTTGCTAAACGAGAGAGAGTGGTTACTTGGCTTTATCTTTAGTGCCTATATATATGTATATAACTCTCTGTCTCTCTCTCTCTATATATAGTCGCAATGGTCCAAAGGGACTTTAGATAAAGAAGGTTCAAAGAAGGGAAAGGAAAGGGCAAAAAAAAAAAAAATTAAAAAAAGGGTTCAAAGATTTTAACTTTTATGACGTCCCCGATGGGTGGAACAAAGCCCATGGTCAAATAGGGACGAAGTGTTTGGACTTGGTACGATTAGTGGACCTGGACAATTGAGGGTTTATTTTTAAATTAATTTTTAAAAATAAACTTAGGATTTATATAATGATAATCTCTCTTAGTTTTTGTTTTAAATTATTTTTTTAAAAGAAGGTTTAGCCAAGTCTTTTTTTTATGGGCCATATTATGTATGTTTATTTTTTTTTAATCGAGATAATTAGAAGGAATTTATTTAAGTCAATGACCAATAGTGGGTCTATTTAAACCATTAAAAAAAATTAAAAAATAAAGGATTAATTAGACTAATTTTAATCTTATAGTTGTTGTTTTTAAAACTTTTATAGCTAAGTCTTCTTATAAGGGCCATTGGATAGAAAGACTCTCGTGGTTTCGAGGTAAGAAGGAATTTATTTAAATTAAGGAACACTAGAGGGTTTATTGAAATAATAGAATTACAAAAATAAAGAATTAGAGTAATTTAAATTCTGTATTGTTGTTTTAAAAATTTTAGCTATGTCAATTTGATAAGGGCCATAGAAGACTCTCATGTTTATCGAGGTAAGAAGGGATTGAAATTTATTTTTAAAAAATAAATTAAAGACAGTGATGAGATAATAAAAAGGAAATAAAAATCGAAGTATATTATCAAACTTAATAGGAAAAGATACCCTTCTGGCTTCTAGAAAGAAGAAAAAAAAAAAACACTGATTTGTATCCTTCATGGAAAATATAAATTAATCATAAGAAGGTGAATTTTGCTTATTTTTCACGTTCTATTTTATTTTCTACTCTATGGATAATAAAATATTAATCTGGTCAAATAAATAAAGGTATGACTTCAAAAAAAAAAATTAACACATAATGCCTAGCCAGCAGTAGCCTGAATTCATATACACACGCATATATGTATATAAATATACTATACAGTTGTCAAAAAATATATATATATACTATACATATGTGTGTGTGTGCATGGAAAGCACGTGTATGGTACACGTATGATAATAATAATGGAACTCGAATATATCAATATTTATTTTCGATCCTATTTATGTTAATTTTTTAATGCTCTAGACGAGAGAGGTGTAAAATCTGATTATTGGGTCATAATTTTGTAGCCAAACTTATCCTTGCAACCAATTGTGCATAAATCGGTCTGTACCAGCTAGTTTCTTCTTCCTTTTTTTTTTTCATATGTTTTTTTATCCTTTTTTTTGGTCAACTGAAAGATATACGTGTATGTGAAGTGAAGCTTTAATGAGCCATAACTAATGCGAACGTCTTTAGGTTGTTAAGTTTGTTATATTGGCTGCTTGATAAAATTGTGACGCTGCATAATTTATATAATTGGCCAAATATGTGCTTTGATGAGAATTGGTCCATGGAAACAAAAAAAATTAGACTTGCAAAAAAAAAAAAAAAAACACCAAACTGGTCCATATAGTTGGCTTTTGATGTTTTGTTAATGTGATTTGATATGCTTAGGCTGCTATATTGAATGTCAGATATTACAAATTTATAATGGAAGTTATACATATGTTAAATTCGACCATGACCTTTTCTTGTTAATTTTATGGATTAATAATGCACAATATTTATTGGTTGAATAATATATTGAAAAAGTACATTATTTGCAGGAGGAGTAATGACTATTTCAATTACATCTCTTGCACTTAATATTTGAACTTAATTATATCTTAATAATAGTATTTTAGAATACTCCATGTGATAAACCATGTGTGAATTAACGATACAAAATTAGTTTTGGACTATATGTATATGGTGTGAAAGCGAGAATAAGCATATGCAAAGTCTCGGAAAACAAGGAAGAAAAAAAGAAAGAACCAACAAATAAGCATGCAAATTGCAAAGCATATATAGTTGACTTTCTTTAATCAATTATTTGTATAAACAATAAACAGAGGGTCAACTGAAGTAACAAACGAACAATAATTAGTTGTGATTGGCCTTATCAATTCCAACTACCAAACAATGTGTATGTATTTGTAATTTAGGAAAGTAGATAGATTACAAATAATTACAACAAATGTAGAATTGTGAACAGACAATAATAATTACTAAATAAAATGTTAATATGATTACTAAAGGGGAAGTGCGCATGTGAGAAATCAAAGGAAATAAACATCGAAATACATCAAAGTTGTAGGGTGTATATTCTTTGGTACTTGATTAGAAAAAAAAAAAAAAAAGTCAATTAAGAAATTAGTCATTTTAAAGGTAAATTTTGAAAAATTTAGCCATAATTTCATAAAATTAAGGATTTAGCTATAACATACATGCAACATAATATGTTACATGTATAACATATTATGTTATACATGTATAACATATTATGTTACACGTATAACATACGTGTATTATATATATTTATGTTACACGTATGTTACGGCTAAATTCTTAATTTCATGAAACTATTGCTAAATCCTAAAAAATTAGTCAAAAATTTTGTTAAATCCCTAAAAATCTCTAAAAAGAAAATCATCAATTTATGGCAAATAGAAATTTGAATTTAAAATAACTTCACAAACAAATTATGGGGCATATTTTTCATTTTCCTTTTTATTTTCTAGATGGAATATATAATAAATATAGAATCTGGTCAAATAAATAAAGCTATGACTTCTAAAAAATAAAGATAAACTTAAACACCCAACGCATAGCCAGCCGTAGCCAGAATTCACACACAGATATTTATTTATATAATTATTCCTTCAATTTTGAAACGTGTTTTAATACACCTTCCTGGCATGTTATATACTCCATGAGTGAAAAATGTACTTGTTTAAAATTATTGATTTTTTTTTATTTTAAAGTGATTTAAATAGTTAATATTCAAGCATTTAATGTTAAGATTAAAAAAGTAAAAAAAACTATTTAAATAAATACATTTAAATTGTTAATATAAACAAGAGGTAAAAGAATGATATAGTTTACTAAATTATTTTGTACCTTCCGCGCTTTAGCACCACTCACTGCAAAAAGTTTTGAATAGCTTTTGTACAAAAAAGTATTGTAATCGTTTTTTCTTTTTCAATTTATATGGTTTTTCCCTTATATTTAGTGGATGAAAGAATTGTTTTGACATACTGTTCATCGGAGTTTGCCTGAATAGAGTTGTAAGGATTTTTGTCTTACTTACTAATAGCAACAATAATATCTTTAATTACCTGAATATGATAATATTCAATTCTCTACCATGTCCTTTCTATCTTAGATTTTGAGTACAAGTAGAGGCTATTTAAATACGAGATTGATTTTTGGTACATAATCTTGAATATGTTATTCCTTGCTAATTAATAGGACACTTTCTTGAGCCTCCATAGCTGAGTGTTGTAGAAACAGTTCCCAAAAGGACGATGAATTTTCATAGACGATTAAATTGTAAATGGCATTAATCTATAAGCAAATAAGCCACTCTTTCCATTGCTCTCTCTTCCAATATCTGGGAGGCTTATAAGTTATACCCCAAGATATCTAGGCTCGTAAACCTCACGGCCTATTATATTATAAGATCACCAGGCCTATTAATATTATGACTCATTGTGGACTGTGGGCTTACACTGTATGAGCGTGGATGGATTGGGTCGGTCGGGTTGGACGGGAAATTTTTCAAAAGGGGGATTTTCGAGAATTGCTCACATTAATAATTAGGGTAAGGTAAATAGCTATTTTGGACAGTATATTTTTAAAAAACAGTCACAGTTTTAAAAAATTTAGAAACTAGATAAAACGTGTAAAAAATTTATCACAATAACAAAAATACACATAAAATTACTGTCAGAAATTTCTGACACTGACATTACTAGTTTTTAAATTTTTTAAAACTGTGGCTATTTTTAAAATCATTTTGTAAACAGTTGCTATTTTCTTAAAATTCCCTAATAATTAATATCTCTTTTAAATTACGCTCCGATTTTTACACTATAAACATAGAGCGGAAATCAAGAGAGCTCACCACTTGGGACGTAGATTATTAAGTTACACTTAGAATGTCCTTGTTTTGCAACCCTATATTTTTCTTTCAAAAGAGGGAATTACAAAACAAGATCATTATAAATGTCACTTAATAATATATGCCTGTAGTGGTGTGCCCTTTGATTTTTACTTTATGTTTATATGATTTTTACTTTATGTTTATAGAGTCAAAATAAAGGCATAAATTAAAGTGCAGTATAAAAAGGGCATATATTATTAATCTGTTCAAAATGACGCATTCCTCAAAATCTTTTTTTTTTAATTGTTATCTAAGAAAAAAAAAAGCTGCAATCCGTGTAATTATTTAGTAGTGAATTTGACCGAATTAACTCTTCTTTTACAAATAAGAAAGATAAAGTGAAAAATAAAAGAGTAATTTGATTAAAAAAAAATGAACATAATTTGCCATAGTGGTATGTAGCGTAAACTTAAAATAGTGGCATTGGATCAAATAACCTAATTTGCAAGTTCATCCCCGTTTCACTTTCACTAAATTATATCTTTTAATTTCTTTTTTATAATAATACACAGTGTTAAAAGAAGAAAAACTGTCAACCAAAAAATAGATAAAATAATTCATTTGCATAAAAATTTATTTTCACAAGACATATGGACTCACAGATAGCATAATTAAAGAGCACAAAACCAAAATCATTAGTAAAAATGATTAGTTTCAAAATTTCCAAATCATCTCAACCCTTGTGTGTGTGTGCGTGTTTCTAATTTTGGTTTCATATTTATATTTACGTGTACATATAATATAAGATATCATCTGAATCTTTTTGTGGCCTACAATCCATCACTGCATTTTGTTTATAATTTGAAGATCAAATACTGACTGACCAGGTCATATAAGGATCTGAAAATATTATTGGTTTCGCAACTACTTGGCAACATAAATGCTTGATTTGATTCCACGTTGCAATAGCCCATGACCCATTATTACTCTGTGTTTGGGAAATTGTCCCCCAAAAATATCCGATTCCATGATTTTATTTCCCAGGACCATTTATAAATGAACAAATAATCATAATGATTGAAAGAAGCTTGAGACTACTACATTAATCGTTACATGATTTTATTTCAAAATTTATTTTATGCATCATCATAACACAATATAAATTAACTTGTCAACTAATTGAGTTGGTAAAATCATTTCTACTACGATCATTATATCTGAGAAAAAAAAATGTAGCCTCCACAATATTTTCAAAACGAGATCACAACAACAATTAGTTATACAAATCATCTTTACGTTTTCCTCAAGCAAACTTCACAGTTTCAAACATAATATTGAGTAGCAAAAAAAAAAAAACACAAAAAAAAAAAGAAAGAAAAAGAAACCCTACCAATATTATAAGAAATCAAATATCATTATATCATATAACACTCCATGGAGGAGAACAAATCTCCACACATCAAATCCGTGGGGATTGAATTTTTCTTCTCTCTAAAAACTAGAAATGAAATTACACACAACAAAAGGCTTCTCAAATAACACTGCAACATAATACACCTAAAGTTTAAGCCTCATATAGAGCTAAGTTTATAAATCAAGTAAAAAAAAAAAAAGTACACTTGATGATCAAGAGAAGGGTCATGAAATTTGAAAGAAAACATTTAGTACGTTTCCCTAAATGGATTGATCTTGATAACCAATCCGGGAAAGACATCATCAGGGTCATGAATATGAGGATTCTCTTCAACAATGTAAGGGTCTCCGCACCTCTCCGCAATCGTTTGAAGCGTCTCTCCCTCGCGAACCACGTAGATTTCGTCGCAAGGCCTACGGTGGTGAACGTTGGCGTCGCTTCTTCGAGCCCTCGCCGCGAACTCTCCTTGGCTCGATTCGCAACAATTTAGCACCAACATGAGCGCCAATAGCATGGCACAATAGCATGAAACCCTCTCGGCCATCACGGTTGATGAGCATGCACTAGCCATTGTGTTTTGTGTGTGATGAGCAATAATAATATGGTGTATTTTCAAAGTAGTTGTTACAAAACAAAACTTGCCTTGCTTTTTACTCTTATCTCTATGAGAACATTTGGCATTGCTATGTATGTATGTGTATCTATAGGTATATATATATAGAAGGGTTTTGTGTATCTATAGCTTTTTGGTGGTTGAGGTGGGGCTAAATACAAGGCGGGAGTTGAAATGGTTATCTCAGTGTAGTAGGTAAGTGTCACAGACCAATACTTGTGAAATTAGTAGAGATAATAAAGAAGTTTGTTTAACTGCTTTTATTAAATGGATTTGGTCATGGTGTTTGACTTATAATTGTGTTTCTTTTGCAATTGTAGCTCATATAAGGTCAACTTTCACATTCATAAATGTGTTTAAAAAGTCTTACAATAATATCCTCACGTATGTGAACAGTTTTGACAAATCAATGAATCATCATCAAAAAATTTAAAGTTCAAAATTAATGGATGAGGTATATGAACAGGTTGGGCATTGATGGTTATGGGATATGAAAATAATGGGGTCTTGTAAAAAGGACCAAATTTTGAGTCGGTCCGCCATTTTTTTTTTCTTTGTTTTGGATTAAATGTTCTCCTTTTTTGTTTTTAGTTATTAATTTATTGTGTAAATTTATAACGATCCAACTAAAATAGCTTATAAATTAATAAATCACAATTGAGATATTTTGATATCTAGATTTTTGCTTTAAATAGAAATTTGTGAACATTTTACCATCCCAAGTACAAAAAAAAAAATGCACATTTGGTACAATTTTCTGAAGAGTGGGACCAAAAAAAAAAAATCAAGACATGTGGTTATAAACCCTTGTTGTTGAGGAAATTTAGGGAACAATCAGATCAGAGAAAAACTCTATTCTCGGATACATGTCTTGTGTTCTCTAACGTGAATTCAGACTTTCAAATAGTCACTGTTTTTGGCTGGCCTTTAAATATATAACCTATCTGTCGAAAATTTTTCCTTTGAGAATCTGAGGAAAGTCAAGACAAAATTGTCTATGTAGGTGACACGTTTCACTTATCTGCTCAGTTCAAAATTGGCCAACTTTGAAAAATATTGCCTAAAACATGCATAGGTCACTTCTCATAAGGAATAAATTGAAGATACATCGAATTGCTCATACTCACATGGAGCTTATGGGCTTATTTTTCGTTAATATTTGCTGGTTTTGAACTGTAATATCTAATTAAATTCACACTAAAGCCATAAATGTGACATAAACTTGCGGCCATGAAAGGATGTCAATATTCATCACAACTTCCAAACATAAGAAAGAAGCCACATTAGCAAAAGAATGTAGTGAATCCTTTAATTATTGTACAATTTGACATCATTGTTGAAATGTTTTTTTGTTACAAGTTCAAATAAACTAGAGGAAATGATTTGTGTTTAGCTATTGGAATCCGAAACCCGAGTTGACAATGGCATTATAGGGAGAAGAAGCTATGAACGTCATCTCAGAAGGGCTCATTTCTGAGTTGGGCATCTTCTGCAATTTGAAGTTCAAATTAGTAACGCTTTCACGGGGTCATTAGTTGGTTTTTAATGTAATGGATGACTTCATCCACATTCACTGTCCAAGCAACGGAGACGGGAGAGTAGTCTGTCCAGGGGTTGCTTGAATTCCACCTGCAGCAGCAGACAAATATTACAATTACAATGGTAAATGAAAAGTGAAAAACGAAGCGATAAATTGGAAGCAATTTGCATGCTTTTACTCTTACTTCTTAAGTCCTTGATCCATTAATGTATGTCCTATACATATGCCTTGTGTTTCGACCCTCACAACACCTTCCTTGCATGTAAAGAGATCGGGACGAACTACGGCAACAAAACTAACTGGGTCATGAAGGAAGATACCGTATACACCATCGGACTTCACATGCCAGTCTCTGTAGAATTTGCACATGTCACATAGGATTTGCGAATGCTTTCCATTGGATTTCCTCAGATCAAGGAGGTCATCGTCTGAAAACAAAATGGAGTGATTGGAATTCGATCTAACAATACCAAAAAAGCAGTATGGCAAAAGCTGGTTTGAGAATTGAGGCAAACGAGGTGGTGGAAATTCTACCTGTAAACATAACTTGGGTTGTAATATTTATTCCAACAACGACAATGTTAGCCCCAGATGTGAACACAACATCTGCAGCTTCTGGGTCCCCGTAAATCTGCGAGTTGAAAATGATCTTTATTATTTAGAATTGATCAGTTGACTGAGAGTGAATCAAAGAACTGACATATAATTTTGTATGACAGAAATGAAAAAAAGAGAATTCATAGGAAGTTATATCAAAATAAAAAATTCCAGGTTGGAACTTAGACTACTCAATTCAACCAACACGAGTTAAAAGTGACGGAGGTGAAAACAATGCCTGCTTGATTTTCCAGGAAGTTAATCAACTAAAACATGAGATATTGTGCCAGCGATTTAATGTGTTTGGTCATTAGAAAACAGGTTTGAACAGACACACAAGGAAAATATAACACTTACATTGGCTTCAGCAGCGGGATTCACATTTCCCAGAGAAAAGAAAGCACCACCAAGTATCACTAGTTTCTTGACCTTTTTTGCAAAAGATGAATCCCTTTTGATAGCCTGATCAAGATAATTGTACCAACACAAGTTTAGAGGACTGTGACTGTCAATTTTCGCCAAAGCTAGCAACCAATACCTGATCTTACCAAAGCTATGTTTGTCAGAGGTCCAAGTGCAAGAATTGATACTTCACCGGGATATTCAGAGACCTTATCAACCAAGAATTCAGCTGCATTCTTTTCAATTTTTTTGGCTTTCGGAGAAGGTAGGAATATGTTCCCCAAACCATCAGAACCATGTACAAAATCAGCAACGCGCGGCTCCCCACCCTTTTCCCAAAACAAAGTAATTGCAACAAAATAAATAAACAGTACGCGTAAAGATATAGGGGAAACGAGAAGCAAACAATGCACAAAATCCAAATAAAATTTTTACAAAAATACATTGTGAAATTGGGATAACAAGCAATGCGAGTAAAATGAATAAAAAAGGGTACGAGAAAAGATCAAGTCAACAAATTTTCCATCAAATAACAAATAACATATTAAAACTAATTACCTTCAGAGGCTCGGGACTGCCCTCCGCCACAGGCACATCTGGACGTCCTGCTATCTCACACTATCCTTTTGAACATTAACATATTAGTAGATGGCAAATGCATTACAGCAACAGAAACTCCATTAAAGAGTGTCAAATTTGCAACCAGAGCTTCATACATATAAGACGTAGAATCAAATTAAACAGATGCATACCAGAAGCAATGCGTTGCGCGTGGCGTCTTTTGTAGTAACGTTGCCGAAAATTGTTGTCAAGCCCAAAATTTCCAATCCCGGAGTTTCGAATGCCATTAAGATGGCCATGCTGTCATCTGCCAACAAACAAATATATGAGCATATATACTCAGAAATTATCTCACATAAAATATATGCAATAAAGGAACACAAGACTACGCATGACTGAAGAAGACAACCAAAAAGCGCATGTACATTCCCAAACAATTTCATGGGATTTCACTTTCTGCAAAAGAGACTAAAACATTTCCAAACTACCCTGAAAAGCATTAGCCTCGAAAGACAATGAAATGACTTTACAAGAGCATAAATTATATAGGTTTTAAGTATTTCATCAATACCATTCCATAAAGCTATATAAATAAATATCCCAAAGATTAAATTAATATGTTCATGACCATCTCATGACTTCTCCATCAGTTCATAGTTTTTCTCGCCCTCTTTTTTTTTTTTGGTTTAATAAACAGATCCAATTTTTTCTTTTTCTTTTTTCAACTTTTTACAAATCACAAGGATTTTTTTTTTTTTAAGCTTTGATTTTTACAGTCGTTTCCAGCTCCAAAAGAAGGCTATTGAGAAAGAAGAAGAGTTAAAAGGAGAAGAGAGAGAGAGAGAGAAAAAGTGACAGGACAAAACAAATAAAGTGACATAATCAAATAAACCACAATTCCATCCAAATCTGTACAAATTTCACGTGCTAAATTTAATTGAAAACGCTTTGAACTCGCGTTTGGCTGCCGAGAAAATCCGAGAAATCCGAAACACTCTCAAAAGTTGATATCTGAACCGAATTTCACCACTATCCACAACTCCAACAATCAGAAACCACACATATCCAAACTCAAAAAAAAAAAAAAAATCCTTCAACAACGCAAACGAAAAACAGAGCACAAAAAATCTCCAGCGAAAACTCACCGATTCCAGGATCGGTGTCGATGATGAGCTTCTCAGGCTTGCCATGCGACACCAAAACGCCGGCGACCTCCCCGTTGTTATTCATCGTCGCAGACCTCCGAGATAGCCTAGGTCTCAGCCACAGAGAGAGAGAGAGAGAAACGGATTGTCGGAGTAAAAAATGAAGGACAATAAATGTCTGCGCGTATATGCGAATGGCTTTATAAATTACAATGCGGAGAGAGAGAGAGTGTGTTATAACAATATACGCATATGCATATATATATATATAGAAGTATATAGCTATATAATATTATATACAATACATATATATGTAAAGAAGCGTGAGGGTTAGGGTTTTGTCTTGTTCGGAAGAGACGGTATATGGCTGACGAAGAGCTGAGCTGACAGAGAGAGAGAGAGAGAGAGAGAGAGAGAGAGAGAGGGACTAACCAATAAATATATGATAGTTTTTTTTTTTTTTTTTGCAAGGAATAAATAAATATATGATAGTTGAAGGGTCTGTTTGGTCGTTAGGTTGACGAAGACGACGAAGTTTATTTTATATTATTATTTTTTTTATCACTTTGGAATTTCCTGGCCAATGGAAAGGCGACGCGTGGAGTTTTGCAAGTGGGTTATGAATATACACTTTGTGCGCACTTTTTTATAAATTAAAAAAAAAGGAAAAAAAGGTTTCTTTTGAGTTTTGATATACTTGTCCACTCGGAGATCACGATGAAAAGGAAGATAATATTAATTAAAAGGAAAATAAAAATCATTTTGTTTTTATCAGTGAAGAAATAAAATTTTAATAGCTATCATTATTTGTTTCGTTGTTTTGATGATTAATTTAATATTAGGCCACCATTTGTTATCTGCTACTTCTTCTTAATTTTATATATGGTTTTTTAAAAGAAAATTATAGTAGTTTAGGTAACATGCTAATGCTATACACATTTCTTTTTTGTTTGGTGATGTGGCCTGTGGGGAAATATTAAAAGCTTTCACAATACAATTAAAATAAATACCCAATGTTTTCACTAATAATAAAGGGAAATTCTGTAGTGGGTTCAACTCATCAATTGATTTAATTAACTACCCCATGCAAATAATTAGACTAGTTGATTATTCTATTTTAACTTTCAAAGTATTAATATTTATATAAATCAAATGTCAAAAAATAATTAAAATATTTTTCTTTCCAATAATAAGAACATAAAAAATGATATAAATGTACAATTTGACAAGAATTTTCGTCCTATTAAACCATTCGCAGGGATATTTTTTACGATAATAATTTCTTACAATAATAATAATAATAATAAATTCTATCATACTACCTTCCATCCTAACTATTATTGGATTTCCAAATTTGTGGCAATACCTTGGATTAGTCAATTCTCACCGCCTGCACATTTTTAGCACGGCTCAATTTTGGACACCAAAATTTCAAACTTTCTAGAGAAGACTAATACGTATACCCTGCATCAACAACAACGCTCGTATGATATTCCAAGTTTTTTATGACTTGTTTTTCAATATTGCAATATGAACCATGACAACTTTTTAATGATTGGAATTTGTAATACGATATTTAGATTTTCATATAAAATCATATTCTAAAAATCACAACCAAAGCAGCAGAGGTGATCAAGCATGAGAGGTGTACCAATATTCATACCCAAATGTTCAAACACTCAAACCTAAATATCATATTACTAATATCATTTTTCAAAATCATTTAGATGTTCAAAACGAAAATATTTTAAATTATTTATCATCATACTCAAATCTGAATATCATATTCCAATATCCTTACACAAATAAGTAGAGGCGTTCAAATAATCACATAAAAAGCAATAGAGATGCTTAAATAATCACATACCAAAAGCATGATAGGTTTACAAATATTCATACCTAAATGTTCAAACACTCAAACCCAAATATTATTTCTTTTTAGGGAACCAAATATCATATTAGTAATATCATTTTCCAAAATCATTTGGATGTTATTATAATATTTGAAATTAAATATCATGATACTCAAATGTGAATATCATATTCCAAAAACTACACTCAAATCATAAGAGATTGTCAAATAATCTCATTCCTAAAGCATCTAACGCGTACAAAAATTCATACCAAAATATCATATTACAAACATCAAATTCCAAACTCAGATATCATATTCATAATATAAAATCCAAAAAAGCAATAGGGTTGTTCAAATTCTTAAACCCAGATATCATATTTGTAATGTAATATTAAAAAAAAGTAGCAAGGTTGTTCATATTCTTAAACCCAGATATTCCTAATATTATATTAAAAAACTACAGTAGTTGGTATATAAATAAAAAAAAATCCATCAAATTAACTTACATCGTTGCTAAGCTCGATTATCTCTTCGTTAATAGCCGTAGTCGATCTCGTGCATCTACGATTTGAGGGTGGGGCCGTAACATTTCTTGCTCTCTCGTTTTGGGCTCTACTTGAGTGATCATCTCTCAGCCGCTTAATCGGCGCACCACTCCCTAATCGCGGAGTGTTCATGACGTGAGTCATTGTGTTGTCGTCGCCGTTCAACCACCATCACAACCAAAATTTGGGGCTGATTTTTTAGGATCGTAGTGCTATTTTCTCAGCGATTTAGGGCTGGTTTTTTGGGTTTTTTAATGGTGAGAGGAGAGAGATGGAAAGAGACGGAAGCAACAGCGCATTTTGGGGAGGTTTTTTCTTGAGAGGTTTCGTCAGGGAGAGGGAAAATGGGTGAAAACCCCTAAAATTTGATTTTTGAAATTTTTTTTTTTGTATTGTAATTATTTTTGGTAACCATTGTAATTAATGCCCTCAAGAATAGGCTTCATACGATTGGGTCCATTACCATCCGTGAATCCGGATCCATAATCTGGATATTTAATAAGAAGAGTAGATTAGTCTTATAAATAGGGTATTTGAATAGATTTAATATTTATTATGTTGTGCGGTCCAAGATGGCTTTTGCCATTTCTGCCTGGAAATTTGCCTATTTGTGTGTCGTATTGGGCTGGACTTGGAAGACAGTAATAAAAACTTTTACTTTTAAGATAAAAAAAGAAGCTTGGTTTAATAATAAAGAGTAGAGACCAATTTTAAAGGAACGCCATGCAGTGAAAACAATGTTCAAGTGGAGGTTGGTTCAGCACATGATAGTGAAAAAACAAAATTGAAAAATTGCACATGTTTAGAATCCCATTAAATCAAAATGATTAACTATAATTCACCCTAATTATAATATGCAAAGACACTTGCATGTGCACACATGGGCAAGCACATCATTATTTTCCTTTAACAAAAAAATAATAATAATAATTACTACCATGAACTACTAAAGAGAGAGGAGAATCTATGATCATGAAAGAGAGAATATTTTGCTATTTTGTAATTGATGAGCAAAATTGGGGTAAAACACCTTGATTTGTTTGGGATTTCATGCTTTACCATGCTGAGAAAAAAGTTATCAACACTTACAACATAGTGACCCCTCTATACATTGTAAATAAAGAATGTTACATCAGTGAGTTCGTCAATGCAAACAATCCAAAGTGGTTACTTCTGTGAAACGGGTAGGTGAAACCCAACTATAATTGGCTTTAAAAAAGGAAAAAGAACAATCCTGATCGCATCACTCAGGATTTTCAATTCTGCAAAATTTGGGCCCTGCAATAAATAAGAGACCTAAGAGATGTTTTGACAAATATATTTTTTTTTGGTGCATAGATAAGGAAGATCACATGTCATGTTCTGAGTGAATAAATAAAATTTTGTTAACTACATTACATACATACCTTCGTAAGGGAAAATGCTGTCCTATTAAAAGGTGTCAAATGTTCTCATGAAACTATATTTTGAAATTCGGAGATCCGATAACACTAGCAGGTGTCTTTACCACACTACCCTTTGCGCTTCCAGCTGCTTGTCCGGCAGGGTTTCGAGTTGTTGGTGTCTCAGTAGCTAACATGGATTTCCTTATCTGTGGCATATAATCGAAGGCCATAACAAACAGAAGAAAATTACACACTTAAGGCGGTATCGGAAAGGTACAATTTATCTATACACAAACAAAACTTACAACTGCTAGACGTTCCTTGTGGACATCATTCACATGCTGCAAGATCGTCACAGTACAATCAGGAAAAAGCAAGTATTTAGGATTCTGCAAGAAGAATTGATAGACTACAATCTAGAAATAATATCTTCATAAACAGGCAACAATATTGAGCACGACAGAGTAGTATGAGAGCCAAGGCAACGACAATTCTTACAGGTTTTCTGTACGTCTTAATCTCGTCACCAGCAAACCCAGGAAGAGTTATGTTCCAATTCCGTTCTGCATTGTCAGATAAAAGAAAGGTTAAATTTGTCCATATATAAATAAAATAGGAAAGAAAATCTTTTTTTTTTTTTTGGGTTTCCTCACAAAGACTCACCAAGATGTAGAAGTATGTCCTTAGCTTCCAATGTTGTTGATTTTCGATGCTTGGCTAGTGAGCAACCAAATGTCGTAATCTACCCAACAAGAGAGAGAAAGAAGGGGAAAGAGAAGGAAATTTAGGAAGAAAGATATATAGTAATCTAGTACCATAAACAATAGCAACAGAAAATGGAAATTACAGATGAAAATTACAAAAGAGAAGTTATTATTAAAAAAAAGGTGAAGAACAAATGAAGATGGCACCAAAACGCTACTTGTCTAGCTAAACAACTTAACAATCAGGACACCAGACAACTCGCAATTCATATATGGCCAATGGGTATGGAAAACTGTTATATAAATTTCAGGTTGAGTACTTACAGACTCAACAAAATCATCAGCAATATCCATAAGAATCCCTTCGACTTCAGAATCTAACTTTTCAGTTGGATCAATCTGCACAATAAGCAAAAGAGTTAAATTGGGTGGTGCTTGTGGTGGGGGTTACTAGAAGGCAAATCTAGACACAAAAAAAAAAAAGAGGTTTTAAGTCAACATTGTAACAAATAATCCATTTCTTTAGCATTTAGTTTAGGTGCTCGAATGATGAAGATGATTTTAGGGGTTAGCTGTCCAAAACCATTTATAGGAAATTACATGGAGGATAATATGTTCGTTAAGAAACCATGTTAAGAATGGAAATTGAAGTAGTAATGTGGCAAGTGGAATCCCTGATGCGTAATACATGTCTTTTAGCATTAGCTTTAGCAATCAGTAGTGCAGAAATTACAGATTATTTTCATGGGAATTTCTCATACCAATTGTCCATAAATGTTATAATATACCAAACAAAGAGAAAAGATAAACGTTGTCAAAAAAAAAAAGAGAGAAAAAAGATAAACTACCTGGTTGACTAGCTCATTGATGCTTCGTTTGCCAAGAATCCGATTAGAAGATTCATCAGTTTCTATAGCAGATATAGCTAATCTATTCTGGGCTCCTGTCTGGGCTGCGTTAGGCTGTACACTTGCGGGAGTGGACGGCTTTTGGTTCGCCGAAACCTGAACTCTTGTAATCTGTTGCTGATGGGACAATGCTTGTGGGACCCTCGATGCCGAAACTTGTTTACCATGATGCTCGAGTGTCTGTTGTGGTGGCATCTGTAGTTGCTGTGAAGTCACAGGCAGCGAATGGGTATGTTGCTGTTGAGGTTGAGCCGTAGGTTGTGGTTGTGTCTGGTTTGACGGTTGCAGGTGTTGCGGTTGTGGTTGAGTATGCGGTCTCAGCTGCAGAGACTGTGGGTTCACCGGCTGCCTAAATGAAGGGGAAGGTAGGGGAGGCTTCCCTTGCGATCCCGATGCCAACCAGGGCTGGTTAACGGACTGCACATTTTGAGGTGTATTCGGTGAAGCTGAGCTGGGAGGTCCTGCTGAGGGCATTCTAAGAAGGCCATGCCCTTGGTAATTCTGCTTCGGAGAAACCAATTATGTGTCAAACCAAAAACGCAGCAGTACGGACTCTTAGTCACAATGCATCTCCCAATAAAGCACAACAAAAAGAACTTAACCCAAAAGGACGGGCAGCATTTCAAATATCTTCAAACTAAATCCTAAACAACAAAATCATTCCAATAAACTACAATTTGCACCTTCATAGTAAACAGCCAAGTTATGTATTTCATTAAAATGGAAATCTAATAGTAAAACCACCATTAGCATATTCTGTCCCTCATTTTGCCATGCAAAAGCATGAAGATTTGCAACATGTTTTCTAGACATGAAGGATATAACTTGACAGAAAAGCCAGAGATCCTTGAAATCAAACCAAGAAAATTTTATCCAATAACCTCATCCAACGACTTATTAACCATAGATAACCTTGCATTCAATTCCAAAGAATTTTGAAAAAAAAAAAAAATGAATGCAAAAAGATAAAGCTACTTACTTGGGAAGAAGGAAGCTGGGTACTGGGAGAAGACACTGGCCTCAACGATGACTGCACGGGCCTCTGTTGATGGTGTGCCGGAATAGCACCTGGCCGCATTTGGGCACCCGAACCGAGCGACCCCAACATTCCCATTCCCGGAACTCCGGTCATCGACGGTCTTACCTGGAAATTCCGCACAACTATAGCCTATTATTGCAAGCCTCAAACTCCAATACTGACACTATCGTCCCATAAAGAACTACAAATTCAACTCCAAAACCTGTGGTCCCAAATTTAGCTCCTTATAAAGCATATAAAGAAACCTTAAGGCTAAAGTCCATGAAACAAAAACCTCAAATGCCACAGAAGAGTTAACTTTATATAAGCAATGTTGAACAGAAAATTCGCCCGAAAGTCATTTCAAACTCTTGAGTTCAATCAAAAACCTAAAATCTTGGAGACAGAGAGAGAGAGAGAGAAACTTTAATTGAAGAAGAAAAATCCTAAAAATGTCGAAAAAAGTAAATAGAAACCTAAATGCGTTCTCACCTGAGAAAGACTAGAACTGGAAGACGGTTCAGGCAGACCGACACCGCTGCGAGCCAACCCGCCGAAATGCCCGTAAGACTGCGAGAACGACGCGGCCTGCGGCACCGGCGCCGGCGCCGGCGTAGGGCTCGGGCGGTGCGCCGGGACTCCGATAGCGATGCCGCCCCTGGGCGGCGCCGGCGCGGCGGTCGAGGATGCCGACGCCGGAGACGAAGAAGAGGAGGACGAGGTCGAAGGCGGCTGCCACGGCCGAGGCAATGCCGCCGGCGCAGGCAGCGCCGGAATCGCCGGCCTAGGGTTAGGGTTAGGGTTCGGAGCTAGCGGAGCGGAGGTTAGCGGAGGCGCCGGCGCTGCGGGGGCCTGCTGCGGCGGAGGCTGGGGAGCGGTGGCGGCAGAGACGGCGGAGGAAGTGACGGCGGCGGTGGCCGGAGGAGGAGGGTTGGGGTTGGGTTTGGGGCTGGGGTTTGGTGGGTCCATTGGAGGGAAAGGGAAGAGAGAGGTCTGAGCTTTGCCCTTTTTGTGGGTATTTATACTTTTATAGGGCTTTGAATTTTTGTAAGTGGGTGATTTTTAATTTGTTTTGTTTTGATTAATTCATGATAATTTAATTACATTACTATTGTTTGGTGAATGGAAAAAGTTGGATAGGATAGGAGTGACAATTATCAATTTAGTGGTAACACTAAAAAAAAATATATGTAGTACTGATATTAAAATATATAATAACGATTTTTTATATCTCTATTATATTTTTTGATGAAGTACTACACAATTAACTTATGTATATATTTTTTAAAATTTTTTTTAAGGAAGTAATTGATATAATTTTAGTTACATATTTTTGCATTAGTAGTTAAAATAACTATATATTTTTTTTTAAATGATGGGCAAATTTATCAAGATAATAAGCTAGTTAATGTAATGTAATGTAATCCAATTAGTAACTGTAATTTGCAAATTTGATTTTCTTTTTATGGAATCTGCAAATTGATTTGTGGTCCTCTAGCTATAAGTAGGTACAATTTGTGATCAACTT
Organism: Boehmeria nivea var. tenacissima; assembly: GCA_018132145.1. Taxonomy (NCBI): domain Eukaryota; kingdom Viridiplantae; phylum Streptophyta; class Magnoliopsida; order Rosales; family Urticaceae; genus Boehmeria; species Boehmeria nivea. The sequence goes on along the minus strand of CM030884.1, from coordinate 13,606,776 downwards.
AATTTTAGTTAATACTTTTACATGTCAATATTTAAAATGTTTGGTAAAAATGGTTTATAATCTGTAACAACACAACTGTAGATCCAACTATCGATGCTAAAGCTTCAATTTTATAACTTATTTATTAAAAATAATAATTAAGCCAAGATGTTCTCAGTTGTTAGCTCTATTTTTACCAATATTTCCAAGAAGCATCTATAGAAACGAAAAGTTGAGCCGTTCTTCCTCCCCCCCCCCCCCCCCCCCCCCCCAAAAAAAAAAAAAAAAAAAAAACCCACAAGTTGTTCTCAACTTGTTAGCTCCTTTTCTACCAATATTTCCAAGAATCATCCATGGAAATGAAAAAAGGCCGAAGGCTGAGGTTCATGGAGGTGTTCTGCCAAAAAAAAAAAAAAAACTCAAGATATTTTTAATTTATTAGCTCTATTTCTACAATATTTTTAAGGAAGCATCCATGGAAACGAAAAGGCTGAGGTTCTTGGAGGCGTTCTTCCAAAAAAAAAAAAATTCAAAATGTTCTCAATTTGTTAGTTCTGTTTCTACCAATATTTTCAAGAAGTAACGTGAAGTCCGAAGTCAGAGGTCGCCATTGTGCGCTATTGGCGTATTATAAGGAAATATTTATTGAAAAAAGTCGGCGATTTTAATCCACTGAAGCTAGTTTTTTTTTTTTTTTACCACAATCACTTTTCATGCAGAACAACAACTAACAACAATCTTTTATTAAAAAACCTGCAATACCAAACTGGCCTGTAACAATATCTCAAAAAAAAAAAAAAAAAGCCTGTAACAAAGCCATTTAATGTTATAGGTTTAAAACTGTGATTTGGACAAACTTGATTACTTCCCCTAAATTGAGGTATTGTCTTTAATAGTTCTCCTTAAACATCAAAACAATCTAATTTTGCAACACAGAGCTTGCCAAGAGTCGTATCAAATTATCAATGTGGAAGAAACAAGATCTTATTAAACAGGCCCAAAAAAAATTTGACCTCAAAACTAATAAAACTCAATTAGATGTAACGCTAGGGACTCATTTTCTGTCCCTCATGAAGCCAAAGACTCGTTTTCGGACGCAGCGCTTTCATCGGCGAGTGCTAGATAATGCGCGCGTGAGTTTCCGTTCTCTAAAGATGGCTCGGGAATCGGATCCTTTTCGCTAAAATGGAAAAAGCAGATGAGAGTTAGAAGAGAAAAATTTTAAGTCCATAATGTAATGTTCAATTAACCTTAATTAAGAACGTTAAGAATATTTATTGACAAAGAAAAACAGAAGGTTAGGACATACGTTAAGGAGTAAATAACGAGGCCAATAACGACAATCGCGAAAGATAGATAGTACAGCCAGTCAACCTGCAAATTCGAGGTCGAATTCGGGTCAAATTTTTCTTACAAGAAATGCCATATCTAATTAGCGAGAGCACATTGCGAAGCGTACGTACCTCTTGATGGTAGAAACAGATGCGAAAAACGACCGCCCACATGTCAGCCGTGAGGATAGAGAGGTTGAATATTGTTGCTCCACCGAGCTGCACAAGAGCTAACAATGAGACACAAGCATTTTTTTTTTTTCTTTTCTGATGATCAAGCCCGAGATTACGGTGAAAGGAAATCGACCTTGAGAACATACGGAGCGACAGTGTAGAACATGAAGCCTGAGAGAGTGTAGCCAGCAAAGGCCAATACCTGAAAGAAAAATTCAAACAAGAAGTTGGAGGAAAAAATATATACACAAGGAGATATAATGCAGCTACTAATTTCTTGTAATTTAAGAAATATACAAGCATAGAAAACATTTTATGAAGAATATTGAATTGACTTACAATGTCTATGCTCCAACTGACTGACTCCAAACTCTTGAGCTCTAGGAAGGGTCTAAGAGAGTGTCAAGGAACGAAAGCAATACCGATGAACATTACAAATTCGTGTAGCGGATTTGAAAATATTATGTGATTAGAGGATACATTTCACACATTGTCACTAGAAATCCGAAGACGCCGATCATGCAAACCACTTCAACGCGATCTTTCTTCTTAACGCAGAACTCCTGCAGAGTTAGGAGTGAAGTTTTGAGTCCAACTTTATGCCTAAGTGAGAAAATAGTAAAACAAGGAATGGCTAAAAAGAGGATTGATCTACCAATTACCTCGCCAACGTTGCTCATTCCGAAGAAAACAGTCCCTATGATGACAAGCGTGTCACCGAGAAGAGGTTTTGAACCGCCTAAACAGATCAACAACCGGAGTTTAAGGTGTTGCAAAAAAGCTGAATGTCAATCCAATGATGAATTTACACAAAGCGGTTGTTAGTCTAAAGGCGTTGAGCTTAATTCTTCAGGACTATTAAGCAAAAAAAATGGAGAGAGGCCGGGAATAGAAAGTGACCTCCGCCACCCACCCCTGCATCGGAGAGGAGCACCAAACCGAGGCCAACCACGCACACGATGGTGCCAAATATCTGCCCCAACGAGTATCGCGTGCCAAGGAAGATCCACGTTAAAACGATCGCCCACGCTATCGTGAAACAGTCCAACAACGTCACACTTGTGATCGAAGAGAATTGGTAAGCTTTGTTGACTGCATCAAAGAATCAAGAACTCAGGAAAAAAATGTTATTCTTAAATCCCCAATGTTTTCATTAGTTAGATCTATTACTAATTGCCTCATTGTTACTGCATTTTCAGAAGAGCAATCACGGAAAAACTTGAAAGAAAAAAAGTGCTTAAATTGCAATCACTTACCGAAATAATTCCCTTGAACATCAACAAACCCCAGCAAGAGATACCAATACCAAGAAATCTGTGACAAAAGCACAAACTTCACTCTCGGATAAATTACCCAAAAACGCAACACAAGTACTAAAAATGAACTTTAGTTCAACTAATTAAATTCATGTTATCTCATCTAGAACTGAAAAACTACTCAATTAGTTTAATAACTAACACAACGATAAAAAAATGCAACAAAAACATGAACAATTAATCTTACAGAGCTTCATTAAAGTCAGACTAGCCCAACATATCTAATGTACTCACTAATTACACTAATTACAGAAGGTAAGAAATGGTTAGAAGTGATATATATATATATATATATATATAAACACATACATACCCGGAGTTCTTGGCGCCTATAAAGTAGGACACTCCCATAGACCAAACCCAAACTAAAGTAAGTGAAAAGGGACTGAGTTAGAGGAGCATCGACACCTACAATGTGTGTGACCAAGAAACACCCAATAATCTCAATAACGGAAATATCAAATCAAAAAAATAAATTAAGGATTCAAATCAATCTATAAATGGGTTCTAAAAAAAAAAAAACAACCTTACCTAGACTGGCAATGAGCGAAGAAGTGAAGCTCATGAGAGCCAGAACAAAGGAAACAACTTGACCCAGAAAGAGCAAGTACAAGATTCTCAAAGTCCCATGGTCTCTCCACCAGCTTATGAACCAGTTGTAATTCATAGTGACAACAAAAAAATAAAGCCCCCTGAATCTAGCTGAGAATACTTGTGGTAGTACTAAGATTCAGAGGCTTTCAATTTGGTAAGGCAAATACACAGGATTTTATCTACATATATATATTACGTATAAATATTTAAATGTGCGGATTTTCAGTGATTTTGCAAGCCCCATCTACCTTTCTTTGGTCCTTGGAAGTTCTGCGGCAGAGCAAGACTGTCCCACGTTTTCACTTTTCTTAAAACTGCATTTTATGCTTTTGCTCTTTATATGACTCTCAAGTGGGGAACGACTTTTCGTTCCCCATCATGGGGCACAAATTCTATTGGTTTGTTAGAGATTAGGTACACCCGTACTGATAAGCTTCAAAACACCAGATTATTGCCTTCTTTGCTGAGACTGAGACACTTTCAAAACAAAAATAAACTGAACTATAGTTTGCATCAAATCCGTCAAAAAAAAAAACTTGGGGCCATGAGGAATTAAGGATCATGAGCAGCTTCATCAATGGCATATTCGAGAAGCTTGCCGAGGAGGCCTCGCGCGCTACAAACAAGGTGACCACCACCACCGCCTCGCGAGAGATACAGAGGGCGGTGAGGCTCGCCAAGCACGTTGTCTCCAGCTCTTGAATGACGTTCATCTTTCGGCTATGGTTGGGTTTCTAGTTGTAAAGGCCTATTAGTTTTTTGGTTTCTTTCGGCTATAATTTTTTTTTTTTTTTTGTTCGGCTCGGCGGTGAGGCTATTGTGATTTCGAGCAGCTCGATCAGTGGAGCAGAGGCGGCGGCGAGAGGGAGAGATCGGCGCTGCAACTTCTGACAACCCTTTATTCTCTCTTGTGTTACCAATTTCAACATCATAGGGATTTATTACTGAATCAAGAGACTAATTTTTTGTTGAATTTGATTGAAGCTTGTTTTTCCAAGCTTTTTTTTTTTTTGGGCGATTTCTTATTTTGAGTTAGGGATTCAAAAGCCGGGATGAATGGTAGTGAGTGTTTGAAGAAGTTATTCAAGCTCCTTGGCCTCCGCGGAACTGAGGTTTGCCTAGAAATGAAGCCGAACAGATATGAATGATTGTCGAGACTCTAATATTGAAGCACCTAAATCTACCATTGATGACTTTTTTAAGCAAATCCAGATTCCATAAAAACAAAATTGTTTACTTTCGTAACATGCCCAAATATGTGCTATTGATGGCTTCTTTTCAAGTCCAGAATTCAAATTTAACATTGATGACTTATACAACAAATCTAAAAAATAAAAATAAATAAATAAATAAAAAGAAAGAAAAAAAGTTTCGGGTTTTAAATACCAAACTCTCAGAAACAATCCGCAATGGATTTTTAGTAAAAAAAACAAAATTTATGGAGAAAATCGTAGATTAAGGGATGAAATGGGTATTGTGTCAGATTTTTTTTTTTTTCTTTGGCCTTTTGTCATAAGGAGTGTTACGGTGTTTCCAAATCCATTAGAAAATTTTGTTCTTAACCAGTCATGTGCAGCCACAGCTGTATACAGGCGTTCCCTATGATGGGAACAAAAAGCTGGTTCCCATGTGAGCAATTTCCTTTATCATTATATATACTTAGAATAGCGGTTAGCACGTTACCTGCATGGAAAATAGTGTCTTTTTTTTTTTTTTCGATATCCAATAATCTGTTATATATAAAAGAGAAATTATAGTGAATACCCAAGTTTTAAAACTTAATGTAAGTTATTATCCAATCTTTTGAAAAATATAACCAACTACCCAAAAGATGGAATTACTTACACTGTGGTATGTGGTGGTAATTCACTTTGTTACCAAAAGCATGTGCAAGTAATTCACAAATTGACTAGAAACTCAATTACTTCAAAAGTTTTGGTATTTATTTTTATTGTTATATAAATTCTGGGTATTTGCCTACTTCACCCTATATAAAATATAACTTTTTTTTTGACAACGTTAAATATAACTAATTTCAAGATTGTTTATATGTTATATTCTAGTAAATCAATAATCATTCGTTAAAAAATAGTCACAGTTTCAAAAAATTTAAAATTTAGCCATAAAATTGTAAAAAATTTTTGATAATAATAAAAATGCACATAAAAATACTGTCAGAATGATCAGACACAAAATAAAAATTTTATCAAAATTTTTTTACATAACTAATTTTTAAATTTTTTAAAACTGTTATTATAAATAGTGGCTATTTTCTTCAAATTCCCTATAATATATAAAGTGTGGCATGTTTTATTTTTTATGAAAAATATGAGTGATCAAAGCTTTGGCCTTGTTTTGTGGTATGATACGAGTGAATGAGTGATTATATGTGCACTGAAATATCTTCCTAATAGAGGAAAAAACTCTTTAGTAGTACTGCTCATTAATAAATGTTTTGAGGTTATAAAAATCATTTTCCATTAGAGCGTGGTGGGTGGTTGTTATCGGTACTATCTTTGATCGTTTGACATTTAAATTTTGGTATTAAACTCTTTTCTGTTTCAGAATTTAGATAAATAAAAAATAAGGGTGTGTTTATTTGGGAAATTTACGGGCTCGCGCGTGGGGACCACGTATATTTCAATGTCATATTTAGATCAAATTCTCTATTTTCAAATAGTATTGTTTTGTAGAAACCAAGTGTATAAGTAAGCATCTAATTCAGGTATGAGATTTATAATCATAGTTGTTTCGCACAATTGATCAACGAGGATAAGTTGATTTTGAAAAATGATTCTTTTTTGACACATTAATAATTTATGTCTAGTTTACTGAGCAATTTTAGTTTGTATCCTTATTTGTACATATAAACTTATAGTAGAAATCAATATAACACGTTATTTTGAGTATAAATTATTAAAAAGCACTTAAAATAACATTTTATTTATTGATTTATTTGTAAGATTTCTCCATTTTCATATTAATATGATACTCCGCTAGGTGAGTCTCTAAGACACAATCGAACAAGAATCGCATGCAACCAAGTGTTCTGAAAAACATGAAATGTTATGAAAATTGATTTTAAACACATGTTTTCGTATGAAGCTCCTTAGTTTTTTACTCGCTAGGTTCTAGTAATGTAATTAATGTACATTATACCCGAGAGATAAATGAGACTGATCGGCAAATTGCATAACGATCGGTCACAAAAGAACTTCAAGTTGATCAAAAGACTCGATGTATAACCTTAGTTTATTTTTAAATGGATTATATGTATCTTGAAGTACTTGAATATGTTTCGAAAATAAGACTACTAGTTTTTTTCTGTATTTTGAAAATAGTACTAGTGTGCAACTGAAATGCTCTAAAACTTTGTATAACTAGAAATTTTTTGATATACTATCATTAGAATTTTATTTTCTGCTGATCTGTTATTTTATATATGAAATTAAGTGAACGTAACAGGTTTGTAACATTTTAAGGGACAAAAAACAATAAATAAAAATGCCTGAGAGTTTGACTAACAAGCTCTTAAGTATGGTAATGAAAATCAAAACTAAAATTAACTTAAGATAGGTTACCGTTTCCCTTCCATATTATTTGATGATGCATTTGATTTGACATCTCTCATTTATTATAATATTTTGTCTTTTACATTCATCCTTTCTCACCATTTCCACAGCCGACAATAATAATAATAATAATAATAATAAAGGCCCCCTCTTTATCACTTGAATGGTTTACTTATTTGTCACTTGGTATGTTCTCTTCCTTGGGTCCGGAATAATTTGAGAAATAAAAAGAAAATTACATTAGAAAATATTTTAAATTCAGCCAAATGCAAGTAGAATGTCGAATTTTCAATATAGAGCACCACTTTTTCTTTTTATTTTATTTTATTGTTTTTGGAATGTCACAGTAGAACTAAATATCCTAGTGATTAAACCGTAATGAAAAGTTTATATTTTGGAAACTAATTCTATCGAAAGCTTTTATAAGGAATGGTCATGTTTTTTTTTTTGTTTTTTTTTTTTAGCGAGCAATGATTTCACCAAATAAACCCTTGTTTGGCATACACATTTCATCCATTCTAATTTTTTTTTAATTTTTTTCAACTTTCCTAATCCTCCAAATCATTCCATTTTTTTCAACTTTTCAAATCTCTATACAATATTTTTAAATCTCAACCATTTCATACCACCTCAAAATTCGCATAGTCAAACCATTCTTACATTATTTTTTCAAATCATTCCAAACTATTTTCAAACTATTTTTTCCATCCCAAAAAATAGATAGAATGGCAAAAATAACCACTCCAAATGCCACATTTTTGTCCGCGCAACTTTCAACGTCGATTTGAAATTTAACATCGCATTTCACACAAAAATAACATTTAAGTTTGGAAACGACTTATATTCTTGTATCTTTAACTATTTTAATATTAATTAAAATTCTACGACACATCAATTTTCACTTGACGAGAAAGAAAAACAAAAAAGAAGAGAACAACAATGTTCATTTTATCATGAACGATCGATTGACTTCACGTAAAGTATATTAAGGAGATTATGACAAATCATAAACTTAAAATCTCTTTATATCAATTCATTCAAGCGCTTTCACTCTCTGAATTATTAAGGTCTTTTTACTATATAATTAGTTGTCTATCAATTAATGTTATCCGTAATTAATAAGGCGAATTTTCTCTAATCAGTAATGTGTGTGTATATATATTATATATATGTGTGTGTGTAAAGAAAAAAAAAATTTAACACGCATACACGCAAATAATCACCTTTGATGTCATTATTATATGACCTTATTGATAACATATTTATTATATTCATCATATATTCATACCGGCATTAGTTAATAAAATTTCCCAATTATGTTAACGTTCCATATAGACTTTTCTCTATAAAGAAAGATAATATTTCGACCTTCTTTGTCGATACTTCAATTTTTGTTCAACAATGAAACTTCCGCTAATTGAGTAACATCTTCAAAATCAAAAGATTTCTCCATATGAATTATTTTACAAGGCCGTAAGATTACTTTAAATAGCTAAATGGTCCAATTTTAAAATTTATTCAAAAAATGTCTTTAACTTTCATTTTTAAATAAATGGCCAGTTATGTAAATAGTCATTTTAAACTGTGTATTTTTAAAAAATAGCCACAATTTCAAAAAATTTAAAAACTAGTCATAACACAATGTAAGAAATTTCTGACAATAACAAAATCACACATAAAAATTATTGTAAGAAATTTCTAACACGTGTCATAAATTTTTGAAAGGGCTAGTTTTTAAATTTTTTAAAACTGTTGCTTTTTAAAATCATTTTGTAAACAGTGGCTATTTTCTTAAAATTCCCTTAATTAAAAGATTTTTTTAATATTACGAAAATATACAATAGTAAATTGACCACATAATATATAAACTATAATAAAAAAAGTGCATATTTCTTTTAGGGTCTAAGCACAATTGCATAAAAATGATACAATATATTAAGGAGGGGCTTAGTAGCATAATATATTGTTGATTGGGGCTACTTATAATTTGTTTTTATTTTAGTAAAATAGTCACGTAGAATGAGAGGTTGCTTTCTAGTCCCTTTTTTGATTGTTGCTTATAATTCTTTGCTTGCAAGTAGATTAGTCTGTGTCATACAATCAATAGCTAAAGACAATGCCAACTTAAATAATATCGATAGAAGCAAAAAATTTGGTGTGTTTTTTGTACATCTATCACATGATCAAAATATTTATATTTCTTTCTGGACTTTTTAATTAGTAGACCACCTGAATTTGTCAGCCAAATTAATAATTTTAAAAATAAAGTAACATAAAAATATAATTATTATAATAAAGTATACTATATATGTTTTAAATTCCTTACAAATCACTTTTAATTCTATTATTTTTATTTTATAAAAGACTAGTACACAAGATGCACTAAATAAAGACCTTCTTTTTATGTTTTATTATTAGTATTATTATTTTCTGGGTCTCCTACATATAATTGACTATATAGCTTGCATGTTCAAATTTGGGATTATTGCTTTTCAAATATTTTTTTTTAACATTGCACATATAATTACATTGGACCGTATTATAGACTTTAAACTACAGTAAAGAATACTTGCGACTACCTAATAAATAGCTGTATGGATCACTAAGTACATTGGACTCCACCAAATTATATATGCACCTCCTCAATATATATAAAAGAAAATACACTTATCATAATTTGAACTTGGGCCTTCAAACTTTATATTGGAGTACTTTAATAATAATTAGGTACTAATGGGTAATGGCCTTGTAAAGTACTTTTCTTGCCAAACGTAATCAGCCACTCAATTATAGGACTCGGATTCATTGAATATATCCCTCATACAAAATATTATTTTCATGCATGTAACATTATTCAAAGAATTAGGTTTTTTTTTTCAGAAATTATTTTTATTTTATTTTACAAAAATAAGTACCTACTTGTCAAAGAAATAACAACGTATAATACATTTTGATAAGGCTTTTTATTTCAACGTGCATGTATTTCGTTGGCAATGAGGCAATTAGGTGTTTAATCAATGATTTCACCAAAACAGTCCCAAAAACCTGCCGACTTAATTATTCCTTTAATTATAGTACGAACTTTCCACTTTAGTACTTTTTTTAAAAAATTAATTCCCACTTTCAAACTTTAATAGTTACAAATATGTTAGCAAGTAGCAACACAACATTTCTTTATAAACAAATTCCAATTTCCCAAATATAAAATATCACGCTCTAATCTCTTTTTCTTAAAATACAGTCATAACTTTTTGTTGAGTCCCGAAAAAAATAATTAGAAAAAACCTTGATAAAAGTGTATTAAGTATTGCTAAATAATCCCGAAGAAAAAGAAAATACAGCTAAGCAGAAATAAAGGTAAAGCGAAGAGCACGTATATGGAAAACGACACAACAATTGGCAACAAAAAAAAAAAAGGTTTTTTGCACCTATGGCCCCTCAATTTATCGGATTTTTACACTTTAGCACCTCTTTTTTTTTTTGGCATTAACCCCTGAATTTAAAAATCGTTGCATTTAGCCTCATATTGAAAACGTCCTCCCAAAATTTAACGAAATTTGGCACGTGCTTCGCACGTGATAGCTTATTTGGGGGCATATTCCGTCCAATTTTGGACGGAAGTTTTCAATTTTAGGCTAAATACAACGATTTTTAAATTCAGGGGTTAATGCCAAAAAAAAAAAGAGTGTCAAAGTTTAGAAATCCAATAAATTAAGGGGCCATAGATGCAAAAAAACCAAAAAAAAAAAAAAAAAAGACCAAAACTAAATTTCAAGCAAAAAAAAAAGACCCAAACTAAACAACACGCGTAACCTCGGAAAACCGGACCACTTTCATTTTGTCAACATCAAGGACCACTCTCCAATTGCCACGCGTCATAGGACCAAGCCCACCACTAACACACATGCCACGTCATATGTGAGGATACCCAAAAAAAAAAAAAATTTGTTAAAATTATCTTATCTTTCTTAAGGTTATGTTTGGTAAATGGGTTTGGACCCATTTTGGAGCATTTAAACCACTTTTCCAATTTGAATGGTTGTTTGGTTATGTTTTTTAAGATAAAATTTAAATGAGAAAAAGTCATTCAAACCCTTCAAAATCAAATTCTTCCCCCCCCTCAACAATCCAAATAATACATTCAAATAGGATTATTTGACCCAAACAACAATTTAAATTTTTCGTTCAAATTACCCAATTCAAATTTTCCAATTCAAATGAAAAAATTCAAATTGTCACAGTTTGAACCCGTTTGCCAAACGAGCCCTTTATTTTAAACAATATTTTTTGACGTCTAATTTAAGGACGCCCCAATAATTTTGTTTTACACGTTAAAAATTTGTGTTAATTCTAAACTAGTTTCTAAGAAATTTATTGCATGACAAACTTAACACTAATACTATTAAATTGTGATCTTACATTAGTTTGACACGCATGCATGAGAATGAGATCCACCTACCACCTTTAACATTTCTCTACAGTTTGCATTTTATAATAACTGTGATAGGGAAATACAATTAAAAGATTCATATTTATTAAAATAATGATCACTGGTAGCATTGCTGTTCTTTTTTTTTTTCAATCTTAATTTTATGTTTTTTAATTTGTATAACAAAACTTATAATTAAAGAAAAAAAAAAGATTTGCAATTGGGACTTGGGAAGATGGATATGGATAGGTAGCAACTAACGAAAGTAATGGCTGGACGACGGAAATTCCAATTTGGAGACCTCCTTCCAGCCTGTCCACTCAGATATTTCTTTCTCTCTTTTTTTTCCCCCCCTTATTTTCATATTTATTTATTTACTAGGGTTAATTAACATATTTAGTCCTTGAATTTATACAATTATGACAATTTGGTCCTTGAATTTTAAGTGGAACAACTTCATTCTTGAATTTAAGCATTTGAATTTTTGTTGCAACAATACAACAGTCAAATTAATTATAACAAAAGAGATTCACTTGAAAGGTAGTAAAATGTAAAAGAAAGAAGAGATTTTTAGAAAGAAAAAAAAATGACAATAACAATTGCACAATAAGAACATATTTTATACATAGAACATATTATGCGATGTATATGGAATCATAGGAAATTTTAAAATTTCATAGGTATATTATTTGTAACCTTTAGAAATGACAAATATACCGTACATGTCTTATTGATTGCGTGAAATATTGAAAATCTAGTGATTACATCATCACGGTTGTATATCTTATAGACCAAATCAATAAGTAGCCATATAATTGTTAATAAATAATAAAGAAGAAAATTTAAATTAGCAATATAGGTTCAAAATTTTTATTTCTTAGTAATTTTAACCCTTCAATTTTAAGATCCTCACCAATCTTTTCAAATTGACAACAATATTTATATTCATATTACTTAAAATAATAATAAATAAAAAGGAAAAATTCCTAAGTAATCATTAGGTTTTGCAATAATTCTCGTTTCGTCTTTGTGTTTTTGAAAATCTCAAAATAGTCATTGTATTTATTACATTTGATACCTAAATATACCTTGAGGTAAATTTTAATTGATTTTTTATATAAAATACTATATTACCCTCCAATTTTTATTTCATTACATCTACGTACTTAAATTTTTAATATTTACTTATTTAAAAAAAAATTAAAAATATAACACAATTATATACAATCTAACCACATAAAAAAACTCATCAAAACTCAAAATTAGATGGCTTTCAAAATTTCAATAATACCCTAATTTAAAAATTCTTTAAAACATTATATGAATGATAGTTTGGGTATTTTAATAATAAATCAATTAAAATTTACCTCAAAGTATATTTTAGTGTCAAATATAATAAATACAAGGACTATTTTAAAATTTTAAAAAATACAAAGACGAAACGAGAATTCTTTCAAAACTCAGAATTATTTAGAGATTTTTTCTAAATAAAAAAACCAGCTATCAAAACTCGACAAAGTTTAGGACCGATAATGTCAATTCCTAATAATAATAATTAATAAAAAGTAGCCCTCCAATTATGAACTATTGAGTCAAAATTCTCTATTTCCCCTGTTATCCCAAAATAAAATAAAATAAAAACCACTCTCTTCAATGCCCAATTTTGTCCCCTTTCGCCGATCCTTCTTCTCTCTCTCTCTCTCTCTCTCCTTAATATTCTCTCACAAACCCTCCAAACTTTCCTTCCAAATCCTTCCGCGTTAAGATTCCTCTTTTATTATATCCCTTTTCCTTTTCCCTTTCCCATTCTTATCTCTTTCCTCAGGTAACGACCCGTTTGGCAGCCCAGAAAATCAAGAGAAAATTTTATCAGACGCCTATAAATCCCTTCAGTCTCGTTTTGTCGCTCGGATCTCGTCTCTAATCGCCTTGTTTTTGCAGATCGGTGTCTGACCATCGCGATCAGCGACAGAGAGAGAGAGAGATTTTGATCCGTTCGAAGGAGAAGAAAGAGAAAGGCTCGGCCATGGCGGAAGAGCACAGGTTCCAGTCGCCGGAAGGCCACCGACTCTGCGCCAACAACTGCGGGTTCTTCGGAAGCCCGGCGACCATGAATCTCTGCTCCAAATGCTACAGAGACCAGCAAAACGCCGCGATCATCAAATCCACCGTCGAGGCCTCTCTCTCGTCGCCTTCGCCGTCGAGTCCGGTCTCTCTCCTGTCGCCGCCGGAGATCGCGCCCCGATCTCTCTCTCCGGCGAGCGGCGAGGCTCGGAGCGCCCAGGACGGCGTCGTTTCGGCCTCGGGCTCGGCTTCGGCGTCGAAGCGGTGCTCGGTTTGTAGGAAGCGGGTCGGGCTGACCGGGTTCAAGTGCCGGTGCGGGACCACGTTCTGTGGGTCCCACAGGTACCCGGAGAAGCACGAGTGCTCGTTCGATTTCAAGAGCGTCGGCCGAGAGGAGATCGCCAGAGCCAACCCAGTGGTCAAGGCCGAGAAGCTCGACAGGATTTGACTTGATCTAGGCCGTTGAAATCGGTTGGTGGAGATCGGACGGTCCAGGGAGAGTCGGTTTCGTATTTTCTATAATTATTATTTTGGTAGTAGAAAAAAAAAAGAAAAAAAAAAAGAAATGTTGTTTGATTTCTATGGGATGTGCTTTTGTGTAAATGATTAAAAAAGAAAAAAAGGGAAAAAAAAAAAAGAAAAGAAAAGGAAAGTCTTTGTGTTGGGATTGAAATTTGGAGTCCAATTCCGTGTAAATTCTGAGAACTTGAATTTTACGTCTCTGTTTGGGTCTTTTAATTAATTTGGACGATTATTAGTCTCGATCACCAAAAGTCGCTTTCATTTTATTTATTTATTTCTAATTTTCAATGAGGGAACACGTCGTTTACTTCTGGAAAGTTTTTTCTGTCGCTTTCGGGTGAAAGTGACGCTTTACTTGTCCTGGAAAGTGAAAGATGCTGTTTTGTCGTTTTCTTCCTAAAACGACATGTCGTTTTCTTTTTTAAAAAACGACATGTCGTTTCTTTTTTAAAAAACGACATGTCGTTTCGTTTTTAAAAACGACACGTCGTTTTATTCTAAAAACGACATGTTATTTTCTTTTAAAAAAGACATGTCGTTTTCGTCTTTAAAAAACGACATTACGTTTTATTCTTTAAAAAATGACGTCGTCAATTTATCATTCAGAAAACACACCGTTTTTATGTCGTTCTTTCTGTAAAACGACATGAACTTTTTGTTTGAAGATTGATTGTCGTTTTACGTACATTATCATTCCGGTTCCAGTATTGTTGTTTTCTCTAGGAGAAAACGACATTCAGATATTGGTTTGAAAATTTATTGTCGCTGCACATAAATTCTCTGCAATTAATTTGCAAACATTTTTTTTTTCATTTTAAATAAAGTAAACTGCATTTCATGTGTTTATAATAATTCGACACGCCTTTATTAATCTGAAAATGACATGTCGTTTGGTTAGTGAAGAAATCTCAAGTGGATAGTCTAGGTATTTCCTGTCGTTTTAAAGTTAGCAATCCCATTCTGCCATTGAAATTCGTCTTCACAGCCATAAACGACACATATTTAAATACTGGAGCTAAAACTACACACTGATTTATTATGCAACATCATTTCATCCTCTTTGGAGATATAAATACAACATGTTTGCATTATATTGAATATATATTTCGTGTTTGAGAAATTTTCTTTTAAGCACGATTCACGAATGTAATAAATCACACTTTAATAAAAGAACAATCAAACATATAACAAGTTACAATTACAAACATGAGAATTGTACTAAAACTATTGTAACGGTCCACCATATAAGTTCCAATAGTTAATGACACAAAAAGAAGCTAATTACAAAAATTACTTGATTTACAATCTTCTAAAAACTTGAGCTTAATTATCATACACCACAAATACACCACTAGCCCGCTAATCAGTTCAGATTATAATGTAATTTTTATTCATTTATGATAAAATTGAGGGTAATCATCATCATCTTATACATTCATGCACGTTGAATGAGCTGATTATAGTTCATCGTTGGAAGTTTTTTGCCAGCAATTTTTGTTGCTACTTAAACTTTGAAACCACAATTGATCGCCTCCACCGAAACGGCGTCGTTGTTACGATGCCACGACCAATGCGCGTGCGTCTCGTTCATCACTCGCAATCTCCCATGCCCGAAGCTCGGCTGTCTGAACAGCGATAGAGGGGACTGAGGAACTTTGAACCTGTGTACGTTTACATAAAAGATAATATCAAATGGATACTACAATGTCCTGTCACATGTGTCAATATATCAGAGCTGTCAAGTAACGTCACAAAAATGAATTGTCACAGTACTATACTTGCTTCAACATGTGACAAAATATATTTAACCTGAACCATGTTCCGTTGCATAAATTCTACCACATGATTTAACATATATGTAGGCCAATATAACCATAAATTCACGTTTTATACGATGTAATATATAACGCGTAAAAATCAAGATATATGTGTGTATTTGACAGATTTAAGTATGTCTATGATCATTTAATTACAATTAATAAATATAAATATACCATTTTACTTATTAAAAGAAAAAACTTACGTCAATGCAAGTCCCTCTCTGTTCCCTCCATCGCCAATGGTCACATATACCGGACCACAAGTGTCAGCTTTCGTGTTGTAAATCCTTGTCTACACAATCACAATCCAAAAACATATTACAACTTTAAAATTGCCTAATTTATATCTATATATCTATTTTTTTTTTCATGTTATAATAATGTATTAGAGTTGTCACATAATTTTTTTTGTCGCAACTTACAAAGCGTTCATAGGCATGAACATGGCCCGAGAAAACGACATCAACCCTAGCCTCGTACACTAGCTCCTCCATCGCGTTTCTCATGGTCTCCCCCTCCCCTTGGTGCGCCGTATTGGTATTGTACCACGGCGCGTGCACCAACACAAACACCCAAGGCGTCCTCCTCCGATCCACCGCGGCCAGATCCGACTTCAACCACTTGTATTGCTCCGAATCCACATCGAAGTCCCGCATACGAGCCCAACATCACAATGTGGGCCCCCGCAACATCGAAGGAGTAGTAGAGGTTGGAATTGGAATTGCTTTCCTCATAGGGCATCCGCCACCTGGCGTTGTAGGCCTTGAAGCCCTCGGAGGCGATGATTGGGATGACCTCGACCTCGTGGTTGCCCTCCGTCACCATCCATGGGCGGCGGCTGGCGTAGGGCTCCACGAGGCGGCCGAAGGTGTCCCATAGAGGCTGGTGGGTGTCGGCGTAGGAGAGGTCGCCGGGGAGTAGGAAAACGTCGTAGTCTTTGCCGTCCACGTGTCTTAGGGTTGATTCTGTCCATTCTGTTTGCCCTAGGTCACCTGAATATTATTGAAAATCAAATTTCAAAATCAATTTTTGTTATTCTTAACAAAAGAGATCAGAATCCATTCAATATCAAAAGTACGGTATAAAAAAAAATTAGCAATTGGTAATTTTGATTTTGTAAAGTCAAAATAATAAAGGGCAACAAATTAAAGAAGAATTTATAATTATATTATTAAATTATAGATTGCATGTTGTGCACTTTGTTTAGACGATCATACTCTTGTTCTAATATATTGATAAGGACTACACAAATTTGTATTAATGTTGAGAAAAATTTTAGACTCTTGGTGCGATTAGAAGAAAGTATGAAAGTTGGTGTAATGGCTGTAATAGTTAGTGTCTTAATATAATATACAGTTGGATTTTCAGTTTTAATTAAATTAACAATATTAGGTTAGATGGTCCGAGTTCATTCTAGTCTATAATTTCGTTGATTGTGATAAGAGTTGACATATAATTATGTGGTGATGTAAAATAGTATTTCCATTTATATGCTATGATACGTTGTAGTGTAGAAACTAAACGATCCGAATATTCTAGTAATTCAATAGTATATAAAGCCAAATGTTTTTCTCTTTAATTACTTTCCCTATATTAATTAGTATACTTAGTCTCTTTTAGTTTGACCGAGTTAAATTCTAAGAACTTTGAATAAGGTTCATTATTCATGACTCAGCTGTCTGAACAATGACTCATTACCATTAACATCTTAGTGATATATACAGCTTAGTGATATATGTATAAATACATACATATATATATATATATATATATATATATTATATCCCCACTAATCCAACTATTCCAAAAGGGACCATTATTAATTAAGTTTTCTGGTTAGAACTGCATTCGTTTTTAAGACTGTTGTGTATTTATGAACAACCACCTCATGGACCACTTCTTGCTAGCTAGCTGGGAACTTGAAAGTGATCCATGAATTAAAAATAAAATTAAAAAAAAACATTATTGAATACGAGAATTTCTTTTCTTTTTCTTTTTCGTTAAATAAATGAAAAGAAATGATGAAAATGAAATTATATGCAGGGTCAGTTAGGTAAATAGTCATTTTAAACTGTGTGTTTTTAAAAAATAGTCATACCTTCAAAAAATTTAAAAACTAACAACGTCCTGACAAAATTTTTTATTAGTGTCAGAAATTTTTGACAACAATTTTATGTGTATATTTGTTATTGTCAAAAAATCGAAGTCAAACGGTCGATATGAGTAATTAAGAAAAACACTTTTATCAAAATACTATAATATATTAATCGTAAGATCTTAATCAATTTTAACAGAATTCTACATTGTTTTGAACGGTTGGTTCTGAT